>CM070783.1:76364107-76959107 GCA_036346955.1 Dipus sagitta | reverse complement strand
TGTACTTATGTACTTGCTTATTAGTTAACTTCTTACTGCTGGGACAAAATACCTGACCACAAAAAAAAAAAGAAAAAAAGAAAATAGAAAAAAAAAAAAAAAAACAAGCAATATAAGGGAGGAAAGGGTTTCTTCCAATGCTTAGATCCATGTTATAGTACATAATGGCAGGAAAGCCATGACAGCAGAAGCTTGAAGCAGAGCTGGTCACATTCAGTTCACTGTGAGGAAGCAGTGAAAGATAAATGCTGATACTCAGCCAGCTCTCTACTCCAGGACCCCAGTCTATGAAATTGTGTGACCCAAAGTTAAAGTGTCTTCCAAGGTCAGTGAATGTAATCAAGGCGGTCTCTCACAAGCATTTCCAGAGGCCAGCCTCATCTAGATAATCCCTCACTGATGTTTCTAAGTCCTTTCAAGTTGACAATATAAACCATCACAGGTTGCTAAAATGAGAAAAGTCTAACTTTGCCTTTAAAGTTGGTGTAACTTTCATTTGAAAAACAAAATGGCAATTAGAGATTAACAAGAAAAAAACATCTAAAATGTGTTAAATGCAGAAACATGGAAGCTATATGTAGACTATGAGGCTCAAAGAAAGGTTAATTAAGAAAAATATTTTTATTTCCATTTTTTTTACATGGCATAAAATAGACCTCATATTTTCCAACCCAGATATTCTGATAGCCTGGAAAAAATACCAAGAAGTATCTAAATTGTTTACATCAAACCCAAGAACCATGGGGAAAAGCAGACCCCAGCCACCCCAGCTAAAGTATACAGAGGTTTCTTCATGTAAATGACCTAAATACCTCTAATAATTATAAGTATAGACAATGTTCTTATGCAGATTACATTTAATGTGTGTGTGGCTGCCATCTGCTATTCCTCTTGGGGAAGAGACATTGAACATTTGTGACTACGTTTTTCATAAGCAATAATGTTTTATGGTTCATAAAATAGGGAGGAAAGTAAACCTTTTAATTTTAATTACATATGAAACACTCATATTACAGCAGTTCTGGGAAAGAATTGTATGTCTCTTTAGGGAGTGGCAAGCTACATTTGAAAGGGTGATAGGGAGTCAACTACACCTCAAAAAAGCCATGTCTCGTTGCATTATTTTGTTATTATTTTTCAGACTTTGTTAAAGAGCAAATTATATATGTATATATATGGTATGTAGCCACAATCCATGCAGAAGGGAGACATAGACATAGGTTTAATCTTCCCTGGCAGCTGTTAACAACATTTAAACAGCTGTCAGACCAGTTCAAACTGTCATCAGAAGTGACCTTAAACCAAGTTTAGTTTTTAAATGTTATTAAAAAAGTAAAAAAACAACACAGAGCCATTATGCAGCTGTCTGAAATATTAAATGAAAGAATGAACATCTGTTTAGTTCCTCTACAAACTTTAATGGTTTGGAGAGAAATTCTGTTGTCTTAGATCTTTAAGGACATCTGAGGCCCATACAGCTTCCACACCTGTGAAAGCTCTTCTCTGAAAACACACAGTGCTACTTCAAAGCCTTCCACTATTGTTCTTTGCCAAACATATGCCACCGAATAGCAGAACAAATTATTAATATTCCTTATGATAGTTACTGTTCTCTCACAGTGTATATTTTCAAGGAAAAAGAAAATCTTTTGAACTTAGACTCTTGTTCAAAGAAAATGTATATATATTTTTTCTTTTTGATTGAATAGAGTCAAACAGAGCAATGTGGTAACAAACAATTGGGATGCCACTTTTGCCTATTTGAACTTTAGATACTCAGAAGAACTTGTTTTAGAATGAGTGAGCATATGGCACAGAAATACTAAAATACAGTGCTTTCTTCCTGCAGCATTAATGAATGCAATCCATTAAGAATTGGAAAATGAAAACTTTATATATATATAAGCATCAGGCTTATGGTACAGTATGGCTAGGACATAAGCTACAATGCTAACATAAAGTGGTTACAAGCATATATCTGTCTGGTGAATGTGAAAGTTCATTTTATTATATTTCTCAGGCATATGTATGTAAATGTGCATGTGTTTGTGTAGGCATATTTGTGCATGTGTATGCATATGAATGTTGACATTAAGTGACTTCCTCAAACACTCTCCAACTTATTTTGAAGGCAGGATCTTTCACTGAACCCACAGACCACTGATTCCATGAGTCAACCTAGCCAGCAACTCCCTGAAATGCTTCTGTCTTTGCCACCCCAGTGATGGTATTACAGATGTACCACTGTGCATGGCATTTTTTGTGTGTGCTGGGGATACAAACTCATGCTTTGTGCTTGTGCTGCAAGTGTTTTATAGGCTGAGACAGCTTTTGAGTCCCCCTGCACCGCGAATTTACCTTAACTCTGTTAATATGCATGTAGCAAAATCTAAGAGTCTGTGCATGATAGGGTTTCCATAACCATACTGGTCATGCAAAATTTAAATTTAAAAGCTGTAACGTAACCAAGGATACATGATTCAATACTGACCTATTTTCCACACTAATATGCAAAAAGAAAAGGTAAAAACTTCCTACTAAATTTCCATCAATGAAGGGAAGTGGAAATACACAACTGTGCAATAGTGGCACACAGCCACTGCAGGTAACCAACTTTTCTCTGATTAGACAGGAGGCCTGCTCAGTGGGAAAGAACACATATCTGGTACTGGAAACCAAGTCAAAATCCTATGGCCTAGAAATTCAGACTTCAGAAAGAAGACCCCACTGCTCTGTGGAGAAGAATGGACTTGCGCACCAAAAAAAAAAAAAAAAAAAACCCTGAAATAAATTTTCATATACCCTCAAACCTAAGCTGATCTCACTCTTGTTTGGAAACTCTGCTTTATTTTACTGATGACGGAGAAAACAGAGGAGAACCGAGATTTATTGATAAGGGAAAAAGATAGCCAACTGCCCACCACAAAATATGCTGCCTCTACCACATCTGCCAGGCCCAAGAGAAATTGCAGAAGAAGTGGTGACATGAACAGGGCTCTTACTATTAGCCTGACAACAAGTCCTAGGGTGATGGTGACAGATACAATGATCAATCATAATCTATCTAAGCAGAAATCCAAAGGCCACAGAGAATGTGCAACAGTATATCAGACTTCCATGGCTCAGAAAGCATTGCAGAAGAAGGGACAGAAAATTTTAAAAGCCACAGAGTAGGTAGGAATATCCAGAGGAACAGTCCCCACTACCTCACAGAGACTGACTGTGGCCTGTATGACCCCATGGTGAATACCAGAAGCCCACTGAGGAGACCAACCCCCAGGATAATAAAAGCTGGGGCAAGAAGCTAAAATAACCTGATATATATATATTTAATGTGTGTGTATATGTATGTGCATATATATATATATCAGGTAATATTATATGTATATATATTACATATATATTAAATGTAAAAATTAGTATCTAAAATAGAAGTGAATATTTAAAGCTAGAACTATTTTATTATTTAGAATGAGGATGGATTTCAGAACTTAACTACAATTTCATTCAGTTACAAACAGAAACTATATTAAAAGTATTCTTTGAAAAATATAAATAAGTTTTAAGTGACTATCAATTAAGGAAGGCTGCAGAAAATATGGAAAGCTTTATACAAAAGTTATGTGGTATTCCACAGTTTCTAGAAACAAGAACATGTATATAAAGTTATTTTAAATGAAAATATTATATTTCTCAATGCTCTTGGATGCCAATCTCTGACTATATGACCTGTCTTCAGAAAGCATGAGGAGGTACTTTTACCAGCTAGACACCCAGGCTCCCTACCCAGACCAATTAAATTAGAATCTGTGTTCTGACTGAGGAATGAGTAGTTTTCAAACTCCCCACATAGTCATAATAAGATCTATGCTTCTGAAGCCTTTGCTAAAGTCATTTTATAACACAGCTGGCTAGTTCAATTCTTTGGGAGTATAACTTATTTTCATATCATATTATCAAATAGTTGCCCACATGAAAATATTTCTGAAGTTTTAAGTCGTATTTTTTCCATAAAATAGTACATTTTCATAAAATATTTATCAGAAAACCTCACCAGCATTTCCAGAATTAGGTGGAGGAATTATAAAACTGGAACAACCTTGGTAATCAATCCAGCTGACCTTGTTTTCAAAAGCAATGTAAATTCAGGTCTATATCTGAACCAGGATCCCTATTCTGGAAACACATAAATGTTTCAGACTCATTTTTACTTATCCATTCAGTAATATTACCAAATCATTCAAATATTATAACTTAACTTTTAAAAATACACATAGAAATAGTTACATATTTGAATGAAAAATATGTGAAATATTATGAAAAATATGATGTGTAAATTGTTCATAACCACTATCCATGACACACTAGGGTTTGGATGAGTTTATTTCTATAGTTATTTTGTACTTTCCTATGATATGTATTCGCTTATTTTCACAAAACATTATGAAGTAGAGTTCTTACATTTCAAAATTATTTAAAGATCAGATATTTTAACTTCAGGTTGTGTCACTATATGAAACTGGACATCATCACCATCAGTTAGTTATTTCATATTTTCTCCATATTTCCTGTAGATAGACCCATACATGTACAACAATAATGAACAACAAATATTTCATCTCACACTTCTCTGATCACTCCCATTGACCTGGCCACAGAGGTTTATTTACTATATGCTGTTATGCAATATCTTCTCTTACATACATAGCTTTATGAAAGTTGACAAAAATAGCAGATTGCTTAAAATTCAAAAAAAATCCCCAAATAGTGATATTTTACCTTTTTGATAGTGCTTGCTTTTTTCCAGCTTGAAAATATTTAATACTTTATGGTTTGTTCCTATTATCAGTTGCCAATTGTCATGACTCTTTTTTCTAAATGTGAGCTCAAGTGTTCCCTCCCTTCTTAGAAGACATTGCTTGACGTTCTTTCTAGTTATATTTTATGTATAACTGGGCCTCATTTTTAAATTTTATTTAGATATTAGAGACTAAGAGAAACAGAGAGAGAGAGGAAGATAAAGAAAGAATGGGTGCATCAAGGCCTCTAGCCACTGCAAACGTACTCTAGATGCATGCATGTCCTTGTGCATCAAGCTTACGTGGGTTCCAGGGAATCGAGCCTAGGTCGTTAGGCTTCCCAGGCAAGCACCTTAACTACTAAGCTATCTCACCAGCCCAAGGCCTCATTTTATATGTTATGTAATAAAAAGGAAGTTGTAGTAGCTACATTCTCATTGTTGGAACAAAACATCCAACCAGATGTAGTTTATGGGAGGAGAGTGTTTAATTCAGGCTAATCCCAGGAAGTTTCATCATCATAGCAAGTACAAGCATAGCAGCCACCTCACAACATCACACATCTGCCCTAGAGAACACTGAGTGAGCTGGCTCTGAATACCCAATAAGATTGGATCTATAAGTCTCTCCACAGTGACATATCTCTCCAGCAAATCCCCACAAGATGGGAGAAGCAGGAAGCTTAATTATAAATGCTTGAGGCAATGGAAGATATTTTACTTTCAAACCATCACAAAATTTTATATTTTTCATAGGGTTATACACAGTTTTGGTAGTGTTAATATCCACTTTAAGTGCAAAAAGTACAGAACACAGTAACACCCACTCTATGTTTTAATTAATTGAGAGTATGTCTCAGTAGCATAGATGGCACTCACAGAAATACAAGTGTTCAGTTCCACTATCTTGTCAACTCTGAATACACCAAATAAAGAAAAAAAATGTAAAAGGTCCCAAACCACTGTCTCAGCAGTTAAGAGTACTAAGAAAGTTTTCTGAGATGATCCTCATGGATTGAGATCACCTGAATTCAGTTTCCCAGTTCCTGATGACACATATCTGTAACACCAGTTCAGCAAGGGTAGAGAAGGAGGAATCACTGGGCCAGTCTGAGGGGTAGGGGTGTGGGGTGAAGCTGTTGGAAAATGGCAGCTCTGGGATGACTGAGAGACTCCACATCAAAGAAACAGGAAAATGAATGAGAGGAGCAGGGTACCTGATATGCTCCTCTGGTCCAAATGCATGCCTAAAGGGTGCATGCATGTGCACAGACATGCATACACCAGACACGTTGCATCACACACCATTTCACACACACACACACACACACACACACACACACACACACACACACACACATGCACACCCGTACACATGCCAAAAAGAGAGAGAGAAATCTAATCATTAGTTATTGTGTGTTCCTGGTTTTATAAAGTATTTAAAATATGTTTTGAATATTTACTAGAATAGAATAAACATAGAATCATGGATTATTATACTTGCATTTAACATATAAATTCTAGTGGCAGAAATTTAGGAGCCCTATGAATTTTAGCTCAAATAACTTCAATCATCACTGACTAAATAAGAACTATTTTCTCTGTTTTGTAGTATGTCTTACATATTAAACAATTTAAAAGTTCAAGAATGTTTAAGTATGTAAAATTGTTTAAATATT
This sequence comes from Dipus sagitta, assembly GCA_036346955.1. Lineage (NCBI taxonomy): Eukaryota > Metazoa > Chordata > Mammalia > Rodentia > Dipodidae > Dipus > Dipus sagitta. Next base: position 76,952,630 of record CM070783.1, on the reverse strand, counting down.
TAAAAGTTTTCATAATTACATTTTATTAGTAAAATTTTTATAGAGAGCATAATCAGAAACTACATAAAAGTACTTATTCAAGAGAACACAAATCTTTATATCAGAAAACAGTGAACTATGTTTTATATTCTAACTTCTGCAAATATGCAATATATTTGAACTAATATTTTGTACACGTTTCTCAGAATAGTGACACTATTTCATCAGCTGCCAGATATTCTGCTCAAAGTTAGACATTTTCAAGTATTTTAAAATTATTATGTAATTATGTCGCTGTATTCTAAAAGTTAAATCCTCAAAAATACTCTTAATAAAGAAATAAAAAAAATTGAAAATTATTTCATGTATTGATACAATATGAAGTATTTACTTTGTAGTTTTTATTTTAAATATAAATCTTTATTAGTATGTATTTATTATACATAGTTATCATTTTATAAAAATATTCACATATAAGTATAGCACGCACTTTAACCACATTAATCCCTAGCTTCAATTTTGTCTCCCCACCCATTATTCTCATTCATTCCCTAGACAGTCCAGTTTATACTTTCTTTTTTTAAAATATTATTTACTTATTTGAGAGTGACAGACAAAGAAAGGCAGATAGAGAGAGAGAGAAAATGGACGCGCCAAGGCCTGCAGCCACTGAAAACGAACTCCAGATGCGTGCGCCCCCTTGTGCATCTGGCTAACGTGGGTCCTGGGGAATCGAGCCTCGAACTGGGGTTCTTAAACGTCACAGGCAAGCGCTCAACCGCTAAGCCATCTCTCCAGCCCTGGTTTCTACTTTCATATTATATATACATGCAAAATTTCATGTATCTAGATAAAATCTGGGATCTACAAGTGAAAGAAAATGTGATAATTATTTTTGTGGGGTTGACTTATTTTATTTAATATGGTGGTCTCCAATTGTATCCATTTTCCTACAAATAACACAATTTTGTTTGTCTTTATAACTGTGTGACAGTCCACCATGTACGCATAACACATACTCTTTCAGTTGATAGACACAGGCTGATTCTATAATGTGGCTATTTCGAATAAAAGTCGATGTACAGGTATTTCTGTGGTTTGCTGATTTAGACTCTTTCAGATGTGTACCAGTTGTAGTGTGTCTGGTACATGTAAAACCTCTATTTTTATATTTTTGATGAACTTCTGTAATGATTTCCAGAGGTGCTGAGCAAATTCACGCTTCCACTGGCGGTGAGTCACATTCCCTTTCCCCCACGTCTTTGCCAGCATTGTTGTGATTTGTTTTCGTAGTGCAGAGCACTCTGACTGGGGCTGGATGCAAAAATAGTGTAGATTTAACTTGCTTTTCCCTGATGACTAAAGATGTAGAACATTTTCACATTTATTGGCTCTGTGAACTTTTGAGAACTATCTATTCCTTTCTTTAGCCCATATATCGATTGGAATGTTTGACTATTTGGCATTTGGTCTTTTTTTAATTTTTAATGTTTATTATTATTAACAACATGTTTTGCTTGGATACATCATGTGTTGGTACCCTCTTTTCCCTCTTCCATGCCCCCATTCCATTGGGGATGCTCCTCAGTGGGGTTGCAGGTATTTCCCATGGGGCTGTGGTCTATGCATTATGGGAGCAGCAATCAGTTGTTTTTTTTTTGGGGGGGGGTATGTGAAGGAATGTCTCAACCTGTGGTTCTTACAATATTTCTGTCCCCTCTTCTGCAAAATTCCTTGAGCCATGGTGGGTGAGTTTTAAGTTTACTTCAGTGATGAGCTCTTAGGCGCCTCTGGATCTCTGCTTTGGTAGGTATTGAGTATCCTAAGTCTGTTTCCTACTCCCTGGCACTGATTATCCCATTCAGCATGGAAGCAGCACTCTTGCTCATCTCCCCACTTCCTCTGTGTATTCAGCTTTAGCTTGGCTGAAGTATGAGGCGTAGTTTTTCTCCTCTGGTACAGGGTATGTGGAAATTGGGGACCCAGTGGCACTTCTATCAGGAAGGTGGAATAAGGGGCCCACTTCCGCAGTAAGCTGGCAGGGTTCTACATTGTCGCTTTTTTTGAAGGTCTCTAAAACACACACACAAAAAAAAAAAAAAAAAAAACCCTAATGATGAGTAGTATAACATACAATATCAAATTATGCATTAACTATATTAAATAACAGTTTACATTTGATAATAATAGTAAAACTAGAAAATAAATATCACCAGGATGTTTGCTGAAATCATTAAGAATTTTGTAGTTGATTAATTTAATATTACCATGCAACTTTGGAGCCACTGCCTTCTGTTTGGAATGCTAGAAGCAACTCTTTTTTTCTTGAGAAATTTAAAAAAAATACATAGAATATTGGATTTTTGTTTAAGTATCTCAACAAAATGAAATTTGCTGACATATTTACTTAAAGATTACTTCTCTGAAGTGCCATGTTATCCAAAACTTCAGGCAATGAATGGGTTTCTACATATGCTCATGTGTATGTGTGTATAGATGTTCCCAACTTAAAATCATCCAGTATTTTTCACCCGTATTATGATGGAAAAATTATGCTCATTCCATGAAATCCTTTCAATTTTTTTTTAAAAAAGCTATTTATTTATTTCTCTGCAAGCAGAGAAAGAGAGAGAGAGAATGTGTGTGTCAGGGATGCCAATCAGTGCAAACAATCTCTAGACTACAGACAGAGGTTCAACTTTATACATCTAGCTTTGTGTGGGCACTGAGGAATGGAACACAACTGTTGGACTTTGCAAGCAAGTGTCCTTAACTATTGAGTCATCCTTCCAGCCCAACATTTCAAACTTTAAGTCAGTACTCTTCCTGGACTAACAATGTGCTTTTCAACTGTAAGGCTGGGCAGGGACGGCAGGTAGCCCCCGCCCCCCAACATACACACAGTCAGCCATGTGATCACTGATTAAACAACCACTGCTCTAAATGTCTCCACTGACCAATGTCCTCTGAATACAGAATTTTAACATCTTACATGAGGCATTCACATCACTATTATGAGATGTGTTTTGGATTAGATGATGTTGGCCATGTATAAGATGACATAAGTATTTTGATTATGTTTAATTGAGAAACCTTATTTTAACTTACAAAATTTTCAATTGTCAATGAGGGATGGACATATAATTCTATAAGATAAATGCTAATTGCATTGTGACCTATAGTATTTATAATTTAAAGTGAGTTTAGATATGCATTCCCATAATATTTATGAAGCATTTTATAGGTAAATATTTCTCTATACTTACACAAATATGTAACCAAATATTACATAAAAATACACACATGGACATTATTCAATTAATGATGGGAATACACTCTGAGTAATGTGTCAAAAGGGGATTCTTCATTGTCTGAGCATAATGGATTGTATTCACACAAAGTAAAATAGCTTCATACTCCTAAGCAAAATATGATCCTGTCAATATTGTCATTTATGAGGTCCAGTCTTAACCAAGACCTTGTTATGAAGTACATAAGCATGTATGTATATATCAATCACATGTCTAATATGTCATGTATAGTAAATGAATGTTTTAATGTAAAACATAACCTGCCACCTAAGCCTACTCACAAGTATTCTTATACATGTACTTCATTACTTTTTTGCAGTGCTGTTTATTATCATTTCAATCCAAATATCTTTTAATAAGGCAGGCCATGCAAATGTGGGCATATGCTTAAAGTATATAAAGTGTAAAAATGTGGAAATATTGTAAATAAAAGCAGTGAAATATGTATATGTTTATAAAGTTAAAATAAATTCCCATTTAAATTCATTACAGATCATATCTGATCTCTTCTTTTAGTTATTATTTTTCCATGGTTTTCCTTCTGTTCTTATTTGCAACACTATTTAAGTAGTAGAAACTAATGGGTTATTAGCAGATATTGCAGTCATGTTCACATTGCTGGCAGAAATCTCCTGGACAAGAACAGCTTGTGGGAAAAAAAAATGGGTTTATTTTGGCTTACAGACTCAAGGGGAAGCTCCATGATGGCTGGGGAAAATGATGGCATGAGCAGTGTGGACATCATCTCCTCACAACATAGGTGGACAACAGCAATAGACAAGTGTGCCAAACACTGGCAAGGGGAAACTGGCTATAATACCCATAAGCCCACCCCCAGCAATACACTGCCTCCAGGAGGCATTAATTCCCAAATCTCTATCAGCTGGGATCCTAGTATTCAGGACATCTAAGTTTATGGGGGACACCTGAATCAAACCACCACAGCAGATGACTTATTATCTCTGCATACAGCCCAGGAAGGATCCACTCTTGGCATCTGTGATTAAATGCCATTTGAAACATATGCCCACAAGGATACCTTGAAGGAAATGCTTTGGTATAAATTTAATTCATGCACTGGTTAAAGAAAATTATAAATCAGGATCACAGAATAGAAGTGTGATAGTTTGAATAGATGACCCCCCAATATATTCAGCTTTTTATTTGTTTGTAGTTTGCATGTGCAGCCACCTGGCTGGAGGCAGTGTCACTGGGTGGATCTTAAGGTGTGGTGGTGGTTTTCGGGTTTCAGTTTAAACATATACAAAGTGTGCCTGGCTAGAGTTCCTGAAGTGTGCTGTGCTATATGGCTTTTGGCTTGTGCTTCTCTGTCTCTCTCTCTGCTTGGTCCTGTGTAGGCAGGCCAGCTTCTTCTGCCATTTACGGAACTTCCCCTAGATCTGCAAGCTTCAATAAATATCCCTTCCTCCATAACTGTGCCTAGTCTGGAAGTTCATCTCAGCAAACCTGAAGCTGTCTGCTATAAGAAGTAAAAATTCTGATAAATGTTTACAATGTATTTGCAAATACTGTTTTTAGTTGAAGCCAGTAGTATTTGGCTTTATACATTGTCAGTTCCTCTTGACACTTTATAATTTCTTGGCATACTTTAAGGTTTGAGTGGAGAAACAATGTACAAAGCTGTCACATCAAATTGAAGAGAATTTTCTAAACATGTTGTAGTTAGAGCCAAAAAACAAAGCTGCCTTAATTGAAAGAAAATATAGCAATATAGGCTTAGCTACCAGCAGCCTGATTGTTCTCAGCAGACTTTCATGTGATCTCAGCCTTGCTTTATTTGTTATGGTGCTTCACAGAGTCGTGGTGTCTGACAGCAACATCTGAAGCAACTAAGCATGGAGCGGCAAGAATAATGCATGTATAGAAGTTATATATGGTGTTGCAAGCATGCACATGCAAGGCTCCACCTCATGTGGTCAACTATGTATAAATGATTACAGAGAGTATTAAGAAAAGTAAGAGTTTAAACCCTCTTATTTTTGTTTTCTACATTAGGTTTCTTTATGGCATTTTCATGCATGTGTCTTTACGACATTTTTTCATTTCTTATTTCACTATCAACCTTCATCCTCCCAGATCCACTTCTGCCAGTTCCTTCATTCCCTTTAGTCTCTGCTGTCATGTCATGTACCATCCATTGCCCTCTCTTATTTCTCCCTTCCTCCTCCTGCAAGACTACTTTTCTCCATTTCATAGTGCCATTTTACTCTCATGTCACACACACACACACACACAGAGAGAGAGAGAGAGAGAGAGAGAGAGAGAGAATAAATCAATTTACATATGTGAGAAATGTGTTTCTCTTTCTCTCTCTCTCTCTCTCTCTCTCTCTCTCTCTCTGTGTGTGTGTGTGTGTGTGTGTGTGTGTGTGTGTGTGTGTGTATGATTGCTACTTGTCACAATGTAGACTACAGAGCTCACAAACCTCTACTGGCTCTGTAGCTGAAAGTGTCATTTCATATTTAGCACACATGATGAAAGTCCTTTTATGACATTCATTCCACCATGAATGCCCTCAGGTCATATTTCTTTAGTTGTCAAAATGCATTGACAATTATTATGAACTTGTCATTTTACTGTACTAAAATGAAAAGATGAATATTTTAAAAATAATGTGTTTTTATAATGACTATATACCTTGCAACTATATCACTATTGAGCTTTTATAAACAAAAGAATCATTCTTAAATAATGTAAACTGGGTCTTTACCCTACTTCTGCCTTCTCTTGGTGATACAAGAATTTTGGGTTCTTAAGATCAACACACCATTGTATGGGGTGTTCCCAGACCTTTCTCTTATGAATGCAAAGAATAAAATACACAGACCAGAGAATAGGGTTCAGAAAAGAAAATACATCTTAAAGCTTTAGGAGGGAGAAGAGAAGGGGAGCTAAGCCTAGAACATAAAAGAAGGAAGCAAGGTGGGAGCTCTTGCCCATAGAGGCAAGAGGAGTTTGAGAATCCCACCTCGAGACACAGATTTGGTTTTTTTTATGGGGATTAGCTACATGAGGAAGACCAAGTCACAGGTTTTTTTTCTGAGTCTCATGGATAGGTGGCTAGTTTAGCCAGTTTACTCCTAATGCCAGGAGCCTGGGGCCAGGTAATTCGGAATTCTTCAGCAAGGGTGCTTAAAGACTCCCAAACGGTGCATAAATAAGGAAGGACCAGCTTCTTCTGATATTTCTGACTGTAATAAAGTGTAATGACCAAGATTTTTCTCCACTGGCCCAAGGACAATTACTGCATTTAGCCAGGAGAATTGTATTCTTTTTAAGGTCAGTCATCCCTAAGCTGTCTACACCCAATTTTTATCTTCTGTCAATGGGTTGGAACACTTTACACTACCATTTCCTTCTTAGGTGCTTTAAGTTCAGTCTATTATCTGATAAAATCTCTATAGACATTAAAATATTGGACACTATTAAACTTAAAGAAGGGAAATCTAAATTTGGTTGTAGGTAGTTAATTTTCCATGTGCTTACTATAAGGCCATTCAGTAGCCAAGATTACATTATAGTTTAACCGAAACATTGAGCTGTCTTTGATTCTGAATTAATGCTACTGTGCTGAGTATTGCTTGTTGAAGTGTGAATATGGAAAGAAATGGAATAGGGGTACAGAGATGGTTCTGTGGTTAAGGTGCTTGCCTGCAATACCTAATGACCTGGGTATCATTTCCCACTACTCATGTAAAGCACATAGTGGTTTATGCATCTGGAGTTAACTTACAGTGGCTAGAGGTCCTGGTGCACCTATTTATTCTGTCTGTCTGTCTCTCTTGTGTGTCTCCCTCTGCTTGCAAAAATTAAAATATTTTTAAAAATGTAATGGAACTAGCTACTTCAAAGTCTAATCCTGAGGATCCCAGAAGATAATAGATCTACCTATATGCTTCCTCCTCCCACCCCCTATTTTCAAGGCAATTGTTATGGAGAAACACAGAACTGAAAGAGATAGCAATGTGGCTTAGCTAACCATAATGGGAAGATAAACCTGATATATTTGGAAAACATGACCCCATATCCACTCATTCATTCTGGTGGGACCCTACAAAGTATATCATAACCCTGACATTACAAACTGGTGAATTGAAGTGTCATAAAATGAAATAAATAGATTAGAATATGTGTACAAAGAACCTTACTGATTTTTTTTTTCTTTATTGGTTAGTTTTGTATTCAGCAAATACAGTCAGTTTGGTACCATTATTAGGCTCATCCTTGACCTACCCCTCCCCTTGGCCCCTCCTTGTTGATGTATATGGGTCATGCATTGTGGAGTTAGCCCACAGTTATGGGTAAGATAAATGTCTCTGCATATCATGACCCAACATGTGGCTCTGACATTCTTTCCGCCCCCTCTTCCACAAAATTTCCCTGAGCCATGTTGGGTTCATTTTTGGTCTGCTTCAGTGATGAGGTGTTGGGGGCCTCTGAGGCTCTGGCTCTCTGATTTGGTAGGAGTTGATTTTTCTCTGTGTTGATCTCCTTCCCCCTTGTGCTGGTACCCGGTTCCTCAGGAAAACAGCCCCCTTGCTTGTTTCGCCAATTTTTCTTTGTTTCAGCCAGGCCCTTTGGAGGTATGATGGGGTAGCTCTCTCCTTAGTATCTACATCTATCTGAAAAAGAGAAGCAGATTCTCCAACGGAGAGTAAGTTAGCACCAGGACAAAAGAGATAACCCTTACTTTTTTTATGAAGAATTTAATAGGTGTAGGCCCTCTTGTAGCCCATGATTGATGGTAGCTTGATATTGGCGAGTGGGCTTATGTTTGGATATGGTTCTGACTTGTTTCCCAGCTCCAGCTATGGGTCCCATACCACCAGTCAGCGGGTCTAGTGCCAGAAGTTGCTACATGGGTGACTGGGGGAAAATGACCAATATCTGTCCAAGCAACTCATGGTCTAACATACTTAGCAGTAAATAACTTGTTGTGATGCCCACACAAGTGCAATCGTGTCACACAGCCATGGTGGGGAACCAACTGCCCTTACTGAAATTTTGATTCAAATTTCATTGAATTCAAAGTCATACTAAGTCTACTGAAATGCTCATTTGTAATCCCATTTCCTTACACTGCAGGTGCTGGGATATCTTTAAGGATTTCATGATTGGCCTTCTGACTTTTTGGCATTCATCATGCTTATTAAAAATAATAATAGGAAGCTTAGATCTTCCATCATTCTCCAAGGATTCTAAAACTATTCCTAAAATTATTCAAGTCTAAGATCTAAATTATATTTGAACTTAAAAATTTAAGTGCTAGAGCTATGAAAAACCTACTGTTTTGCTCTAATACATCACAATCCTTCCTTTATTACTATCTTTGTTTAATGTCACAGCACTCAAAATGTTCCCACCTACTTAATTACAGATTTTTCTTCATCCCAATAGTGAGCAGTCTACTTTTTGGAAAAAAAAAAAAAACAATCATTTCAACAGTCTTTCTGTCTTTCTTCAAAAAAAGGTATTACAATATTTCGCCTAAAGACAGACAATGAGAAAGGAACAAGGCTTCAGTTACTTTTGGTGATACCCACCAAATGTAAAATTTAAATAGGTAGACTGAGGGAAGGAGAAGGAAAGGTCAGCATTAAACTCATTGTGGAGGCAATGCCACTAGTGTAACTACTAATACGCTCTTGCCTGAAAGACCTATACCAACTCACATTAAAATGATGGGCTTGTGACTAAAATTTGTGGAAAATGTGACATTGTTTATAATTTCCATTCTGTACTATTTGGCAGCTGACCTGATGAAGAAGGAAGAGTTGGCCTTGAGCTGTTTTTTTTTTTGGGGGGGGTTTTTTTTTGGACAGACTTATGCTTTAAAACAGAAATGAGTTCAAAACCCAAATGTATGATGGAAAGCTATTACCACAGAGACAAGACATGAGTATTGACCACCAAGTCTGAGACTCAAATTCATGTTGTGTTAGGTGCTATACCATAGGGATCGGTTACAACTCACCTTTGGTTTCCTGCGGTCGCATTTACCTTACTAATCCCATCACCTTCCTCCTCACCTTCCTCAATCTGCCTGGGTTACTGATTATAATTAATTAATTAATTAATTACAAAAAAAAAAAATAAAGGGCTGGAGGGATGGATTAGCGGTTAAGGCATTTGCCTACAAAGTCAAAGGACCCAGGTTTGATTCCCCAGGATCCACATTAGCCAGAGGCATAAGAGGGCAATTGAGTCTGGAGTTTGTTTCCAGTGGCTGGAGGCCCTGGAGCATCCATGCTCTCTCTCTCTCACTCTCAAATAAATAAATAAATACAAATAAATTATTAAAGCAAAAAAATCATTTATTTTCTATTACTTGAAATTCTGGGGCTGGCAAAGATGCACACTCATTGACCTGAGATTTCAAAGAAGCATAACTTCCTTCCTGTTTGGAAAAAGAGTTATAGGGCAAAATAGCCAAGGTTTTCAACTATATCACTTTCATCATTATTATTTTGTGATTTTTTAAGGCATTTTTTACCTGTACCCTAGGCTAACCTGAAACTCACTCTGTAGGGAAGGCTGGCCTCAAACTCATGATGATCATCCTACCTGAGCTTCCAAAATGCCTGGGTTAAAGTGATATTTTCACCTATAGTTTTTACAAGTATGTGGGATTATGAAAATAGTACTTTTAGGAATATATTTTTATTACTAAAGTGGTTAAATAATTGGAAATTATTTGTAACTTATTGATATATATTTGACAGTTATAGTATACTTAACATCTAAGAAATTATTTCTTTGCATTTTTAAGAACAAAACTGTGTGGGGATATTCTGTAGTTTCTCTCAATTGAAATTTATTTTTATGACAAGTATTAAATTTTTTAAACTTCCATTTTACATTAAGTACCTTGAAGTAGAAATATGTAGACAGTATATTTATAGTTATTCTGTTGTGTCTACACACCATCAAACTCTAAGAACAGTGAAACAACAGAATTGTATTATTAGCAAAACAATGAATACGTTTACTCAAATTTCTAGTTAAATTTCATAGTCTTGACACGTGTTTGTATGGTGACAGGTTACATAGAATAAGATCTGCTCATTTCACAAGTATTGCATCTTATCATCATTATCATGATGTTTCAAGAAAGAATATGTTCAAAATTCCTGCTAAAACAAGTGTTACATATAGAGAAATACATGAAGGACCACACTACTAGTCTGAGAATATTCTAATGTGCTAATTATGACAGTAGACACCATACAACTTTACTATGCTAAGGGTCTCAAACTGTTAGAAAGTATGCCAGGAATTATACTGTCCATTTGACATATTTGTTTATCCTTTCTTTCTGTTGTGGCTTGAATTACCCCAGGTGCATGCTGTGAGATTAAGAAGGATACATCAAGATTAGTAGTGAATATTCTTAGAGAGAAAAGTCAGTGAAGGGAAGAGAAAGAATTGCTTACCAATCAGACATCAGATTGGGATGCAGTCCCCAAAATACAAGAAATTCAGAAAGAAAACAATAAAATAAACTAAGAGTTTTGAGAAGACTGACCAATCCACTATGGTCATCTGAGTGTTGTATTGAGCTGAGATGAGAGACTGAATTGTTGTACCTCCATCTGAGCTAACTCAACAAAGCTATCAATATTTATGCAAAGTATTTTCCCTTAAGTAAGACTAATGCAGAAGATGGATATTCCTGAGTTTAGTTTCTGATTAGCAATCAGTTGCATGATTTCAGAAATAACATCCCTGACGCCCGGTATTCCAATCATTATGTGGGAATACAACAAGGAAAATAAAACCTATACATTTGCAAGAGGGTACTATGGAGACTTAAGAGATGATTTAGAAACACTTATTAGAGTTTATGCAGGTCCTGCCTCATTTCTGAACTGGGGAGAGAAAACTTCTTTCTCTCATGTAAACACATCCTCCATTGGAAGAAAACAAAAGAAATTTCTTTGGTTTTATAGTTCTTTGCAACAGAAACAAAAGACCTGGGGCTATATAACTTTAAAAAGATAAGAACACAGGCACACATATAGCACCATAATAATGTTAAGAAACAGTAATTTTGGAGGAAAAGACATTTATTTTTCTTTGCCCATCCTTTCAGTTGTCTTTTATTAGAGAATCCTGACAAGGCAGAAAAGTAAAAGCATCTTCCCAGTGAGTTGACAGTCTCAGAGCCTTGCACTTGGACTTTGACATGGTTTCTTTAACTCTATAAGAAAAGCACTTCCATTGCGTGTCTGTTGCCATTACAAATTGGAAGTTTGGAGAAATGGCTTTATAGGGAGCTGGGGACTGATGAACGCTGTGAAGTTAGCTCATGTCATATATTCACTTATCCATACATCTCAGGTGCCTCCTTCTACTTCATACACTCATACAGGGGCTCATCCCCATACTCTGGAGTGTTGCCTATCTCAGTCAACATGAAGCCTGTCTTTAGTAGTCCTAGGCTGTACATTTGCTTCCCATGCCATGAACTGACCTGATCATATAGCTGTAGGCCTGTTATAAGAAGGAAAGCTGCAATCATCGCCTTACATAGGAGTCACCACAGAACAGTGTTTTCTCTATGAAACCCTGACTTCTATTCATTCATTAGAACCCATATATGAATAGTAGCTCAAAACTAGAATCCAGGCATGTAATAATGAGGGATGTTTTCTCAAGTGAATACCTCCATCTTCTATTGTCCATGTTTGGCTATGTTTCTTGGTGCCTGCCCATGTACTGGGCCTGAAGGGGAGCCAAGTTCTAGCAGGCATTGGTCGGTAGACCGAAGTGAGATCAACTTCTTTGGGATCACAGAAATAGGAAGTGTGGTTCTGAAGACATTTTATGTCTTGAAATGCTGAGGCAGATTAGCACTTGAGCTGTGATGTGTCTTTGGTTGATTTATTTATTTACAAGAAAATATATTCCTTCTCTCCAGTTATTGATATTGCTTCAGAGCTACTGGTCTATGACTCTACAAAAATTTAGGTGTTTCCTCCACTTAGCACTATATAAGCTACTCACATAATTCAGGATGAACTGGGAAGTTATTTACTATGCACAGTTTCAGTGTTGTTTTAGGATCATGTTTAAGAAACTCTGCTTACACATCAATGAGCCTTGGGTTTAAGAACTGCTAAGACATGGAAGCTAGATGATAAATCTTTATTTTTCATTTTGACAACTAACCTGGGCCTTGTACTTGACAAGATTTTATTGAATTTTCCACAAGAAACAACCAGGTCACCGGTTGGAACACTGTGACTGGTTAATCAACAAGGCAGGTTCCAGAAGGCACAGCCTCTTTTGCCGCTGTCTAATCCTTACTGTCTATTACGTTAATTACTTCTGAAGTACATTTGGTTTGTGTCAATATATAAACTTTGATGTGTAAGAACTAATTCATCATAACAACAGAAGTTCATTATATGTTTGTTGTTATCACAGTTGGATTTCTGTGATAATTAACCATTTAGCTACTCAAATATGTTGGGGAACCTGACAAATCTGTTCATTTTTGTAATAACAAACTGAAAGCCCTCTTAGTCTATCTGAATAATTGTCTCAGTTTGTAGAATAAAATAGAAATCAATTTGAAGCTTATCATACTCTCATGAATAAAGTCTTCCTCATACTCAGTAGAACAGTTTTTCATTTTATTAAAATTATTTTTATTATTTCTTTTTATTAAAATTGTATTTATTTATACATTGAGAGGGAGGGAGATAAAAAGAGAGAGAATGGGTCTGCAAGGGCATGTAACCACTGCAAGCGAACTCCAGACACAAGCACCCCTTGTGCTTCTGGCTTACATAGGTCCTGGAGAATGGAACCTGGATACTTAGGCTTCGCAGGCAAATGCCTTAAATGCTAAACGATCCCTCCAACCCCATGACTTCATTTTTAAGGTAATTGACATGTTAAAACTTCTAAGAAAAGCCCACCTGAATGTCATTTGTTTTTATTAGCATACAAAGAACCACATTCAATTGTGGTGTTTTTCAAGAAATTTTGTTGTTGTTGAGATTTATGTCCTGTAACATGCCGTCATCCAGTCAGCTTTCCTCTTTCTAAGTCTCCTATTTTTCTACCCTGTTCTAGCCCAAACTTCACTCTCATATTTGTTATTAGTTAGGCATGGACATAAATTTTGTGGGTAAATTCTTCACAGAAGACCTTTTGCCCCATTTAAAGTATTCTGTCTCTGCTAGTGCTGGCATGACAATATAGAAGTGAAAATGTCTATGTTCGAGAATAACCACCACACTGCAGAGTCTGCCTAAAAGCTGGTTAAAGTTGTTCATTTGGTTAAAGTTGTATATTTCCTTGGTCACTTGACAAAAGACTTCTCTCCACAGTGGAGATGGATTGTATGTATTCATACAGAGATTACAATGGCAATTTGGGAGGTGGAGTCTTGCTGGGGGATGTATGCTGTTGGGGGAAATATTAAGGGTGTTTTAGATAGCTATACCTTGCTAAAATGTGGCTTGCTCTCCTGCTGCTACTTTTTACCTGCAAGATAAACTGTTACGCTACATTACCTATGTTTAAACAAAAGCATGCATACAAACCTAAGATGCTTATGTAAATGATTATTTTAATGGTCTTGAAATTACTTAAACAACAAATCATATACAAACCACATGAAATGGAACATAGATTATTAAATATGAACCTTTGTGTAACATAAATTCTTTGGATTATAAATATTTAATGTCACTTTTTTTTAGAAATGGGTGTGTTTAACATGTGTAAGACTACTAGAATGTTTCTATGTATTCCTATATATGGCTGAGTATGTGAGTGTGTGTGTATGTGTGCATGTGTTGCTGTAGATTGAACCCAGGAACTCCCACATGCTTGGCACTTACTGTACACCTTATGAAACACATGAAGCTCTATATCTACATAGATTTTTTCTGTCATCATTTTGGAATGGAAAATGTCATATGTAGAGAAGAATTTACATCCTTGGCCTTAAGTAAAATTTAAATATTCAAACAAAATTTTAAATAAATTTATTAAGTAATTTTTTAATGCTAAGAATTGCATTTTCACTATAAATATATATTATTTGTCTGGGTGTTAAATATTCTTTGCACAAAATCTTTATGTATGAAAAATAAACTTATTATAACTAGGGTAAGTATGCATAGCCATCCCAGAGCCCCTCACTTTACAATAATAATTGAAAGGTTGATTGAGGTGTTTTAGAGGTTTCCTTTATGTAGTAAGATAAGTAGAAGAAATAATTCATTCACCTAACAAAAAAATAGGACCTAGTTAAGCACCTCCTAGTAGTATCAAGTAAAAATTACTACATATTTCATCTCCAATTCATGTTAACTAATTTTGCTCAATTTAAATACCATAATTCCTCATTGACAGGAAGTATATATCATACTTATTCAATATTAAATTAGACCTTTTGAGTATATCTCATTTAAAATGCACGTAACTTTTAGTAAAATCTGATTAATTTTTAAACATTTTTAAGTAATGGTAGATTTCTCTAGCTTTTAGCTTTTTTAATAATTCAGTTGAATAGGTAACAGTTATTATTCATAGTAAAATACATATGCATATATATATATATATATATATATATATATATATATCTTTCCTCATAAAATTGAACATAATCATCATGATAAATATAGAGGTGTCATATTTAATTAAACTAAACACTTCATGAAAATTAGACAAAATGTCATATTTTTAAATTATCAATATTTAACTAAAAGTGATCATTTGAAACAAAAATATTATGAATTTTAAATTTCCTGGGTTGATGTGTTAGGATAAATTACACATTTTCATTAGCAAGCATTTAGCAGATTTATAATTATTCATGCATTCACACAAGAAATAAATCTTGTATTAGAAGTAATATGAAATTTTGACATTTTGAATAATGCAAGAAAAAAACTTCTCCATCCTTCAAGATATAAATTATACTTAAACATCATAAGAGAACATTAAAATTTGCTAGCCTCAAATATTTAGCATATTGGTTTTCCAAAATAATTTGACTGTATAGGTATACTACATAGTTTCAAGTGGGGATGTTCTGAAATAAAAATAAGCATAGAAAATGACCAGATGGGATTCAAAACACCTGACAGGTGCTTCAGAAGTAATTCATTGTCAACCTGCTATTAAAAGACTTTCAATAGGGAATTAAAAGTTGGTTATGTATTATAGGTCAATAAGGATAGAACAGTTAAACAAACAGACTTAATTTCCCCTCCTCATCCTTAGCTATATAATGTACATGGAAGCCAGATAAAAGAAAGATAGGTAGTAATATAAATAGCATAGCACTTAGGTATTGAAGAAGGGTACTAATTGTGGTACACATATGGAAAAAGAGTGGAGCCATCTCCTTTATGGAGAAAAATCATTTTAAAATGGAAACAAAACCACCAAAGAACCTAAACATGACAATGAAAGAAAAAAATTGGGGTGTGAATTATTGTTTCATTGAAATGAATATACTATATTTTAGTTTTTATTGTGCTTTGATTTTTTTTCTCCACACACATGAACTATAAATTCTTTGAAAATGGAGTCTAATATGTGTTTGTGGTGTGTGTGTGTATATGATGTATACATAATACATAATATTTTCTTCCTTATAGTCCTGAACTTGGGCAGTGCCTATTTTTATTTAAAATAATTTATATCCTTACATAAAAATACAAAAAATATGACCATCAGTGAAGTTCTATGTGATATTTTCTTGTACACATCGTGTAATGTTTGCAACGATTACATTCAAACATATTTCCACATATGTTTATATACTCATTTTTGAGTGTCCCTTATTTTTAATTATACAGGTAAGGCCATCTTAGAAATGTTACTTCTTCAATATGTATTTCATTTCTTTCATTTTTTTGTCTTCCTATTGGAGTCTGCCTCTTCACTATGAAAGCACTCGATAACATGTCACACCTACACATAAGTGATTTCCCAATGGAAACAACATTCACCAATGTTTTAGGCATGAAGTCTTCATCTGCGTGTGTTTCTTCTTCTTTTCTCATGTATTTTATCTTCAACAATATTTCCTCAAGAAAATTTGCCTGATCAAACTATGAACTGTATAGTTGAAAGTAATCTTTTAAAAAAAATTTCATCAGTTTTTATTCTATACAAAAATAAAAGTTTTGAGTCCAATTAGGAAAGGGGAAATTTTCTTTATATTCTACGATGCATTCCATACACTAATGTATTATATAACAGTTCAGTAGAACTGGCACATGATTCAGACTATATAATTAGTTTATACAATATGCAATGCCCGTGTATAATCATGACCCCTGCCACATAGGAGTTTTCCTGTGGAGATATAAATAATCTCTATTCATTCTAGGTAGGAAGTACACCAATGTACCAATGAAAGGATTACATCCAAGTACAACCTGATAAACCATTCATTGCATTTATTCAGGCTACTGATGGGAGCAGGCATGTCTTGAAGCAAGTTATGGGTTTCAGGGAAAACAGCTCCTGCAGCAGAGATGGTTAACAAGACGTTGCATCAACAAGTGTCTCCTGGGAAAATCATGAATAGTGGCACTGTGGAAGAGTCCCATCATGGTTAGTTATTTACCTCATTTATTACCTTAGGGAGGGAATTGACTTTGTAATTGCGTTGTGAGAATTCTTGCTCCCTCTTCCATTTGTCACATTATCCCTATGAGCCTCATGGGATTTGTGAGCCTCCTTTCTTATTTACAGTAGGCATGATCTTTTGCTGGTCTTGTGCTGTTATCACAAGAGATCTGACTCAATGGATCTATGTTCAACAACAATGAATATGCCCAACTCATAGGAAACAACTATTCGATGATCATTTGCATCCTGCAGGTCTTACAGCCTTTCTGACCTCTTCTAGACCATTTCCTTAAGCTTAGGTGTGGTGATATAACTCTATGCTTATTTTCTTTCTTTTAGTATTGTGAAATGGGACTCTATGTAACAGCAAATGTGTGATCCACAGAAACATATACTTATTACCAGTATTTTTACACTGATGAGTCTCTGTTAACTGCTGTCCACCATGTGAAAATGCTCCCCTACACTATGGCTGGCAATAGCAGTAATCTATGAATATAAACATACATATTAAGAAAGTAATTTATGACCATGTTATTATCATTTAACAAAACAAAAGCAGGAGCTTCCCTGTTGAGGTCCATGATTTCTATAGCTAGTGGTTTCTTTCGAGTTATGGTACCAAAAGTGGGTTTTCACATGTCAAGTAAGTGTTACATTCAATTAGAAAAATGAGAAGTTACATACATAAATGTTACTGCACAATTATACTAGCAGATACATCACCTCTGGTGTACTCAAGATATTATGTGTGCATAACTGATCAGGGAAAACAGTGATAATTCTGCTCACAGAGCTTACATGGTTCCTTCTACCAATGCTAGGGATGAAACTTCTAGCCTCAGTTCTTATTTGATTCTTGTGTCCTACAAACAGTGTTTCAACATTAGGGATTTGTTATCTATTACTGGAATATACACATCAGCAGTGACAAATAGCTTATTTACTATGTAATGTCTCAGGGTCCTCAGGCCAACAACTTATGGAGTGGTGACCCACACCTCTGTTGTCTTTATCATTACTCCAGATTATTCAAGAAGCTTTTTAAAAACTTTACTATCCTTAGATGAGAGAAATATATAATATAACATTTTTACAGAAGTTGGGAAGGATCTTGGATGATCCACTACCATCCATTCCAAGGAAGTTTAAATTGGTCTTGAAATTCAGTATTTAGTATTCAAGGGAATACTAAAAATAAAATAAAAGTGATAAAAAATAAGCTAGCAAGGTCTACTACAGCATATAAACATTCCTATTATTTTTGTGAATTGTTCAGATAAATATTGTCTACATTCTCATTTGGGGGTATCACCCCATTGTCTTTCCATAATTATTTATTCCCATAAGCCAACTGTTCTCCTCATGGCCTCTCATGGCATTTGAGAGTACTGGTTATGAGAACAATTTCCTAATTGTATAGGTTACCATTTGTACCAGCCATGCAATACTGCCTCTTTATGTTTTGTAATCTCAGACAATAGCTCCCAACAGTG
The DNA here is from genome assembly GCA_036346955.1 of Dipus sagitta. NCBI lineage: Eukaryota > Metazoa > Chordata > Mammalia > Rodentia > Dipodidae > Dipus > Dipus sagitta. The sequence continues at coordinate 76,934,215 of CM070783.1, read as the reverse complement.
ACATGCAAGGGGGATCCTAGTGATACAGCTACATGCTTTTTTCTTTCTTACAGGAGGGAATTTATAGTTATCTCTGGGGGAAAATTAGTCATCACTAATTCAAGTTAAGTTTATCTATTTTCACATTGATCTATTGCTGATCATTATGGCCATTGCCTTTGGGGGTTATGATAAATTACAATAAACTTGGCTCTGTCATACAAAGCTCATCTTGATTAAATTGTTTCAAATACAATAATGCATCTTTCATGTAAACAGAAAATAGGTAGTAAGTTTAATGTCGCTTTTCTTGTGGTTAAGTAAACTTACATAAGTATTTACATTGTCTTTCATTTAATGAGTTTTTCAGAAGAAAACTCTTTTGTAATAAAAAGCAAAATACTGAAATTTTGAGGTAAAGTTAAAAATTCCATTAGGTTATAATCAGCTAGTTTAGCAACAAATGCTTCAACAATTTGCAATAAATAAATAAATAAATGCGAGGAAAAAAGCTAATAAAAGAAAAGTACACACTTAGTGGGACAACACAGTGTTTGAAGTATGTGTCAAAATAATTGTCCTGTATTTGGGGGTAGAAATCACTAAAGAGTTAGGAGAGAAATAGATAGTCTATAATAGTTGAATATATTCAAACTAAAGCTTTTACCAGGTATATAATTTAAATGGAGTGGAAAAGATGAAAATAAGAAACTACTCTTAAATGGCCATTGAAAACTGTCAGAAGATGATAATCTTATATATTCAATAATAAATAAACTTTGTATTAAAATTAAAAATAAAAATAAACAGTTGCCAGTTCTTGTTTTTTTCTATTTCCCCACTATAGTTTAAAATTATGAAATAATTGAAACTATATACAACAAGAAAATAGAAAAAATGTCTTGAGAATCAAGTCTGAGCAATGTTCCTGAGAGAGCCAAAGGCAGAGATACAGAGGTGTTCACAAAACAATTCCAAACAACAATCATAACATTCATGAATATTGCAATTGTCTCCTGTGCACTAAATCATTACTTCCTCCTTGCAAAACTTGACTGGATGCAGCTACGATGTTCCAAGTCTTTTGTATATCCCCTCCCTCTTGAGAAACCACACCCCATATATGTCACTGTGTGGGACACAGCATCTGACTGGCAAATAATTTGGATATGTGGTTTTGTAGTTCTTGATTCCAAGCTGAACTTGGTTTTAAAATGTTCACAGTGTTAAACTTTATTCACTGTCATGGTTGGAATTTATGTCTGAACTGAAATGACTCATTCAAAACATGTGAAAATGGGGCTACTTGGTATAATCAGTGGATTGTCAATGTAATGGAAGACAATAGGTAATATTGATGTAATGGAAGACACTTAGTAATATTATTATTTACTTTTTCATAGCTAACTGAATCATATTCTGTTATATTTATACATTTATGATATTAATATATTTGCACACACATAAAACAAAGGTGTCTTCATTCTCAACTCATTGTTTGATTGACAAAGAATAAATATTTTTGTTTTCAGCTCTTTCCTATACATTGTGACTTATGCAAGGAGATGACACTTTATTTTTACTTTGCTAAGATTGTTTCCAGATCAAGCCATCTAAATTGAAAATAGAATAAGTTGAAACAGCCCTTAGAATTAACCACCTAAAATCTGCCGTATTTAGTTGAACTGCTTTGCACTTTTGATTTTCATGATGCACATATGTAAGAAAAAAGGCAAAATCATTCTTTTCATGTGAAATAGCTTAATTTATTTCTATATATTCATATCTGTTCAATATTAAGACTGGTAATTTTTAGAATAAACATAAGATTGTTTTCTGCTAAACTGGACAAATACATAATATTGAAATTTCTATTTAAGGTTTAGTTTTATATTATTTTACTATTTTCCTGAATCTATGTTTCTAATATAGTATTTCTAAAGTCTTTATATGTGACCATTGTTAGTATATATACATATACACTTTTTTTTTTTTTTGGTTTTTTGAGGCAGGGTTTCACTCTAGCCCAGGCTGACCTGGAATTCACTATGGAGTCTCAGGGTGGCCTCGAACTCACGGCGATCCTCCTACCTCTGCCTCCCGAGTGCTGGGATTAAAGGCGTGCGCCACCACGCCCGGCTCTCATTGTTAGTATATTTTATAAACCTGAGAGAAGGCAACAATACAGAAAAGTTGTATTGATAAGGAACAATGTTGCTATGCAATTAAAATTATTTTATTAACTCATTTTATAAGATAAAGGAAATGCTTGTTATTGCTATTATTTTTTCCAGATAGACATATAGATAATTCCTTGGTTGTTTAAATTATAATTAAGATTGTTAATAACAGCACTGTAAGTACAGGGTTCCACAAAGCTCTCAGCAAAACCTATTAATATTTATACAAATACAGGATGAAAAATAGCAACTGAAGTATGTATGCTAAATAATGTCAGTGTTTTGTGATGACTTTTTCTTATTTTGTTTGTTTGTATTTGGGCTACAGTCTCACTCTAATCCCGGCTGACCTAGAACCCACTTTGTATCCCCAGCCTGGTTTCAAACTCACTTTTTTTCTCCAACCTTAGCCTTCTTAGTGCTGGTATTAAAGGTGTGCCACCACTTTGCCTGGCACTTTTTTTTTCTTTTTCTTCTTTTTTATTTTTATTTTTTTGACAGATTTTAAGTGGTAATTCATTAGTCAGCTCTTAATGTGAGTTGACAAGTCATAGGTTTGTCTCTGATAATTTCTTTAGAAATATTTAACATCTGTGTAGCACATTATTTGAGGGAAAAGTTATAATGATGTCCATAAATTACTTTTCATCATATTTTCTATCCATATAGATTATAGACCAAATTTAATTAAAGATATTCACCCCTTACACATTGAGAAATAGGTTATGTGAAAATATTCAAAGAAGGGGTTATTTGGGAATAGTGTGCTTCATCAGAAACAACAGGGAAATTATAAAAGTGAACTATCTCACTTCATAGGAAAATATGATACCATTTCCTCACCTCACTCTCACATAAAACTGACAGGACAGATAGGAATGAACAGTTACATGAATGTACTGCAGAAGTCCTGTCTCACAAACACTGCATTAAGGGACAAATGTGCTCCCTAACTGATGTGTTAGATGCTATTCTGCTTTTGTGTCAGAGATTATAATAGCTAATACTGTCATGAAGCAGATCATTTACACCTTATTTTTCAGGATTAAATTTGTCTCCTCTTAAGTCAATCTGTTCTGGCTGGAGATATGGATAAGCAGTTAAAATGCTTGCCTACAAAGCAAGAGGACCCAAGTTCAATGTCCCAGTACCCACATAAAGCCAGATGAACAAAGTGGCACATGCTTACGGAGTTCCTTTTGAGAGACTAGAGGCGGGCACACCCATTCTCTCATTCATTTTCTCTCTCTCTCTCTCTCTCTCTCTCTCTCTCTCTCTCTCTGTCTCTCTCTCTCTCTCTCAAATTAAAAAATAAATCTGTCCATGTCTGAGTTCAAAATGTACCTGTTGAAAATATGTACAGATTTAAAAGCAGCTCCAAGAAGTGCTTCCATGTATGTTGGTGGAAGCTTCTAAGAGATACTTGTAGGATAAGTATAAGCATCATGGGCCTGGTAAATCAGGTGCACAATCCAAGCTACTCACGTGGCTGTAGCAGGATTGCACGTTCTATGAATGTTGCAAATGACATAATTTCATTTTTATGGCTGCGGAACAGAAACATTCCATTTTGTATTTTCTTATCTATTCCCCTGTATTTATTTATTTACTTACTTATTTATTTATTATTTATGAGAGAGAGAGAAATAGAAGGGAGCAAGAAATAATGGGCATACCAGGGCCTCTTGCCACTGAAAACAAACTCCAGATGGCATGTGCCACTTTGTGCATCTAGCCACTGGAAATGGAGTCTAGATGCATGGGCCACTTAGTGCATCTGGCTTATGTCGATATTAGGGAACTGAAACCTGTGTCCTTCAGTCTTGAAGGTAAGTGCCTTAACCATTAAGCAATCTCTCCAGCACAGAATGCTGTCTCTTGAAGACAGGGTACCTAAAAGAAAACACTGAGAAGGATTACTTACATGAAATTCTCCCTAAGTTAATAATGGTTATCCCATTAAAACTATGCTGACCTCACTCTCTGTTGGAGAATATGTTCTTTTTCAGAAGGTAGTGAGACTAGAGGAGATAAACTACCCATGGCACTTCAGCCAAGCCACAACTGAAACCACAGAGGAATTGGGGAGACAAGCATGAGTGCTGCTTCCATGCTTAGCCTGATAATCAGTGCCAAGGTGTAGGAGACAGACCCTGAGAATACTCAACACCTACCAACACCTACCAAAGCAGAGATCCAGAGGCTCCTAAGAGCTCATCACTGAAGTAGACTTAAAACTCACCCAACATGGCTCAGGGAATTTTGCAGAAGAGAGTGCAGAAAGATTGTAAGAGCCATAGGTTGAAGCATCATGCCCAGAGGCATTCCCTCCCCACCTTTATAACTGACTGCTGCTCCCACACTGCTTAAACCACAACCTGCAACCCCACTGAAGAGCATCCCCAATGAAATGGGGGCAGGAACTAGGGCAAAGAGGGAACCAATACATGATGTATCCATACAAAATATGTTGATGATAATAATAATAAACATTAAAAAAACACTGAAAGCATTTTTCTACTCTTCAAGTTGCCTCAATTCCCCTGTGGATTAACAAACTTGGTAGCCTACCTGGTACTTTGGCATGGCAGGAAAGAAAGGGTCAAGGCATTTTTTTTTCTTTTTGATTAGGCCACAGGGCATTTGAGGCAGGGTTACTGAATTCCCTGAATGGAGACCCAACAGAGCCCTATGTATGAACCCTGGGTTACAGTGAAGACCAGAATTTTAGAGATGTCAGGACTTTTGAATGGCCACCACCACTAGGGACAGCTGACTACTCAGGATGGAGTTTTCTCAAGCTATAGGCAGCCAAGCTAGAGGGACAGAATTGGAATCCTAGAGACTTCACTGAAGATCCTACATGCCAGGTATTGAGCTTCAGCATTTGGTATTTGCCTGCTTATTTTAGATCTTGCATTGGCTCATTTTTTTTTTTCTTTCTTTGCCTTCTTATTTAGTGTGACTGTTAATTCTGTGCCATTATATGTATGTAACTTATGTTACAGCTTTATAGACTTACAGTAAAAGGATTATAGGGTGTTTGAACAATGTTGAGCCTGATAAAATCTATGGACACTTTAAAAGTTGGACTGAACGCACTTTTACATCTTGAGATGATCATGAATATATGGGGACAAGGGGTAGAATGTGGTGGTATGACCCAGATTTCCCTCTTAAACTAATTTATTTTGAATGCTTGATCCCAAGCTGATGGCAATTTCAGCGGAAAACTTTTCTGGAGGACGTGTGTTGTTGAAGGCAGGCTCAAGGGTGTTATAGCTAGTGCCCCTTTACCAAAGATAAACTCAATCTCTTCCCATTCTTCCACATACTGTGGAAGAATTGGTGTCCACCTCTGCTCAGACCATGTGTTCCACTGCCATGATCCCCTGAAGACTGTATACCACAATGAACCCTAAACTCCCATCAGCTGCCTTTGGTTGGGTGCTTTAGGCCAGCAACACAAAAGTGACTACGCACTCCTACATGGATTCCGATACATAATGTGATTCAACTTCTGTTTAACTGCTCATGACCTCATAAGAAATTGTATCTCCTTCATATAATAAAGTCATTCATTTTAAAAATAGCATTTTTATCATTTTAATAAAATACTTTATTCATTTTCAATTTCAATAATAGAGATATCCCAAAATATTAAAACTTTTAGCTGGAGGGATCAGATGTACTGTGAATGCCTTTGACAAATTTTCACTTTTTTGAGATATGCTTTTGATAGCAGCTGTTATTAGAATCTCAAAGCATAGTATTTTCCATGTGACACCTATCAGTCATTATTTTATTGAGACAGTTTGGGACCTGTTGTACTATACTGGGGGATTCGGTACAATAAAACATGTTTAAAGCAAATCATTATGTTGCAAATTTAGTAAGTATTTTTTTTACTAAAATATAAAACTTCTATTAATAATGAGAAGTTTATGTACTATCAGGTACCAAATAAAGTTCAATGTATGACTTCATTGCTGCATACCACTAGGTAAGTATTCTCAGTTTACTTTATTATGATTTTGTAGTAATTTAACATTGATGGTATTACTTTTGCTACCATATTATACAATAAAAACAAATTGAAGCCCAAAGGTGCCTCATTGTTGAGAATAAATAAGGCCTTGACAATTACCATAACAGTGCTAGCATATAGTCATTAATACTCTTAGATGTGGTTGATATGCCTCTGTGATGTAATGTTATAATAGTGCCCTGAGCAAATGTTTAATCTCCTGTGAATGTGCACAAAGAAAATATTCCTTACAGGAATAACATTATGATCTATTGGGTTCATGTATGGATATCTATTTTGAGTTTGTCATGTTGTCACCAGGTAAGAACAACTCTAAGCATGTCTTTGAGTCTACTTCCAGAGACACTTAATGGAGAAAAGAAGACCAACCCTAAAATTTGGGTGGCATCATCTCATGGACTTTGGTCCTGGGCTGAATAAATAGGGAAAATGTCAGAAATCATTTGAGCACCAACTTTTTTTCTCTATGCCAAGTGAATGTGGACACAAGGTGATAAGCCACTTTATGTCCACACAGCCATGTTGGATTATATCCCTACAAACCATTAGCTACAATAGACCCTTCTTACCTAAATTTCCTTTAATCTGATATTTTGCCACAAGTCCATGTAAATATTAAGGCACTGCTGATATTAAATTTCAAAATTAATAATTGAATTAACTAATTACTTTCTCATTTCAATACTGAGTAACTTGCATTCTGCTTAAGAGAACATAACCCAAAATGAAGTTGTTGCTTTGAAATAATTCAACATGATATATATCAATCTATACATATTAGTGTACCTAAGGACTCTTCTTTCCACTCCTCATTTTTTTTCCCTTCTCTCAGCTCCCAAGAAAGTGAGGGCAATAACAATTGATGTAAATCACTTTGTTCTGAGTAGGAATCAGAAGGGGCTAAATTATGCGGCTCAACATAGGTCCTTCCTTATTTGCAGAAAAATGTGTGATTTCCATGCTTCTCCCATAGGCCTGTGAAGCTGCTAGATTTCATATGAAGGGTGAGGATGTGATTACAATGCCTGCCACCTCCATGACCTGCTCCAACCCAGATGGTTTAGGGATCAGAGGAATTCCTTAGGGGAAAAAATCGTATGGCAGTAAATTTCACTTCTACAAGGAAGTGGGAAGACAACAGGACAGTTTCTGTTTCTAGGGAGGAGTGCTGCCTTGTTCACTTTGATGATGTTGGGAGGCAAAATCCTCTAGACAAAAGGGACTTCATGTTATTAATTAGTACTGACATTTTCCAATGGGGACTATACAGTGGTAGGATTTTCTCCATTACATATAGCCTAGGAGTATGAAACTGATGGTCAAGCCAGAGAATAACCCAAGCAATGTCTGGTAATAACCAAGCTTAAAGGTTATAGGAATGTCCCTTCCTTGAAGTTTCATAAAAATGCCTGGGACTAGCAGAGGCTGGACAGGATATGGGAGCTTTCTAGAAGCTTCATAGGGAATATGGCTGAGCTACTATCTGAACTTCTAAAGTCTAATCTGTATAACTGTGAAAAAAATTACTTTGTTTTAATACAATTGGGATTACTTTATGAGAGCAACTTGAGGAGGCTAACAGTAATTTATATTAATTTTGACTGCAGAAATAATTCAGAAGCTATGTGAAACTTCATTAAGCATAGTTGCCCTCCTAGTTTCTAAGTAGAAATACTATAAACAATGTACAAGTTGATTTTTGTGTGTGTTTTATACTATACAGGACCAAAAATTAAGTACAACTTTTCTGATAGAATTATCATGAGAATATAAACAGATCATAATTCAGAGTACAACTGATGAATTTGTCTTTTTGGATAAATAGCTATAAATATCTATGTATATATTCATACAGAAATACAAATAAACATTAATTATGATCACAGACACCAATATAGAATATTATATTAATGTTAGTAATATATATATATATATATATATATATATATATATATACAGTATTTGTATATCTAAGTATATACCTTATAAATAAGTTAAATTTGAAAAACAAAGTATGTGTATTGTACATGTATGTATACAACAAAATTCTCCTAAAGAATAACTATGTATTCTAAATTCTAAAACTGTATTAAAAAATACATGATTTTATCTAATTTGAACAGTAAAATGACTCATATTTGAAATGTATTTTGTTCTTATGTAAAACCTGAAGACTCCTATGTGAGAATTTTCTAAGTTTATTTACATCACTGATTTAAAATCCATAGCAAAAATATTATAAAGTTGTGATTGTTAAATTTATGAAAATTCATGTTTACTTATCTTTTAACAGATTTTAATTTTGGTTTAATGAATTTTAATGTTATACTTTATGAAATACAGTTGGTCCTCCATCTTATGAAAGAGAGTAATTAGAAAACATGGTCCAGTTCACATTCAATTAGTAAAATACAATTTCTTAGTGAAACTCATAATGGTGTTAAGTCAATTCATTTGTAGAAAACTTACTCTAATTGCATTTTATAACGATGATTCAAAGAAATTTTATGGATAAAGCTCATAGTTGTTTTTATTTTTCTTGAGAGAGGGTAATTTATTACTGAATCCATGAAATTCTAATCTTTTCAGAAATATAATTATTTTGATGACAGTTATAAAGAATAACTTTAAGTGGATTGCTATTACTTTATTAATGAAACATTTTTTGTGTAAGTGCAATATGATTAAGACTAATGTGGAAAATCTACAATATCAATAATATGAAAGTTGCAAATAAATAAGTAAAATTTTACAATGCTTGTTCTTGAAATTTAAAAATGTCAATACATATTAATACACAAGTTATTCATATAAAATTTTAAATAAATGTTTATTAAATACTTATTGTCTAACAGAACTTAATTTAGACAACTAATTAAAGTATATTTAAATTATCTTTCCCTTTTAAAAATATGCTTTCTTTTCTTTTCTTGAGGGGAGGACTTTTTTATTTGGTTGATCTCAGAAGATTATTTGAATCTGAATACCAATGTCACATAAAATGGGATTTAGTGAATGATTTAATGACTCAATCAACTACATCTAAGTTGATATGCTAATAAAACTATGTTAGTTTTACTTTCCTTCTGGGTAATATGTTTAATTAATCATAACGAGCAATACATCAAGCTGGGTATGGCGGCATACAGCTTCTTAGAAGGTGGAGGTAGAAGGATTTCTGTGACTTCAAGTCAAACCTGGCTAGAAAATTAGTGAATATCACCCCCTGGCCAACATTAGATGGACAATAGCAGCAGGAAAGTATGCCAAACACTGCATTTTAAAACTGGCTATACCACCCATAAGCCCACCACCACCAATACACAACCTCCAGGTGGCTTTAATTTTCAATTGCTATCAGCTGGAGAGAGTAGCATTCAGAAAACCTACATTTATGGAGGACAGCTGAATCAAACCACCACAACCTCTGTGACAAATGTGGTGCTAGATTTTTTGTTGGCATTGCAGTAAATCTCTATATTGCTTTTGGTAGAATTGCCATTTTTGAATATTATTTCTGACTATTTAGGAACAGGGGAGGTATTTCCATCTTCCCAAGTTCTCTCTAATTTATTTCTTTAGTGTTTTTCAGTTTTCATTATAGAAGTCTTTCACATCCTTAGGGAATGTTATTCCAAGGTATTTGGTTCTTTGGAGTGATATTGAAAATGGAACAGCCTCACTGATTTCTTTCTCTGTGTATTTCTCCTGTGCATATAGAAAGGCTGCTGATTTTTGCATGTTAATTTTGTATCCTGCCACATTGCTGAAGGAATTAATTACCTTTAGATGTTTTGAGGTGAGTCATTTGGAATACTTATGTATAAGATAATGTGATCTTGGCTATTATGAATTCAGCAGCTATAAACATGGTTGAGCATATATCTTTGAACTGAGGCATGGAGCTTTTAGGGTACATGCCCAGTAAGGGAATAACTGGGTCTGTTGGTAACTCTATAGTCAGCTTTTTTAGGAGTCTCCATATTGCTTTCCAAAGTGGTTATACCATCTTACATTCCCACCAACAGTGGATGAGGGTTCCTATTTCTCCACATCCTTGCCAGCATTTATTTTCTTTGATTTTTTGATGTTTGCTATCCTTACTGGTGTAAGGTAGAATCTCACAGTTGTTTTAATTTGCATTTCTCTGTTGATTAGGGATGATGAACATTTTCTTAAGTGTGTGTTTGCCATTTGTATTTCTTTCTCTGTGAACTGCCTGTCCAGCTCTTTGCCCAATTTTATAAGTGTGTTGTTTGAGATTTTATTGTTTAGATTTCTGAGTTCTTTGTAGGTTCTAGAGATTAGGCCTGTGTCAGTTGGATATTCAGCAAAGATTTTCTCCCATTCTGTAGGTAATCTATTGGCTCTGCTTATTGTATGTTTGTCTGTGAAGAAACTTTTCAGTTTCATAAGATCCCATTGATTGAATGATTGTTTAAGATCCTGTACAACTTGGGCGTTGTTCAGGAAGTCTTTTCCCATTCCTATATCATATAATGTTCCTCCTAAATTTTCTTCCAGTAGTAGCTGAGTTTCTGGTCTTATATTGAGGTCTTTGATCCATTTGGACTTGTTTGTTGTACATGGTGAGATGTGTGGATCAAGTTTCAATTTCTTGAATAATGGTTATCCTGTTTGTCTAGCACCATTTGTTGAAGATGGTGTCTTTTTTTTTTTTTTTTTTTTTTTTTGGCCTATATTGTTAGGGCCTTTGTCAAATATCAAGTAGCTGTAGTTTCTTGATCAAAAGTCCAGATTCTCAATTCATTCCATTGGTTTATACTCCTGTTTTTATGCCAGTACCATGCTGTTAACTAAGATGTGGTATATCTACACAATGGAATTCTACACAGCAGTAAGGGAAAATGACACAAATAAATTTGAAGAAAAATGGGCAAACCTGGAACAGATCATTCTCAATGAACTCACCCAATCACAGAAAGATAATCACCGCATAGTCTCACTCATCTACAGGTCCTAACCTGAATCTACCCAAATTGTTGACATACCTAGCAAGCATCTCAAGGACCAGACAATAGGGAGGGTGGAGAGGGAGGGGAGGGCAAGAGACAGGGTGGGGGGGGTCACAAAACTGGACCCAAACGGCAGTGCTAGCATAAAACTCTACATCCTAAAAGACAGACAAAATGGTTGAAACTTCACCAGGCCCTTGGAGGGAACACCAGATTCACAAGGCCCTGGAGAGGGTATGATAAAAACTAACCTTCATCTCCTGTTTCTGTTTCTATTTCTCTCCCCCCTATCTCTCTCCTCTCTCATCTCTCTATCTCTTGTATGTCACTTATCTTTTTCACTCATCTACAATGAGCTTTTGATCAGAGAGAACTACAAGATTTCCCAAAAAGAAGACAGATTTATGTCAGAGCACTTGATGACCCACCATAGGTTAGTGGTAAGACCCTACTGCTGAAGACACCATACACTGTTGGTATGTATCATGGAGTGACATGGCTGGAAGCTGGAAGATTTAGTCCCAGACAGCACATCTAGGAAGGTGCTACATGAGGGACTGGGGGAAAATGACCAATATCTGTCATAGCAACTCATGGTCAAACCTACTTAGCAGCAAACAGCCTAAAATGATGCTCACACAAGTGCAATAGTGGTGTATAGCCATGGTGGGGAACCAACTGCTCTCGATTTGGTTAACTTATCTGCTCATTGGAACAGAACCCATAGCTGGAGCTGGGAAACAAGTCAGAACCATATCCAAAAATAAGTCCTCCATTAAACTCTCTCCAAAAAAATAATGGTTATCACATTTATTTAGTGCTAACTTACTCTCTGTTGGAGATTCTGCTTCTCTTTTCAGATGGACACAGATCCTAAGGAGACAACCACCCCATCATACCTCAAAAGGGCCCCAGCTGAAACTAAGAATAATTGGTGAAACATGCAAGAATGTTGTTGTGTTGGTGAACAGGGAACCAGCACAATGATGAAGGAGATAGACACAAAGAACAATCAACACCTACCAAACCAGATATCCAGAGACCTAGAGGCTGCCAAGATCTCAACACTGAAGCAGACCTAAAATGAACCCATCATGGCTCAGGGAAATTTGCAGAAGAGGGGGCAGAAATAATGTCAGATCCACAAATTGGGTTATGGCATGCAGAGACATTTCCTCCTACCCAAAACTGATGTCTAACCCCACAATGCATGACCCATATGCCCGAACAAGGAGGGACTCTGTGGAGGGTGGAGGACAGGGATGAGGCTAACAATAGTACCAACTTGACTGTATTCACTCAATACAAAAATTAAAAAAAAAAGAACAACAGACTGAAAACCAAGTTATAACTCAAAAACTGATAATGTAATTTGCAAATAGGACTAATTTGAGTTCTTCTGTACATTTTGTTTTCCTTTCATTTATTTCTCCTGTCTTATTGTTTGGGATGGGAATTCTAGTACTATGTTGAAGAGTTATCATTTGAGTGGGCACCCCTGTCTTGGATGCAATATCAATGGTAACTCCTTGAGTCTTTCCCCATTAAGTATTATTTGGGCTTTAGGTTTTTTTAATAAAACATTTATTGTGTTGAGATATAAACTGTCTATGCCTATTCTCTTCCATGTTTTGATAATAAAGTGATGTTTTATTTTTGTCAAAGGCCTTCTCTGCATTCCTGAAATTATCATGTGTTTCTTCTGATTAAGTTTATTTATGTAGTGTATTACATTGACTGGTTTCTGTATGTTGAACCATCCAGGCATCCCTGAGATGCATCCTGCATGATCAAGGTGGTTAATGGTTTTTATGTATTGTTGAAATAAGTTTTTGAGGATTTTGTTCAGGATCTTTGCACCTAATTTCATCAGTGATATAGGCCTATAATTTTGTTTTCTTGTATCTCTGACTTGTGTTGGTATTAGTGTGATACAATCTTCAAAAAAGAAGTTGGGAACAATTGCCTATTCTCTGAATATGTGAAACATATTCAGATCTTTTGAAAGAATTTGGCTGAGGAGCCATCCAGTCCTGGGCTTTTCATTTTGGGGAAGTTTTTGATTGCCTTGACAATCTTGATGGACATGATAGGTTTGCTTAGGAGATCAATTTGCTCTGAGCTTAGCTTTGGTAAGTAATATTCATCTAGGAATTTATCCATTTCTTCCAGATTATCCAATCTTGTGGAGTAGAGGTTTGTAAATTATGTCCTGATGCTTCTTCCAAATTCAGTCATGTCTATCATCCCCTCTCCCTTTCCATTTCTGGTTTTTCTTTATTGCACACTTCTTTTTCTTTTCTCTTTGAGCAAATTGGCCAAAGGTTTATCAATCTTGTTTATTTTTCAAAGAACCATCTCCATGCTTCATCAATTTTCATAATTATCTTCTTAGTTTCCAATTAATTAATTTCTGTTCTGATCATGATTGTTTCTTTCCATGTGGAACACTTAGAGTGAGACTCTTCTAGTTTTTCCAATGCATTTAAGTTGATAATTAGCTTATTTCTTTGGGATCTCTCCATCTTTGTTATGAAGGCATTTAGTGCTATGAATTGTGCCATTAGGACTGCCGTCATTGTGTTCCATAAGTTTTGTAAGTTGTTTTTTATTATTATCATTCAATTCTAGAAATTTTATAATCCTTTTTTTTTAATTTCTTCCACAACCCATTCATTGCTTTAAAGTGTATTGTTCAATCTTCAGTAGCTGGTGACATTCCTGATGTGTCTATTGTTAATTTCTACCTTGGAAGCATTTTGATCTTATAAGTTGCATGAAGTGATGCCAAATTTCCAGACATGATTTATGACCAAATACATGTTCAACTTTGGAGAAGGTTCCATGAACTGCTAAGAAGATTGTGTATTTTGTAGAATTGAAGAAGACTGTTCTGTGGATGCCTGTTAGGTCTAATTGATCTATGGCAGTGTTGAGCTCTATTATTTCCCTGTTGATTTTCTTCTTGAATGATCTGTCTAATAATGGAGTATGGAAGTCCCAACTATAATGTTATTGGTGATTATTTCTGTTTTATTGTCAAGAACATTTTGTTATATGAACTGTGGTGCACCAGAGTTTGTTGCATATAGATTTATGATTGTGATGTGCTCATGTTGGATTGTTTCCTTGATAAGTAAGAAGTGGCCTTGTTTGTCTTTTTTGATTACTTTTGGTTTCAAGACTATTTTATCAGTTATTAATATAGGAACACCTGCTTTTTTACTATTTCCATTTCCTTGGAATATCATTTTCCATATTATCACCCTGGGAAGATGTCTTTCTTAAGTGGTGAGGTGTATTTCTTGAAGGCAGTAGATTGAAGGGTACATTTTTCGCATTCATCCAGCTAATTTATGTCTTTCCTTATTTACTTATTTATTTGACAGAGAAAGAGGAAAAGAGAGACAGAGACAGAGAGAGAGAGGAGAGAGAGAGAGAGAGAGAGAGAGAGAGAGAGAATGTGCATACCAGGGCTTCCAGACACTGCAAACAAACTCCAGATTCTTGTGCCACTTCCCCCTGGTGCATCTGGCTAATGTGGGTCCTGTGGAGTTGAACCGGGGTCCTTTGATTTCGCAGACAAACACCTTAACTTCTAAGCCATCCCTCCAGCCCCAACTTATGTCTTTTGATGGGTGACTTAAGACCATTAATATTTAATGTTATATCTAAGAGGTTCAATTTAATCTCTGACATGATGGGATGCTTTATGAGATTTGGTGCTTTCTTGGGCTTAGTACTTTTTTTTAATTTTTAATTTTTATTTATTTTTTTTCTTACAGTCAGTTTGGTACCATTATTAAGCTCATCATGACCTACCCCCTCCCCTTGGCCACTCGTTGTTGAGGTATACAGGTCATGCATTGTGGAGTTAGCCCACAGTTATGGCTAAGCTAAATGTCTCTGCATATCATGATGCAACATGTGGCTCTGACGTTCTTTCCGCCCCCTCTTCCGCAAAATTTCCCTGAGCCATGTTGGGTCTGCTTCAGTGATGAGGTGTTGGGGGGCTCTGAGGCTCTGGCTCTCTGATTTCGTAGGAGTTGATTTTTCTCTGTGCTGATCTCCTTCCACCTTGTGCTGGTATCCAGTTCATCAGGAAAACAGCCCCCTTGTTTGTTTCTCCAATTTTTCTTAGTTTCATCCGGGGCCCTTTTGAGGTATGATGGGGTGGCTCTCTCCTTAGGATCTACATCTATCTGAAAAAGAGAAGCAGATTCTCCAACGGAGAGTAAGTTAGCATCAGGACAAATGAGATAAACCTTTTTTAAAATAGAGAATTTAATAGGTGCAGGCCCTCCTGTGGCCCACAATTGACGGTAGCTTGATATTGGAGAGTGGGTTTAGGTTTGGATACGGTTCTGACTTGTTTCCCAGCTCCAGCTATGGGTCTCATACCAGTGAGGGGATCAGTTAGCCAAATTGAGAGCAGTTGTTTCCCCACCATGGCTGTGTGCCACCACTGCACTTGTGTGGGCATAACAACAAGTTATTTGCTGCTAAGTAGGTTAGACCATGCGTTGCTTCGACAGATATTGGTCATATTCCCCCAGTCGCCGATGTAGCACCTTCTGGCCCTAGACGCGCTGACTGTCTCGGGACTGACTCTCTTCCAACTTCCAGCCATGCCATTCTAATTTGCATGTCAATCACATAGGTTTCTTCAGCAGTAGGGTCCTATCACTAGCCTTTGGTGGGTCAACAAGTACTCTGACAGAAATCTGTCTGTCTTTTAGGAAACCTTGTAGGTCTCTCTGATCAAAAGCTCATTGTGAATGATAGCCCCATGCTGGTTCTGGGAGTTACAGGTCAGTGCCCACTAAGAAAATGAGGACAAAGATAACTAATATACAAGAGTTAGAGATAAAAGAGAGAGAGAGAGAGGGAGAGGGGAAGTGAGGGAGAGACGATGTAGAAGATTAAGGTTAGTCTTGATCTTACCCTCTCCAGTGTCTTGTGGTTCAGGTGTTCCCTGTAAGGGCCTGGTGAAGGATCAGAAATTTGGTATGTCTTTCAGTAAGTAGAAAATTATGGTACCATTGCCATTTGGGTCTAATTTGTGTTTCCCACACCTTTGAAGCCCTCCCATCCCTCCCCTTCCATCCTAGTGGCTAGTCTAGGAGGTGCTTGCTGGGTATGTACGGTATCTTGGGTAGATTCATATTAGGTGCTGTAAATGAGTGAGACTGTGTGGCAATTTTTTTCTGTGATTGGGTAAGTTCACTGAGAATGATCTGTTCCAGGTTCAACCACTTTTCCTCAAATTTCATTGTGTCATTTTTTTCTTACTGCTGTATAGAATTCCATTGTGTAGATATACCACATCTTAGTTATCCATTCTTCTAGTGATGGACATCTGGGTTGATTCCAGCACTTAGCTATTACAAATTGAGCCGCTATAAACATGGTTGAGCAAATCTCTCTGGCCTGTGGTTTGAAGGTTTTAGGGTAGATGCCCAGTAACGGAATAACTGGGTCTCTCGGTATCTCTATAGTCAGCTTTTTCAGGAGTCTCCATATTGCTTTCCAAAGTGGTTGTACCATCCTACATTCCCACCATCAGTGAATAAGTGTTCCTACTTCTCCACATCCTCGCCAGCATTTATTTTTATTTGATTTTTTGATGTTTGCTATCCTTATTGGGGTAAGGTGGAGTTTCATAGTTGTTTTAATTTGCATTTCTCTGATGATTAGGGATGATGAACATTTTCTTAAGTGTATGTTTGCCATTTCTATTTCTTCCTCTGTAAACTTCCTGTTCAGCTCTTTGCCCCATTTTCTGAGCGGGGTGTTTGACTTCTTATTGTTTAGATTTTTGAGTTCTTTGTATATTCTAGAGATTAGGCCTCTATCAGTTGGATGACCCGCAAATATTTTCTCCCACTCTGTGGGTTATCTATTGGCTTTGCTTATTGTTTGCTTGTCTGTAAAGAAACTCTTCAGCTTCATGTGATCCCATTGGCTGAGTGACGGTTTAAATTCATGAGCTACTGGGTTGTGTTCAGGAAGTCTTTTTCCATTCCTATATCATGGAAACTACTTCCTAAAGTTTCTTCCAGTAGTATACGAGTTTCTTGTCTTATATTGAGATCTTTGATCCATTTGGACTTGAGTGTAGTGCATGGGGAAATGTGTGGATCTAGTTTCAGTTTCTTGCAAATAGTTATCCAGTTTGTTGAGCACCATTTGTTGAAGATGCTGTCTTTTTTCCAGCTTATATTTTTTGGGCCTTTATCGAATATCAAGTAGCTATAGATGCTTGACCCAAAGTCCGGATCCTCAAGTCTCTTCCATTGATCTGTACTCCTGTTTTTATGCCAGTACCATGCTGTTTTTATTACTATGGCTTTCTAATATAGCTTTAGATCAGGTATGGTGATGCCTCCAGAGGTATTTCTTTTGCTGAGGATATGTTTGGAAATGCGAGGCCCTCTACCTTTCCATATGAATTTTGAGATCATTTTTTCTATCTTTGTGAAGAACACTGTAGGGATTTTAATTGGAATTGCATTAAATCTGTATATTGCCTTTGGTAGGATCGTCATCTTCACAATGTTAGTTCTTCCTATCCAGGAACATGGGAGGTCTTTCCATTTTCTGAAGTCGGCCTCAATTTCTTTTTTGAGTGTTTTTATGTTTTCGTTGTATAGATCCTTCACTTCCTTGGTTAACGTTATTCCAAGGTATTTTATTTTTTTGTTGCAATTGAAAATGGGACTATGTCCCTTATTTCTTTCTCTGTATCTTTGTCATTTGCATAAAGGAAGGCTACTGATTTTTGTGCATTGATTTTGTATCCTGCTAGTTTGCTATAAGAGTTAATGACCTTCAGGAGTTTTAGGATGGAGTCTCGCGGGTCTCTTACATATATAATGATGTCAACAGCGAATAAAGCTAACTTAACTTCTTCCTTCTCAAATTGTATCCCTTTTATTTCCTTCTGCTGTCTTATTGCTTGAGCTAGGACTTCCAGTACCATATTGTAAAGCAGAGGTGAGAGTGGACAACCCTGTCTTGTTCCTGATATTAATGGAAATTCCTCCAGCCTCTCTCCATTAAGTATTATTTGGGCCTTAAGAGCTTTGTATATTGCCTTTATTAGGTTGAGATATGAACCAACCATGCCAATTCTCTCCAATGTTTTGAACATGAAGTGATGTTGAATCTTGTCAAAGGTCTTTTCTGTGTCTATTGAAATGATCATGTGGTTTTTATGTTTAACCTTGTTTATGTGGTGTATTACATTGACAGATTTCCATATGTTGAACCACCTCTGTGTTCCTGGAATTAATCCCACTTGGTCAAGGTGGGTAATGCTTTTGATGTGTTGTTGAATTCGGTTTGCAAGGATTTTGTTGAGGATTTTTGCATCTAAATTCATCAGGGAAATAGGCCGATAGTTTTCTTGTGGCATCTCTGCCTGGTTTTGGAATTAGGGTGATGCTAGCTTCATAAAAGGAGTTGGGTAGCTTTCCCTGTTCACCAATTGTGTGGCACAGTTTGAGGAAGATTGGTTTGAGTTCTTCCATGAAGGTTTGATAGAATTCAACTGAGAAGCTATCTGGTCCTGGACTTTTCTTTTTTGGGAGGTATTTTAGTACTTTTTCAATCTCTATAAGTGTGATGGGTTGTTTGAGATGATTAATCTGCTCTGTGTTTAGCTTTGGTAGATGGTATGCATCCAAGAATTTATCCATCTCCTCCACATTTTCCAGTTTTGTGGAGTAGAGGTTTTTGAAATAAGTCTTGATGATTCTCCCAATTTCACTTATGTCTGTTGTGATCTCTCCTTTTTCATTTTGAATTTTGTTTATTTGAAGCATCTCCTTTTTTTGCTTGATCAGATTGGCCAGGGGTTTGTCAATCTTGTTTATTTTTTTTTTTTTCTTTATTAGTCAGTTCTGTATTCAGCAAATACAGTCAGTTTGGTACCATTATTAGGCTCATCCATGACCTACCCCCTCCCCTTGGCCCCTCCTTGTTGAGGTATACGGGTCATGCATTGTGGAGTTACCCACCGTTATGGGTAAGAATAATGTCTCTGAATATCATGACCCAACATGTGACTCTGACATTCTTTCCACACCCTCTTCCACAAAATTTCCCTGAGCCATGTTGGGTTCATTTTTGGTCTGCTTTGGTGGTGAGGTGTTGGGAGCCTCTGAGGCTCTGGCTCTCTGATTTGGTAGGAGTTGATTTTTCTCTGTGCTGATATCCTTCCCCCTTGTGTTGGTATCCAGTTCATCAGGAAAACAGCCCCCTTGTTTGTTTCCCCAATTCTTCTTAGTTTCAGCCGGGGCCCTTTGGAGGTATGATGGGGTGTCACTCTCCTTAGGATCTGCATCTATCTGAAAAAGAGAAGCAGATTCTCCAACGGAGAGTAAGTTAGCACCAGGACAAATGAGATACCCCTTACTTTTTTTTTTTTTAATAGAGATTTTAATACGTGTAGGCCTTTTGTAGCCCATAATTGGTGGTAGCTTGATATTGGAGAGTGGGTTTACGTTTGGATCTGGTTCTGACTTGTTTCCCAGCTCCAGCTATGGGTCCTATACCAGTGAGGGGATCAGTTAGCCAAATTGAGAGCAGTTGGTTCCCCACCATGGCTGTGTGCCACCACTGCATTTGTGCGGGCATCTCAACAAGTTTTTTGCAGCTAAGTAGTTCATTGATTTCTACTCTGATTTTAATTATTTCTTTCCTTCTGGAGCTCTTTGGGTTGGATTTTTCTTGTTTTTCCAGTGCCATTAGGTGGTCGGTAAGGTCATTGATTTGGGACCTTTCTGTCTTCTTTATGAAGGCATTGAGTGCTATGAATTTTACCCTGAGGACCGCCTTCATTGTGTCCCATAAGTTTTGGTATGATGTGTTCTCATTGTCGTTCAAAATTTCAGAAATTTTGCAATTTCATTCTTTATTTCATCCACTATCCATTTATTGTTTAAAAGTGTGCTGTTCAGTTTCCAGGTGCCATTGGGATTCTTGGTGGGTCTTTTGTTGTTAATTTCTAGCAATATAGCATTGTGATCTGATATCATGCAGGGAATTATGTCAATCTTCCTAGATATGTGGAGGCAGTCTTTGTGACCCAGTATATGGTCTATTTTAGAGATTGTTCCATGGGCTGCTGAGAAGAATGTGTAATCCGTGGATTTGGGATGGAAGGTTCTGTAGATGTCCATTAGGTCTAAGTGATCTATGGTTTGGTTGAGCTCTATTACTTCCCTGTTGAGTTTCGTTTGGATGATCTGTCTATTACTGATAATGGTGTATTGAAGTCCCCAGCTATGATGGTGTTTGTGGTTATTTCTGTTTTATTGCCAAGTAGGTTTTGTTTTATGAACTGTGGTGCCCCCGTGTTTGGTGCATACAGATTTATGATTGTAATATCCTCTTGATGGATCGTTCCCTTGATAAGTAGGAAGTGGCCTTCCTTGTCTTTTTTGATTATTTTTGGTTTGAAGTCTATTTTATCTGATATTAATATAGCTACACCTGCTTGTTTCTTATTCCCATTTGCTGGGAATAATGTTTTCCACCCTTTCACCCTGAGGAGATGTCTGTCTTCAATGGTGAGGTGGGTTTCTTGAAGGCAACAGATTGAGGGGTCTAATTTTTTGCTCCACCCTGTTAGCTTGTGTCTCTTGATGGTAGAATTAAAGCCATTAATAATTAGGGTAATGACTGTGAGATTTGATTTGATCCCTGCCATATTGTGATGGTAAATGTGGGCTGGTGTTTTCATGGACGTTGAAGTTTTTTGTGCCTACTCTGAGTTTGGTTGTTATGATCTGCTTCTTGTAGGGAATTGTGTTTGATTATTTTTTTCTTCTCTGTGGAGAATTTCCTGAAATACTCTCTGTAGTTTTGGTTTTGTGTTCATATAATTGTAAAGCTGAGTTTTGTCTTGGAATGTTTTTCTTTCACCATCTATTATGAGGGATACTTTTGCTGGGTACAGTAGTTTGGGTTGGAAGCCATAGGTTCTTAGACTTTGCAGTGTTTCATTCCAGACCCTTCTAGCTTTCAGGGTTTCCATTGAGAAGTCTGAAGTAATTCTGATGGGGTTACCTCTGAAGGTGGTGTGCTGTTTTTCCCTAGCTGCTTTTAGGTTTTTCTCTTTGGTGTCAGTGTTTAGAGTCTTAATGATAATATGTCTTGGAGAGTTTCTCCTTTGGTCCAGTCTGTTTGGAGTTCTATTGGCTTCTTGTATCTTGATGGGCCTTTCTTTTAAGGAACTGGGGAAGTTTTCTTCAATTATTTTGTTAAATAAGTTCTCCATGCCTTTGGTCTGAATTTCTTCTCCTTCTGGTATTCCAGTGATCCTGATATTGGGACGTTTAAGTGTATCCCACAATTCCCTCATGTTCTCTTCACAGGAACTTTTGAACTTACTGAAATTTTTGAACTCTCTGTTTCTTCCATCTTGTCTTCCAGTTCAGAGTTTCTATCCTCCACTTGGCTGACTCTATTCTTGAGAACTTCTAGCGAGTTTTGCACTTGTTCAATTAAGTTTGCATTTTCTGTTACTTTTCTATGTATAATTTCCATCCCTCTGTCAAGCTCCCTTTTCACATCATTTTCTGATATTCTTGATGATTCTTGGAGTTCATCCTTGCATTTCTTTATGTCTTCATTTAGCATGGCCAGCTGATTTTTAAGGTCTTCTTTTTTTTCACTCTCCCTCAAATCTCTTAACTCTCTTTGAAATCCTTCCAATTTCTTATCTAATCCTTCCAATTTCTTATCTATTAGTTCTAGTTTAGTGATGGCAGCATCCACACGATTGTCGGCCCTTTTTTGCTTTCCTCCAAGTTCTACCAGTAGGTTGGTCAGGGTTGCATTGCTCATAGCTTCAATTTGGTGTTCTGGTCCTATTGGTTCTTCTATGTTTTGGTTAGATGTATTCATTGTGGGATTGGGTGATCTAACGATTTTCTTGCATTTGATTTTTCATGTTATTTCTTTTGCGCTCTGTTCTACCCATGACAATGTATGGGCAGGTAGGTGGGCGTATCAGCCTGGGCTCAAGATCAATGGAAATCTTATGCAGCCTGGGGCAGTTGTCAAGCAGCCTGGGATTTTGCTCTTACCTGCCAAAGCTGTCTATCTACTGCCTGGCAGGGGCGATGAAGTTGCTTGAGTTCTCAAGCGGTAATGTGCCAAAGCTGCCTGCGTTCTAGCTAGGAGTGGCAGTGAGGCACCAAGCACTGAAGCCGCCCAAACTCTGGCTGGGAACACTGGGAACTGGAAGCAGTCTGTGCTCCCCCGCCACAGGATAATGGCGGATGGCCAGCGCAGCAGGCAGGTAGGGGATGGAACCTGAGCTGGTGCAAGCAAGAGACACAGTCTGAGCTTGTGTGGCAGCTTCTGTGGGACTGGGCACACTCAGTAAGTTGGCGAGTGGACAGGAGTGTGGAGCAGTCTAAGCTTCCACACGCAGGGAACAATTGGCACGCGGTGGCAGCCGTGCGGGCTCCCGAGCAGCGGCGGCGGCAGTGGAGGTGCTGTGAACACAGCGGTTATTTGGGGTGCAGGGTGCCTACCCGCCCATGAGGGGATCAGCGATTCCCTGTTTCCCCTGCCTCTGTGCCCTCCCAGATTTCTTCCCCCTAATAGCCACTATATACCCTTGATATCTTGCCTTTCTTTCCCCGGGATTTGCAGTGCAGCTAGGCGATTGCCTTCTTGGCTGGAAGTCCTCAGTACTTTTTGATCCTGATCTACTTTTGGTTATTGTGAACTTCTTGTAGGCTACTGGGATTGGTTGTTTGAATCTTCTGTATGGATTAGCCTCTGAAGTAGTATCTGTGGTTTGGGTTTGTGTTTATATAATCATACCATTTAATTTTATCATGAAAAGTTTCCTTTCACCATCTATTATAAGAGATAATTTTGCTGGGCACAGTAGATTGGCTTGGAAGCATACGTCAGACTTTCATGTTTTCTATTTCAGGTACTTCTGGCTTTCTGTGCTTCCATGGAGAAATCTGAGGTAAATGATGGAATTGCCTTTGTATGTAGTGAGCTATTTCTCTGTTGCTGCTTTTAGCACTCTCTGTTTTCAATGTTAAGTTTTAATTATGATGTGTCTTGGATATTTTCGTCTTTGGTCTTGTCCTTTTGGTGTTCTGTGAGGTTCTTGTATCTGGTGGGCCTCTTCTTTGGGAGACTGGAAAGTTTTTCTTCAATAATTTTATCATGTTCTCTATGCCTTTGGCCTCGATTTCCTCCTGTTCTGATATACCCATAATCTGTATTTGGTCATATTAAGGTATTCCACAACTCCCTCATACTTTTTTCACGTGATATTTTGAACTCAGCAAAGTTTTTGGACTCCTGATCAATTTCTTCTCTCCTGTCTTACAGCTCAGTGATCTGTCCTCCACATGAGTGACTCTGTTAGTGGGGGGTTCTGGAGAGGTTTTAAAAATGCCAAATGATTTTTTTGTCTGTTTTTTTTTTTTTGTTTGTTTTTGTTTGTTTTTTGTTTGCTTCATATCCATCTCTTTTTTGAGGTATAATTTCAGTTTGAGGCCTGACTTTCCATATGCTCCCTGGAACTCATTTTTGCACTTGATGATGTTTTCATTAACCTTAGTCAGCTGGTTATTGATATTCTCTGTTTGTTGATTCACCTCCAATTCATTCATTTTGATGCCTCTCTAGTTTTCTTCAATAAAGTTATGCCTAGTGACAAAAGCTGTGTGTTCCAAAGATGTCTTTGCTCAATTTCATTTATACAATTGTTTGATTTTTGGTGATTTACTTCCAGTTCAGCAATTCTATTGGTAAGGGTCATGTGGTTTGTTGTGTTTTCATTTTGGGATTAAATTTCTGTTGTTTTCTCTATGTTTTCATTGGAGGCTTCCATTGTGGGGCTAGGCATCCTTGGTGGAGATCTTTCAGTTCTATGACCTTTTTTTGTTTGTTTGTTTGTTTGTTTGTTTTTGCATTGTGCTCTACCCATCTTGTGGTAAAAATCTTATTTTATTGAGAAGGAAGCAAGTATTTGTCCTTGAAGGGTCTTCAATGACTGTTCTGTTCTAAATGTTAACCTGGTTTGAATAAGATATGGTTATAACTGCAGAAGCATAGATTTTGGAGGTTGCAAGTGCATCAAGGGTGCCTGGAGAACTAGGAGGTGAGAATTGGGGGCTCAGGCCAACTCACTTCACTTATGTCTACTCTTCATCACAGGGGAACCAGGGACCATTTAATCTGGAAGCAGGAGCAAAAGAATTACTTCCACAACACAAACATACATTGTCCATGCCACCCAATCTACGAGCACTGGTACTGAGAAAAGGGAATTGGGACATAGGGAAAGAACCAGGAGCTCTGACCTACTCATCCTGCACATGCAACCTCTGGTGCAGGGGATCTTAGAGTTGGTGTCCCTGGGCATGATTAATCAGGAAGACAGAGCAAAACAGCAGCTTCTTTCACATGGGGGCAGGGTCCAGACTGCCCCAAACCAGTATCAAGTATACCAAGGGACTGAGAGGTGGGGAATGAATCAGGAGCCCTGGCCTACTAACTCTGCATGAATCCTCTGGAGTAAGGACTGGGTCTGAAATTTAATTTGTAGATAAGGTTGATCTTGAACTCCAAATCTTCCTTCCTTTACCACCTATGTATTGTGATTACAGGAATTTATTATTACACTTGACTTATTCAGTACCTGGGATTAAACTCAGAGTCTCATGGTAGGTTAAAACCCTTTTAACTAAGCTACATTTCCTGCACTGTAATACTATTTTATATTAAAAGAAATACCAAAAGATAGTCAGATCTTTATGCACTTCTTTGGTGAACAAAACTAAAATAATAAACATCCAAATCATTAAAAAGTATTGTGCCTACAAGCAAAGAAAATAGTCTCACTCATCTGCAGCACCTAACCTGAAACTACCCAAGATGCCCTACATACCCAAAAAGCATCTCGTGGACTAGACAATAGGATGGGTAGGGAGGGAGGGGAAGGCAAGGGAGGGGTGGGAAATACAAATCTAGACCCAAATGGCAGGCAATGGTGCCATAAAATTCTACAACCTAAAAGGCATACCAAATGCCTGAACCTTCACCAGGCCCCTAAAGGGAATGCCTGAGCCACAAGACACTGGATAGGGTATGATGAAGACTGACTTTAATCTTCTACAGATTCTCTCTCTCTCTCTCTCTTTCTCTCTTCTCGCTAACTCTTTTACATTAGTTATCTTTTTCTTCCTTTTCTTAGTGGGCACTGACCTGTAACTCCCAGTACCAGCATGTGGCTATCATCCACAAAGAGCTTTTGATCAGAGAGACCTACAAGGTTTCCTAAAAGAAAGACAGATTTCTGTCAAAGTACTTGATGACCCACAAAAGGCTGGAAGTTGGAAGAGTCAGTCCCCAGACAGTCAGCGTGTCTAGTGCCAGAAGGTGCTACATGGGCGACTGGGAGAAAATGACCAATATCTGTCCAAGCAACCCATGGTCTAACCGTACTTAGCAGCAAATAACCTGTCATGATGCTCATACAAGTACAATAGTGCTGCACGGCCATGATGAGAAACTAAATGCTCTTGATTTGGCTCACTGATCCCCTCAGTGGCATGGGACCCATAGCTGGATCAGGGAAACAAGTCAGAACCGTATCCAAACTTAAGCCCACTCTCCATTATCAAGCTACCACCAATCGTGGGCTACAAGAGGGCCTACACCTGTTAAATTCTCTATAAAAAAAGTAAGGGTTACCTCATTTGTCCTGTGCTAACTTACTGTCTGTAGGAGAATCTGCTTCTCTTTTTCAGATAGATGTAGATCCTAAGGATAGAGCCACCCCATCATACCTCAAAAGGGCCCCTGCTAAAACTAAGAACAATTGGCAAAACAAGCAAGGGTGCTGTTTTCTTGGTGAACCAGGTACCAGCACAAGGGTGAAGGAAATCAACACAGAGAAAAATCAAGTCCTACCAAAACAGAGACACAGAGGCCCAGAGGCCCCCAACACCTCATCACTGAAGCAGACCAAAAATGAACCCAACATGGCTCAGGGAAATTTTATGGAAGAGGGGGCAGAAAGAATGTCAGAGCCACATGTTAGGTGACGATATTCAGAGACATTTATCCTACCCGTAACTGTGAGCTAACTCCAGACTGCATGACCCATATACCTCAACAAGGAGGGGCCAGGGGAGGGGGTAGGACATGGATGAGCCTAACAATGGTACCAAATTGACTGTATTCGCTGAGTACAAAACTAATTAATAAATAAATAATTCAAAGCAACAACAAGAAAAAAAAAAGCAAATAAAAATCATGAGATGGCTCACTGAATCAAGCTCTCACCATGCAAGTGTGAGAAACTGAGTTCAGATCCTTAGCAATCTCACAAAAATGACCAGGGCCAGGCATGATGGCACACATATTTAATCCTAGCATTCAGGAGGCAGAGATAGGATGTGAGTTCAAGGCCAGTGCGAGTCTACACAGTGAATTCTAGAATTCCAGGATAGCCTGGGCCTAGGATGAGACCATACCATGAAAAACTAAAATAAATAAATAAATAAATAAAAATAAAAGAGCAGGAATTTAAGTGAATGCATGTAATCCCCAGTGAATGATGTTTTAGTAGCAACCTAGAGAGCTTATGGCTTACTGGCTAACTAGTCAAGATGAATGGTCATTTCTAGGCTCAGAAAGAGACCTTGTTTCATAAATATGTTGGAGAGAAATTGAAGCAGACTCCCTACATCATTCTACAGCTTCCACACATAAGTGCACAAGCTCCTGCACATACAAACATGGGTTTGCACAAACACTAACATGCACACACACATGCATGCACACCACATGCACACATATATGCCAAAATTTACAATGTAAGAAAACATCAAGCTTCATGAGAAGATAGAAAATCAGATATACAGTTATAGGAGAGTGATGTTCTTCAACATTTTATTTTTCATAAGTTATATCTTTTTGTCTTTCGGTTACAGAAATTTGATACATAAAAATATAAGCATGAATTTACATAGTATGTAATACATTACTCAGAAGCATAAAATAGATAGGTGTGCCTTTGAGTGAGAATGCTGTTTTTATAAATTATGTTTCATCTATATGCTGGTAAATCATAAAATGATTTTCACCTCCAATGCTGTAAACTTATCCAGTAATGCTGAGCATGGTGGTGCATGCCCTTAATCCCAACACTTGGGAAGAAGAAGTAGGGGATTGCTGTGAGTTTTAAGCCAGCCTGAGATGACATAGTGAATTCTATGTCAGCCTAGGCTATAGTAGGACCCTATCTCAAAATAATAATAATAATAATAATAATAATAATAATAATACATAAAGTTGGATAAGATAGAACATTTAACTTACCAATAATGGTTATGACTATGGGTGTGAATTAAGACTTTCTAAAAACTGATAAATTTCCATTGAAAGAGATGCTTTGCAGAAAAACGTCTATGTAAATGAAAGCTTTGAAAGTAGTAATTATGATATTAAATATCTTCATCTACCCTATTGCTATTTTTAGTGCAATTTCTTTTCCTTTTCCATAAATAAATAAATAATAAGGCATTGCCTTCTGCCTACATTTTGAACAAAGTGAGGTAGGGGTATGCGTGTGTGTGTGTGTGTATCTAATGTTACAATTTAAGACCTCCTGGGTAAAAAGTCAGTGTTCTATAAAATAAAAGTGACCCACATCTACTGCAAGAGGTCCTGTCTGCTGCTATTAACCCTTCCTCTGTAAAGCAAAACTATGAATACAGGAAGCAGCTCAGAGTAGATGTGACCATAATTTATGATAGTGGAAAGGGAATAACATTAGAAAACAATTATAAACATAATGACTTTAAAATATATTCAGGAAGCCTGATAAATAAATATCATTTTGTCAGTTTATATAAATAACTGAAATAAGTTTCTGACTCACTAATTTTACTTAATTGCTGAACAGGAAATGCTACTGCTCATCTATCTACAGATCTATACTATAGTAAACACAAATGCAATTGTAGTTAGTATGACTATATAATGTGTAAATAAATATATGATTTAATATATATTAATCTACAATTAAAATAACAAGAAATACTTTGGTGTAGTCTACTTACATATGCACACTACACATCAGCACACACTTCGCAAGCTCTTTATTCCTTGAATGGTATAGAGAGGAAGTGTGCCACCACAACACTGCAATGTGTAAAAGCAGATTAATTGCTTGCTTCCTCTCTGATATAATACATACTACATGCAAATTTTCTAATTGTAAGAATGTATTTGAGTCTGCTAAGATACAGATATTTAGTATATAAATCAATAAAAAATTATGTATAATTATATTTTATGGATTTTCTGATTAAGAAGACTAATCCTCTCTGTCAAGGCTATAGGTTTTTTTTTTTTTCTCAGTATCTGAGACTGAGAAGGGAAGCCAACCTTTCTGTGAAGGCCATTGAACAAATTTATAAATGACCAGTACTCCAACCATCCAAGGAATCAGAAGAGTCTTGTTTCATTTCTTCACTAATAGGATATGGAACTCCCTGCATTTATTTAACATACTTAACACATGACAGAAAATATTTTATCTACAATATGACAAAAACCATATAATATTGAGTGTTTACACCACAAATACTAGATTTCCAATTGTTTAATTTCATCAAAGTTTTAATATTATTACTCATACTGTTTATTAATGAACACAATTGTTGTATTCAATACACACATAGATGTAATTTCCATTTTAACTCATTTATGTTGATAGTCATTCATAATTCTAATGATCTTTATATCCAATCTTTTATGAGAATAGAAAAGTTCTGCTGACAACTGAAGAATGTCTCAGGAGGAAAGGGTGCTTCCTGCACAAGTATAAGGGCCTAAGTAGGCATGCAATATCCCAAGTCTGATTCCCAGCATCCATATAAGTACTGGTGTAATTATGGATGCCTATAATCTCATTTCTCTCTGAAGCAGATACAGGAGAATCCCTGAGACTCAATGGTAAGCCAGTAGAAAATGCAAGCTCTGGATTCTGTGAGTGACTCTGTCTCAGTGAATAATCACAGGATGACACCCAACATTCTCCTCTGGCCTCTGCACATGTGCACATGAGGAGCACACATCTGCACATATATGCAATATATTATACCTGTACACAATACCAGATAAACCACACATCACAAATAAAAATCAAAACTAAAAGGTTTGTTTATATTATCAGTTTGCATTTTAGTTTGTGGGCTTACAAGCATAATCTTTCAGAATATTTTAATAAAAATGAAACTTTAACTTGTTTAGTAACCTGACTGTTGTCTCATAATTTATTGAAACAATGAGTAAAAGAAGTGATTTTGTATCATTCATACATTATGGAATTATATCCAGATACATCTTTAGATCAAAATGTCACAATTTAAAGTGGCTTAAAATGTAACAAAATATATTGCCAGTCATTAAATATTTTTGCTATTGTCTTCTCAAACTTATCTATTTCCTAAGAAGATAAATTCAAAATGGTTTTGTCTAGTTTGTAGATTACACAACTAAGGTTGAAAGCTGAAAATGATCAGTTGGACTATGCAATTTGAAAATAGGTATTCTTATCCTGGTAAAATAATACATAACACAAAATTTGACAGCTTTATCATTTAATTTATATGCTAGTGGCATAATTAAGTTCATACTTCACAGTTTAAGTAATTGCTCCATTTATTTCCAAAGTTATTCATGGTATCAAATGCACCATGCACTCATTGAGCTGCACGCACTGAGTATCCCATCCCAGAGCCTGCTGGGCTTTCATCTGTTTTACTTATCTATCATCTTGTCTATTGTAAATATTGCATGATGCATTGTGCCTCTGTGCCAGACCATCTTATTGTGCAGGATGTATCTGAGGTCTATCCATGAACCAGTTTGCATGAGAGCTTCATTTGTTGTAAAGCAAAATAAGAAGTGACCACATAATAGGTATGAATGTGTATGTATTTAGCAAATTTCATTTATCTGTTCTTTTTTAATGTAGAAAGGTGCTATATATATTTTTATTAGATATGGACATATTTAGTATGCAAACAACACATGTTGCTTCCATCCTTTCACTCCTCCATGCCCCTTGTCTGAAGAAACCTTCCTCTTTGGTGATGCAAGTCAACACCATAGGGATTGTGGGTCATGCATTATTGGGGTGGTAGGCAATGTCTCTGTGCAAAATGTCCCAACTTGTCACTCTAACAATCTTTCCACCCCCTCTTCTGTGAAATTCCGGGTGCATTTTAAGTCTACTTCAGTGATGGGCACATAGGAGCCTCTGTATCTCTGGTTTGGTATCTGTTGAGTGTCCTCAGTGTCTATCTCCTTCACCCTCGTGCTGATATCAGATTGACTAAGAAAGCAGCACTCTTGCTCATTTCTGTAATACCTCTGTGGTTTCAACTGAAATTCACTATGTAGTGTCAGAGTGGCCTCGAACTCATGGTGATCCTGTAATCCTCCTACCTCTGCCTCCTGAGTGTTGGGACTAAAGGCGGGCACCACCACACTTGGCCAAATGTAGACTCTTTTGAAGAGACTTAAATGCTCAAGGAGTGTCCTGTTCCTCAAAGTCTGCTTTGTTCCCCCCCCCCGGATTAACAAATTGGCAGGTAGGCCTGGTATTATAAGAAGTATAAGAAATGCAAGAAAGAAAGGATCATTGAGTTTGCAATGCATTCTTGTGTTTTGGAAACGGCCATGGGCAGTGTGAAGCAGGTTTGCTGGATGCCTGCATGGAGACTCGATGGAGCCAAGAGGATGAATCATGGATTGCAGTGGAGACCGAGCGGAGATGCTGGCTGCTAAGTAAAGCTGCCAGCCCCAGTGAAGTTTTCCAGGTCTATGGTAGCCTAGCTCGAGGGGCAGAATTGGAATTTGAACTCCAGAGACTTGTTGCTGGTTAGGATTATCTAACTTGGAGACTTGTTACTAACTAGAATTGTTGGACTTGAAGCTATAGAATTTGAAGTTTGCCCTGGATGCTTTAAATCCTGTATTGCTTGAATATTCTTTTGCTATGCCCAATGCCATCTTTTGCAGTGTGAGTGCTTATTCTATGCCACTGAGGGTTTTTTGAGGGTATTTTTCAGTATCATGGCTCAGTTAAAAGACCTTGGATTATGGGGATGTATGAACATCATTGGAATTGATAAAAACTATGGGGACTTTTAAAGTTGGATGAATGCATTGCATTTTACATCATGTGTGGTTATCAGTTTATGGGGGCCAGGGGCAGAATTTGGCACTTTGATTCAGGTGTCCCCCATGAATTTAGGTGTTCTGAATACTAGATTCCAAGTTGATGGAGATTTAGGAATTAATGCCTCTTGGAGGCAGTGTATTATTGGGGGTGGGCTTATGGATATTATAGCCAGTTTTCCCCTTGCCAGTGCTTGGCACACTCTCCTGTTGTTATTATCCACCTTATGTTGGCCAGGGCCTGATGTCCATCCTCTGCTCATGCCATCATTTTCCTTGACATCGTGGAGCTTCCCCTCAAGCCAATAAGCCACAAAAAAACATCTTTTTCCCACAAGCTGCTCTTGGTTGGGTGATTTCTACCAGGAGTGTGAAACTGACTGCAACACTTTTCTCCCAGGTCAGAAGTTCTGTCTTCCACAAAAGTAACTCTATTGGTGAGGGGTTCTAGAAAGGTTTTTACAATTTCTATTTGATTTTTGTTTTCTGTTGTGTTATATTTCATCGTGTTTATCTCTTTTGAGGTACAATTTCAACTCAAGTTCAGATTTTCTTCATGTTTCCTGAAGTACATTCTTCCATTTAATCAAGTCCTCATTAAGCTTATTCAACCAGTTGTTGAGATCTTCCATTTCTTGACTTACCATCAATGTATTTATATCTCTTTGGAGGGTTCTAACTTTTTCTTCAATCAAGTTAATCTTACTGTCAAAAGATGAATGCTCTAGGAGACCATTCTTTTTTTTTTTTATTAATTAGTTCTGTATTGAGCAAATACAGTCAGTTTGGTACCATTATTAGGCTCATCCATGACCTACCCCCTCCCCCTGGCCCCACCTTGTTGAGGTATATGGGTCATGCATTGTGCAATTATCCCACAGTTATGGGTAAGATAAATATCTCTGCATATCATGACCCAACATGTACCCCTGACATTCTTTCCACCCCCTCTTCCACAAAATTTCCCTGAGCCATGTTGGGTTCATTTTTAGTCGGCTTCAGTGATGAGGTGTTGGGGGCCTCTGAGGCTCTGGCTCACTGATTTGGTAGGAGTTGATTTTTCTCTGTGTTGATCTCCTTCTCCCTTCTGCTGGTATCCGGTTCATCAGGAAAACAGTTCCCTTGCTTGTTTCACCAATTTTTCTTAGTTTCAGCCGGGGCCCTCTTGAGGTATGATGGGGTGACTCTCTCCTTAGGACCTACATCTATCTGAAAAAGAGAAGGAGATTCTCCAATGGACATTAAGTTAGCACCAGTACAAATGAGATAACCCTTATGTTTTTTATAGAGAATTTAGAAGGTGCAGGCCCTCCTGTAGCCCACAATTGATGGTAGCTTGATATTGGAGAGTGGGCTTAAGTTTGGATATGGTTCTGACTTGTTTTCAAGCTCCAGCTATGGGTCTCGAACCACTGAGGGGATCAGTTAGCCAAATCAAGAGCCGCTGGTTGCCCACCATGGCTCTGTGCCACTATTGCACTTGTGTGAGCATCACAACAGGTTATTTGCTGCTAAGTAGGTTAGACCATGAGTTGCTTGGACAGATATTGGTCATTTTCTCCCAGTAACCCATGTAGCACCTTCT
Source organism: Dipus sagitta (assembly GCA_036346955.1). Lineage (NCBI taxonomy): Eukaryota > Metazoa > Chordata > Mammalia > Rodentia > Dipodidae > Dipus > Dipus sagitta. Next base: position 76,901,200 of record CM070783.1, on the reverse strand, counting down.
GGCACTAGATGCACTGACTATCTGGGGACTGACTCTCTTCCAACTTCCAGCCATGCCATTACATTTTACATGTCAACCACATAAGGTGTCTTCAGCAGTAGGGTTTTACCACTAGCCTTTGGTGGGTCATCAAGTACTCTGACAGAAGTCTGTGTTTCTTTTAGGAAACCTTGTAGGTCTCTCTGATCAAAAGCTCATTGTGGATGAGAGCCCCATGCTTGTACTGGGAGTTACAGGTCAGTGCCCACTAAGAAAATGAGGAAAAAGGTACCTAATACACAAGAATTAGAGAGAAGAGAGAGAGAGAGAGAGAGAGAGAGAGAGAGAGAGGAAGGAAAGATGTAGAAAATTAAGGTTAGTCTTGATCCTACCCACTCCAGTGTCTTGTGTTTCAGGTCTTCACTGTAAGGGCCTGGTGAAGGTTCAGCCATTTGGTCTGTCTTTTAGGAAGTAGAATTTTATTGTACCATTGCTGTTTGGGTCTACATTTGTGTTTCCCACCCCTTCGAAGCCGTCCCCTCCCTCCCCATCCATCCTAGGGTCTAGTCCATGAGATGCTTGATGGGTATGTAAGGTATCTTGGGTAGATTCAGGTTAGGTGCTGTAGATGAGTGAGACTATGTGGCGATTTTTTTTTTTTTTTTTCTGTGATTGGGTAAGTTCGCTGAGAATGATCTGGTCCAGGTTCAACCATTTTTCCTCAAATTTCATTGTGTCATTTTTTCTTACTGCTGTATAGAATTCCATTGTGTAGATATACCACATCTTAGTGATCCATTTTTCTTGTGATGGACATCTGGGTTGATTCCAGATCTTAGCTATTATGAATTGAGCTGCTACAAACATGGTTGAGCAAATCTCTCTGGCCTGTGGTTTGAAGGTTTTAGGGTAGATGCCCAGTAACGGAATAACTGGGTCTCTCGGTATCTCTATAGTCAGCTTTTTCAGGAGTCTCCATATTGCTTTCCAAAGTGGTTCTACCATCCTACATTCCAACCAACAGTGGATAAGTGTTCCTACTTGTCCGCATCCTTGCCAGCATTTATTTTCATTTGTTTTTTTAAGTGTGCTGTCCTTATTGGGGTAAGGTGAAATCTCATAGTTGTTTTAATTTGCATTTCTCTGATGATTAGGGATGATGAACATTTTCTTAAATGTGTGTTTGCCATTTCTATTTCTTTCTCTTTGAACTGCCTGTTCAGCTCTTTGCCCCATTTTGTGAGTGGGGTGTTTGACTTCTTACTATTTAGATTTTTGAGTTCTTTGTAGATTCTAGAGATTAGGCCTCTATCAGTTGGATAACCCAGAAATATTTTCTCCCATTCTGTGGGAAATCTATTGGCTTTGCTTATTGGATGCTTGTCTGTAAAGAAACTCTCCAGCTTCATGTGATCCCATTGGCTGAGTGACGGTTTAAGTTCATGAGCTACTGGGGTTTTGTTTAGGAAGTCTTTTTCCATTCCTATATCATGGAAAGGACTTCCTAAATTTCTTCCAGTAGTATTCAAGTTTCTGGTCTTATATTGAGGTCTTTGATCCATTTGGACTTGAGTGTAGTGCGTGGTGAAATGTGTGGGTCAAGTTTCAGTTTCCTGCATATGGTTATCCAGTTTGTCCAGCACCATTTGTTGAAGATGCTGTCTTTTTTCCAGCCTATATTGTTTGGGCCTTTATCGAATATCAAGTAGCTATAGATGCTTGACCCAAAGTCCGGATCCTCAAGTCTCTTCCATTGATCTATACTCCTGTTTTTATGCCAGTACCATGCTGTTTTTATTACTATGGCTTTCTAATATAGCTTTAGATCAGGTATGGTGATGCCTCCAGAGGTATTCCTTTTGCTGAGGATATGTTTTGATATGCGAGGCCTTCTGTCTTTCTATATGACATTTGCAATCATTTTTTCTATGTCTGTGAAGAACACTGTAGGGATTTTAATTGGAATTGCAGTAAATGTGTATATTGCCTTTGGTAGGATTGTCATCTTCACATTATTAATTCTGCCTATCCAGGAGCATGGGAGGTCTTTCCATTTTCTCAAGTCCTCCTCAATTTCTTTTTTGAGTGTTTTTACATTTTCATTGTATAGATCTTTCACTTCCGTGGTTAACGTTATTTCAAGGTATTTTATTTTCTTTGTTGCTATTGAAAATGGGACTATGTCCCTTATTTCTTTCTCTGTATCTTTGTCATTTGTATATAAAAAGGCTACTGAATTTTGTGCATTGATTGATTTTGTATCCTGCTACTTTGCTATAGGAGTTAATCACCTTCAGGAGTTTTGGGATGGAGTCTTTCAGGTCTCTTACATACACAATCATGTCATCAGTGAATAGAGCTAACTTAACTTCTTCCTTTCCAAATTTTATCCCTTTTATTTTCTAGGAGAGGATTCTGTTCAATTTCATTGATAATGACTGTTGGTTCACTTGATGGTTTGCTTCCAGCTCAGGATTTTTTTTTTTTTTTTTTTTTTTTTTTTGGATCAGGATCTCATTGGTTGTTTTGCCTTTATTTTGGGAATGAATTTCTGTTGATTTCATTGGATGCTTCCATTTTAGCACTAGGCATGATTGGTGGAGATTTCTCAGTTTTGGGAATTTCATTGGCTTTTCTGCATTGTTGTCTACCCAATTTATGAAGAGTCTTTATTTTCTTGAGAAGGAAGCCAGGTTTTGTCCTTTGTCCCATGCACCCTCTCACTCAGGTGAAGAGGGATGTTGGTACCCAGTGGCCAGTCAGGATACCAGAGCAAAAGGTCTGATTCCACTGCTTACACAGGGACAAAGCCTCCCCAATCAAGGCACAAAGGAACCTACCAGGATCAGGATGACTTGGAGGGGCCAGAAAACTGAGGTCTGTTCTACTTATTCAGTGCTACACCCTCTAGCCCACATACCAGCTCAGGCAACCTGGACCAGGAAACTGGGAGGAGCCAAGAAGGAGGGGTCTGGCTTACTCACTCCACACCACTGGGTCTGCTGGCACTCTGTCCATGCAGGCAACCCAGAACAGAGAGTGGGAGGAGACCGGAAACAGGGGTCTGGCCTACTCGTTCCACACTGCCACCCCTGCCCACACACTGTCCATGGAGCTTATATATCTGTTCTTCTACTGATGAATTTTCAGTGATTTTCCAACTTTTATACATTATATAACATTCTACTTAAACATTTTGTGTCTTTTAATTCCTGTTTGATTATTTGTATATATTTCAAGAATTAAAGTTACATGGAGCTATTATATTTCCATGCTTATCATTTCAGAAATTACGAAACTATGCTCAGTAATGGAAATACTGTGTTATATCCTCACTGGAAGTGAATAAGGATTCTGATGTCTTCACATTTTCTTCATTCTTGTTAATGTCCATTATGATGATAATGATTACACCAGTCTAGTACACACCATGAATATCTCAGTAAGACTTGGTTTGTATTTCTCTACTGAGTCCTGATGCTGAGCGCTTTTATATATACACATTTGTGTTCATATGTTTTTGGAATTGTTTTATGGATTTTGAGGTCTGGTCTTTTTCTATACCAGGCTGACCTGGAATTTACTATGTAGCTTCAGACTGGCCTCAATTCACCATGATCCTCCTACCCTTGCTTCAGATACTTGGATTAAAGGCATGCACCACCATAGCCAGTTCTTTCTTGGAGATACACACACACACACACACACACACACACACACACATATATATATATATATATATATAATTTATTTATTTGAGATAGAGAGAGAGAGAGAATGTTTTTATGGGTGTGCCAGTACCTCCTGCCACTGCAGACAAACTTCAGAAACATATACCACTTTGTGCATCTGGCTTTTCATGGTTACTTGGGATTAGAACCCAGGCAGTCAGGCTTCATAAGCAAGCACCTTCAACCTCTGAGCTATCTGCTATCTCTCCAGCATGCTTTTTAGATTTTAGAGTAACCTTTACTCATTCTCTTGACTTTATATATATATATATATGATGTCAAGATTATAAAAAGCCAGTAATTTCTAAAGTATAAGTGACCTAATGTGGTATGCCAATATTTTCTCCTATCTGTGGCACACATTTGCGTATGCTTAAATTTTTGTTTTACTATAAAATAATTCACAGGGAACTTTCTTTATAAAATAGTATAAAGAGGCCTGGGAAGATTAATCAGTGGATAAATTGCTTGGTCAGTATGAAGACTTGCTTTCAGGTCCACACAGGAACCGCATAATTTTTGAGAAGATATGAAACCCTGCCTTTAATCCCAGCACTCAGGAGGCAGATTAGGTGGATCCATGCAGATAGCTATCTAGTTGACTATACAAATCCTTGAGCTCTGAGTTTGAATAAAAGACCTGGTCTCAATAAATAAGGGAAAGAACAATTGAAAAAGATACCTGACATTGACACTGGTCAACACATACTCACACTCACATGCAAACACAAACACACATACACCGATTGCATAAAGAGGTAAAATTAATATTTATTAAACTTGAAATCCAATGTATAGTTCCAGAATTATGATATACATGTGATATTTTATCATTATTCTTAGATACCCTCTGGTTACAAGGAGATATGCAATTATTCAAATATTCAGAGAGATATAACACATCATGATCATACCATCAGATTTGTGAGTGAAAGAAATAAAAATGAGTTAAGCCCATTAAAAAAATATCCATGACCTCGCAGTGCCTAGCACTACCTTCACAAGGCCCTCATAATAGGAGGAAAAGATGATGATATCAAAATAAAAGAGAGAATAATGGAGAGGGGATTTGACAGAGTGTGGATTGGTGGAAGGTAAAGTGGGGGAGGGGAGGGAATTGTAGTTTATCGTTTGTAAGTATGGAAGCTGTCAATAAAAATAAAATAAAAAAGAAATGGTTAACATTATTTTCTGTGGAAATAGCGGCAAAGTCTTTCAGCAAGATTATAATACAAATTTAATGATTAATATGGATGAAATTATCAAAAACTATCATGCGATATACCAGTAAAATATATTACAAGGATAACAATTATTTTCGGCAAACTAGGAATAAACACTTGGTTTTCAGTTTTTATATAAAAGATTAGGCAGAAGAATCTGAGAAATAAATAAATAATCTAAGGATTATAAAAATGTACCAAAACATTTCCTGTCTGTAAATTAGACCACTATATAGAAAAATCCAGAGAATTTATGGAATAGCAATTCAAACTCATAATTGAATTCAGCATATTTCCCTAAGATAAAAAACAGCATTGAAAACAATTTTACTCCCACATAAACAATAAAAAATAGAAAGGTTAGCTACAAATATACATCTATTTTTGCAACAGAATTGAAATAATAAAACAAACAATAATTTCAGAAAATAAGCAATAACTTCATGAGCAAATAAGTAAGTGTGCCAAAAAACAAATCGAGAAAAAATTAGTAGAACATCTTCAGGTAGCATTTTCAGAAGACTGAAACAAAAGTAAAAATGGAAAAATTTGAAAATTATTATTTTATGGGGAAAATAATTGCCAAAGTATTTGACTTAAGCAAATTTGCAAATTGTTAATTGTGTTAGAACCTAAATATGGCACAAGTTCTATTTCATTGTTACATTTTTCTTGTTACAATATTAAATTCATATGAGTACTATAGATTGTGATGTCAATTGATTTGATATAGCAAATAATGTAATTCCAAAAATGAGTAAACTGTAAAATATTAATGCTGCTCATGTTTGATGGGAAAGTAGTGAGGCAATTGTTCCTTCTCAGACACAAAGAATGATGTTCTTTAGTTCAGTAAAATCCTAATATCTGTGATCTATAGTAAATAACTGAAGACTTGAAGCCACAGGGTGGTAATGGTTCTCATGAGAGACACCACTGAACTAACACCAAATGTCATCATAGACAAAAACACATTACAGAAATACACTAACCCTGGTTAAATTAAGTAATATATGACACAATTTGTGAGGTACCATTCATGAGTGAGACCGATCTTCAGTCTATATTATTATGTATGCTAGCAGCTCACTGACAGATCCCACACATTAGTTCTAAGGAAGGACAGCAAATGATGACTTATAAACTAATTGTCAAGGAAATTTTACTAAAGACAAGCAGTTGTAACTGAAAATATATGTGGAGAATGTACCTGCATTCAATGTTTGCATGGCCACCTCACAATTACATCTATCCCTCTGGCATACATTGAGCCAAGTATTCCATTGACATTTCCTGTGTCTGGACCAAAAATTTTCTTTCTGCTTCCTTCATTGATTAAAACAGAAGTTTCCAAGGTAAGAATATGCTTTTACTTTAGTTTCAGTGACTTCATTGATTCAATTTGTCTGGGAAAGCAATGCAGTTAAGTATTTGTTATAATAACCAGTATTTTATTCAGAGCATTCTTTTTACCTGCTTTGTATCTTATTTGACCTACATAGTCTGTTATTTTCATAGGATAAATATATTGTTTCCAAAGATCTGCTGAGAATAGATTAGCAAATCTAGAAACAGAGAAACTATATTCAAGTGAAACACATTTTACAAGAGCTCAGTTTCAAGGGAATGTTGGGAAAAAGGAATTTGGGGAAAACTTCATAGAATTGATCCAAGCAATAAGAACACCAATGTAATCCATGTTCTTCAGTTAATTGGTCATATGGAGAGCTCAGCTAATTAACGTTTGCAAAAATAAATGGTATTGATATGAGAGATGTCTCAGCATTTAAAGGCATTTGCTTGCAAAGCCTACTGGTCAAAGTTTAATTCCCTAGCACTCACCTAAAGCCCAAATCAAAGTGGTGAGTATGTCTGGTGTTCATATATAGAACAAAAGAGCATGCCATGTGGTCACACACATGCAAATAAATAAATAAATAATTTGAAATTCATAGTATAGAGTTAAAAGGACATTAAAAAACATAATTCTAATTACATCCAGGACTTAAAAATTGCATACCTTTGAAACAATTGAAGAAACTCTGGAAAAAGTTTGTAAAGATTACCACAGCTCAGCAAGTGAAGATTTCCTGTGCCAGAAAATAAACAATATATGTAATCATAAAGTTCCTGAGCCTCTTTAAGAGTTTACAGATACCTGGGGTATTTTTGTGAGTAAAATTAACAATAATGAGAGATGGCAAATTTATCATAAGTACTTAAGAACATGTAGCTTTAGTGCTTTATATCAATGTTAAGTATATTAACTGGCTTTTTTCCTCTTTATATTTTAGTGAGTGTATATGATTCATTTTGATACAATAAATAATTGTCTACTTTTATGTATAAGTAACTAATTAATGCCCATATATGATTAGAAGAATTTTTCAGATTATCTGCTTTTAGATGTTATTCTCTAATAACACCTTTTTAAGTATCAAATGCATAGTACTTCCATTGTTTCAGCTTTAAATATATAAAACATGTTTACAACTTTAAAAATATATACATCTTAGTTATTTTAGCTGTAAATAAACCCTGAAGGAAACATTACAATGATGGTTGATTGGGAAATATGCATTTAGGAAAATGAGAGTAATAAAACAATAACAGTATTACATTATTATTTTTGTCAAAGTGATGAAAACGACATTTTAATCAGTTATATTTATAATGTCACTATAGCAGCTGCTACTGAATACCACCAGTGACTTGTCTACATACTAGAAGGATAACTGGAATAAAATTCCACTTTAAGTCATCAACCACAAAAAAAAGAAAGAAATGAGATTGACATGCACAGTTTCTTCTTGTCTTTTTACATCATCAGTTAAGGTCATTAAATAGGGAACTAACTTCTCAGTATTTAGGGATGCATTTTATAGTTCTTTGTGGGGCTGCTCAGGAACCTGTTTCAAATTCTATTGATAAGATAAATTATGAAGTTTAAAAGTAGCATGGAATTTAGAGTGCCAGCCACAAGCAGTAATCCCAACATATGATCAAAATAAATGCAGAAGAAAAATGTTGTTTGTAATTTTCTCTCATGACACTAATATTTAACTGTTTTTCTCCTACCTTCAGTTTCCATTAAAGAGTACTGTGATTATATTTTTCACATGTAGGGAGAGATTTTTTTGCCTATATAGAAAAAGAAAAAAAACACTTTTGTGTAGGGATCAGCTATAATATCATGGAAAAATATAACTGCACACATATACAAAAAGTACACAATGACATTTTATATGTCTAATTTGTGAAATAAATCATATATTTACAAATTTAGTAGAACTTGTCCCATCTATAGTTATCATCTCCTACCTCCAACATGTCTGGATTTTCCTCATTTGTGATGAAAGGTTTCCTTGCTTTTTAGTCTTTATTGGTCTCTCTTTGCTATTTTTTCTCAATAAATATCTATGAGCATACAAGAATGTGAAGTAAAAATATTCTTCTCCACAGTCACACTACTTTTGTTTTGTTTTGTTTTGTTTATTTTGGATTTTATGGTAGGGTCTCACTGTAGCCTATGCTGACCTTGATTTCACTATGTAGTCTCATGATGGCCTCGAACTCATGGAGATCCTCCTACCTCTGCCTACGAAGTGGTGGGATTAAAGGCGGGCACCACAACGCCCTGCTCACAGTACTTTTAACATGTGACAACAACTCAACATCCTTCTAGAAATCATGACAAATCATTTTCATCAATAACCTTCTGTAATCTTCCTTCTCGTGTGAAACATAGCACTGAAAATCAGAAAGCAGTCACAATCAACTTTGAAAGAGCTCTCATTTTGCCACTAACATCCCAGAATCCAAACTAGAATAAGGAACAGATATTCTTTGAGTGGCTAATAGAACTAATTGCTAACTCTACTCTGTAACTCAAGTGTTTAGCAATAAAGGGTGGGCTATACTTTAGATAGTTCAGGATACAGTCTGCATCCATGAAAAAGAGCCCCATTTCTACCATAGGATGTTTGTAGTGAATCTAAGGATTCAAACATCTGTTCCAAATCATGTAGGGCTACTTGCCTATGGTGTGTAGGGTACAAGCATCCTATGATCATAGACATTGCTACATCTTCTTTGACTTTAAGACAATCATTCCAAATCAAGCTAATGTTTCCATAGATTATTTTACTGGTAAAAGCATTCAAAAAGAGAAAACTCATGATTTGAAGGTGTGACTTTTCTTATAAGAAAATATTTTTCACCAATGAACAGATAAATGGGTTCTGATATAATTGTTCTATTGCTCTGCAGTTAAATTGTCTTCTCAAGGAATTGTCTTTTTTTCTTTTCTGTTGCACACTGTTTTTGTGGTTCATTTTGGATGTCCAGAGAAGTGTTCTTGTCCCACACATTGTCTGCTGTTGTTTGTTCTCTTCTCCACAAGCCCTGTGAAACAGGACAAGAACTTCTGGTAGGCAATAAAGTCATAATCATTACAAGAGTAGCTGAGAGGTTTATATTTGATAGAAGTGGTCCACCCATCTGAGCCTCTATGACAATTCCTTATTAATTTTTCATGATTTGCTACATTCATGCTTGTAACCCATTGTAGAAGACATGCAATGTTTTGTAAAGTAAGTGAAAATGAAGGCATTTCCTGAGGAAAAAAGCTTCTGGCAACAGTCCAATTTAAGATTGAAACAAAATATCATACATAACAACTCATAGGACAGACAGACACACACGCACATGTATGTCAGTGATTTACAGAATCCAATTGAAAATGCACTTGGTAGCCAATGCTGAAACAAAATGAAAACAAATGCAGTATTGATGGATTATAACTTAAAGTTCAAAAAGAGCATCTGTATATTACATATAGAAAAATAATTCCTAAAGGTAAAAAATTGGGGAAAGATAAATCCTCAGTCAAGATTTTAAAAATTAAGTTCCTGGATCTCTCCATCATAAGTGGAGGGATCTCAACTACCTGTTTTCTTAATGGGAGCTTTTTCTCATTGTGCATGGTTCAAGTCAATTTTTTTTCATTGACAACTTCCATAATTATAGACAATAAGCCATGGCAATTCCCTCTCCCTGTCACATTCCTCTTCACAACTCCACTCTCCATTGTATATCCCCTCTTCATTAGTCTCTCTTTTATTTTGATATCATCATATTTTCCTCTTATTATGATGGTTTTATGTTGGTAGTGTCAGGCACTGCAAGGTCATGAATATACAGGCAACTTTTTGTGTCTGGAAGAGCATGTTGTAAGGAGACCTACCCTTCCTTTGGCTCTTACATTCTTTCTGAGACTTCTTCTGCAATGGACCCTGAGCCATGGAAGGTGTGATAGAGATGTTTCAGTGCTGAGCACTCCTCTATCACTTCTGCTCAGCACTATGGTGCCTTCTGAGTCATCCCAAGGTCACTGCCACCTAAACAGAAAAGCTTCTCTAACCAAAAGTGAGAGTAGCATTAATATATCGGTATGAACATCAAGAGCAGTGTTTACTAGGCATTTTGGTGAGCACAGTATGTTCATTTATCAAGACACTAGCAGACAGATGTTACACCCTAGGGCTCATGACGTTCCCTGTCATAGGTTTTCAGTATCAGGCTTGTATTCCCTCCCATGGAGCAGCCCTCCAGTCCAATGAGAGAGCAGTTGACATTCCCCTAACAGATATGCCACCCATTGGCTCATTTGACCTGGTTGGCAAAATTTAAGTTTTCAGTGTCCATTGTTACTTATTTCCTCTGGTGATTTCTCTCTCTCACTTGGTACTTCATGCAGCACAGCTTCTTCCAGCTTTCTCAGCTGGTCTACACAAAGCAAGTTTTCAGTTCAGCTGCAGCAGGATTTCTCAGTGACCTTGCAGCCCAAGTATGTGGAGTTTTCAGCAATAGGGTTGTACCATCTGTTCCTTGTAGGAAAACAACAGCCTCAGCAATGGCCTGTAATGTTTTAGGGAGTATCAGGGACCTCCCTGGCCAGCAATTCCCTAGAATGTACCTCGTCCTTGACACTGAAAATTTTCTGGTAGCAACCTACAGCTTCTGGATGGGCAATTGTCCAAAACGTTTGGTTTCCATGTGGCTTATTCATACCTGTTTAGATTTTGCTTAGCCCTTTCTACACATTCCCTTTACTCAATCTTTTCCTCTGGCCTCACTTAGGCCTTTCCACACCCAGTATTCTTTTCTTCTACTTACATATATACAATGCCATCCTCTTAAGCCCTGCCCTTCTCCGCCCTCAATTTCTATTCCCTTTATATCCCTTTGCTAGTTTACTGACCTCTGCTATTGAGTTTTATTCCAACTCATATAGAATTCCAAACATTTGTAGCTAGAATCCACATATGAAAGAGAACATATGACGTTTGGCTTTCTGGGCCTGGTTTACCTCACTGAGTATAATTCTTTCAGATTCATCCATTTCCCTGCAAATTTCATGATTTCATTTTTCTTTACTGCTGAGTAGAAATCCATTGCATAAATGTGCCACATCTTCATTATCTACTCATCAGTTGAGGGACATCTAGGCTGGTTCCATTTCCTAGCTATTGTTAATAGAACAGCAATAAGCTAGGTTGAGCAAGTATCTCTAAGGTAATGTGACAAGTTCTTAGGATATATACCTATGAGTGCTATAGCTGAGTCATATGGTAAATCTATTTTTAGCTGTCTCTGGAACCTCCACACTGATTTCCACGATGACTATAACAGATTGGCCCACCAACAGTAGAGAAGGGTTCCTATTTTTCTGTGTCCTCTCAAGCATTTATTGCCAGATGTTTTCTTGATGGTAGCCATTCTTACAGGAGTGAAATGGAATCTGATGAAGGATGTAGGACATAGTTTTAGATGTTTATATGCCATATGTATTTCTTCTTTTGAGAACTGTGTTTAGTTCCATATCCCATTTTTTTTTAATTGGGTTGTTTGATTTCTTATTATTTAGTTTTTTGAGTTCTTTGTATATATTGGATAGTAATCCTCTGTCAGATGTATAGGTGGCAAAGATTTTCTTCCATTCTGTAGGTTGTCTCTTTGCTCTATTTGCAGCATCCTTTGCTATACAGAAGCTTTGTAATTTCATGAGGTCCCAGTGGTTCATTAGTGGTTTTATTTCCTGAGTGAGTGGGGTTATATTTAGAAAGTCATTGCCTATGCCAATACATTGAAGGTTTTCCTGTACTTTTTCCTGTAGCCATTTCAGAATTTCAGGCCTAATATCAAGGTCTTTGATCCATTTGAACTTAATTCTTGAGCATGGAGAGAGATAAGGATATATTTTCATCTTTCCACAGATACATATCCAGTTTTCCTAGCACCATTTGTTGAAGAGGCTGTCTTTTCACCAATACTGCACAGTTGAATGTCCTGACAAGTACCATTCATGCAAACTGTCAAGGTACACAGTGATGGGATATACTAAGACTACATAATGAACTCCAGGTCATCCTGGACCAGAGTGAGACCCTACCTTGAGAAACCAGAAAAAAAAGTTAAATTAAAAATAAATCAATAAAAATGAAATCCTGGGGCTTGGGACAAGGGAAAAGAGGGTACCAACAAATGATGTATCCATATGAAATATGTTGTTGATTATAATAATAATAACAAATAAAGGAAATCCTAATAAACTATGTACCTTGTTTTTCTTAATATGGGAATTATATACTTTTAAAAATATTCTTAAGGTTTCACAATTGCTTTTTGAAGTGGCATTTCTAATCTAAATGTGTGTCTGGCTTTTAGTCTGTTTATTCATGTAAATTTGTTATGTAATACTGTTCATTACATAATAAAGACTGATATTACAACTGACTGTGTGTTGCCTGACAACTATTTCATGGCAAAATTGCATGACAAAATAAAAATTATGCTAGATGTAGTTAAAGCAACTTTCAAGTTCCTTATGTGTTTGTTAGAGATTTATTTGGAGTCAGACAACTATAAGCACATTGGAATCTCCTGGATAAATACATTTAAAGATACATACACAGTGATATACTCATTTGTGTGTACATATATTTTTATATGTATTCAAATCAGTCATATGTTTCATTCACTTATGAAAGCACAATGTGTTTCTTCACAGAAACCACATCTGAACAGTCATGGTAGATATGATTTATTTATTTGAGCTTTAAGAAGTGGGTAATGATGATAGCTAGAGAAAGGTAAATTGATGCATATTGGAAATTTAAAGATATAACTTTGCTTTGTCAGTGCAAAGTCTTTCAGCAGTGGAAGAATTTCCCATGAGACATCTGACAATGAGAGCTGCTGTTTATATTTGCTGTATTTATAAAGGGTTGCTCCTGGCATGTAGAGAAACGAAGGCTTACAATGCACAGAAGAGATCTTTGACTACAGCAAAATAATGATTTGACCACAAATGCCAACAGTATTAAATTAAGACAATCTATTGCAGTGAAAAGTATGCCAAAACAAATGGGTTAAAAAAATGGTTTGTGCCCAAAATGTGTCCAATACCTGTTCAACATTGTTAGAAATAATTTAACTAGTATTCAGTCTGAGTTTTGTGTAATAAATAGCCTGTTAGCTCCTTCCAGTTCAGGCAAATCTACTGTGGCTGGGGTGGATATACCACAGCAGATTTGATACAGAGCCAAACAGCAAAAGGGTGGAAATTCTAAACCCAGGTATAAGTCAGTATAGAAACCTCAAAGTGACAATGGTCAGAGGTGAGGAACCATATTAAGCTACCTAATATCAGCAGATTGGACTTTAATTAATACACAAATGTACACAATTCATTGATGACTAAGACAAATGAAATTAAAGGAGACAAATGTCAAATAAGGGACAGAATGTTCCAAGGTGACCAGTGTGACATCATGAAAGTTTTTTGTTTGTTTTGTTTTGTTTTTCTGAGCAAGGGTCTCACTCTAGCCCAGACTGACCTGGAATTCACTATGTATTCTCAAACTGACCCCCAACTCACAGAAATCCTCCTACTTCTGCGTCCTGAGTGCAAGTGCTGGGATTAGAGGCATTTACCATCACACCTGGTTTCATTACAGCTTTAAGTGTTATTATTTAGTTTTTACATATTTATATAAATCAAATTTATATGATATTGATGAATGTAATAAATATGCTTATATAGGTTATTTGAATTTATAGACATTGAAATAAATAAAATTGCAATGATCTATTCAGCTTGAGGCAGTGTACAACTGACACACATCTTGACAAGTATCAAAGAGTAAATGCAAGCCGTGTATAGGATTTAGATGACTTTCAGTCCTTTACAGCTATAGATCAAAGAAAATTAACTTATCTTTAAACAGTCAAATTTTTATAAAACTGAACTTAAAAGAGATTTAAATACTACAACATTCTGGTTTTTACAAAACATCTACTCAACCCTTCAAGAAAGAGTAATTAGCTAGAAAAAAGTACAACACGTACAATATATGATCATACAACATATGATCATACAAGCAGTGGAGTGTGCTCTGAGTAAATAAAACTCAATTATTTTTATGGGTATTTTAAAATTTCAACTTTACATGACTAATTTCAGAACTAAGGGTAAATGTTATTATACCAGTGTATAGCAGCAGATGGAATCTTAAAGCATAAAATTTGCATATAGATTCAACATAATTTTACTAATAGTCATGTAAAAAATCTTTGTCACTCCCAGAACTCTAAGTATAAGGCAATTAGAGACACAGAAAATACCTAGGTCTCAAACCATTCCTTCTAAAATTACATTTCTTATCTGACTCTAATTGTTTCAGTTGACATATGACAAACACAGAATTCAACCATCACAACTAAGGTTCAAATTTTCCATTTTTTGCAAATAACAATTATCCACTGATACGGATCTGTACAACCTAAAATAATCATAAATTCATGTGTTAATCTTTAGAGTAGCAGTGGAATTCCAAATAAAGAACAAGAAAATAAAAATAAAAATTCTGGTTTATGATATATAATTTTGAACACATTTTCCATTAAGAGTGTTCTTCAATTGTTACACCAAATATTTTACATAATTGACAGGAAAATTTGACTACCCAGAGGAAAATGAAAGAATAATTATCAAGATGTAGTAGATTAAAAAAAATATTTGGAAGCAATTATGTGTTCTGTTAGGAGCTTTCTATAGTTAAGATAGAAGAATAGCCCATATTGATACTGATGTACTATGTTTCTTCTATCCTGTTCTATTTTCTGGAAGAGTATGTGGGACCTCATCACCTACAGCTGGACTCTGAGTTGACACATGGTAAATCTTTTCTGAATCTTTTTAACTTCTATATGACATCCACATGACTAATCCAGAAGATAATTGTTAAATATATCTTCTGCCTTTGTATGATGTTAAAAGTAGTCCTAGAAGCACTGACTTATCTTTGTCTATTTTTCCTTGAAAATAGCACTCTAATTACAAGTAAATGGATCACCCAGTGACCCTCAAGATCCCTTGTTTCAGTAGGAGTTGTATAGTTTTTATGTCCTCTTTCATAATAATACTGGTTTGGATTCTAGTATTGCTTGGTATTTTCTATTTTTATTTTTAGTAGAAAAAAATATAATGTGAGTATAATGTTTTTAGCACTGAATGAAATAAAGGAACATAATGTAAAGCTTATGTTAGCTTCCAGCTTCCAAGAGATCACCAGAAAAGTGAACACATTAAAGATGGTTCAGGTTCACCATGTCAGTATTTTGTTTGAGTTTCATTCCCCAACCTATCATTTGTGCTCATTGTGTATCATTGTACATAATATTTAGCTTGAATTTCAATAGTTTTCTTCTTCTCCATATTTGTTGCTAATCAAGGAAGTCAAGGTAGTTTGTGAAAGAACTGACCTTTTCCTATTCTTCTAAAAAGTGTCTTCATTCCATTTATGAAGCCATGACAAAAAAAAAAAAACAAAACAGATAAACAAACAAAACTGGCTTGGTCCTTCACCATCATCTTTTATGCCTTCTTTTACTCTTGTAGATACTCCAGGATTCATTAAGTTTCTGTTCTCATAACCATGTAAGTTAGCAAGAATATGAGTTGGATGTTTCTTGACCATTCCATTATGGATTGAGAAGGGTCTATTCCCTCCTTAAGAAAACATGAGCAAATAGTTGTTACTTGGGAAAAGGTAGTTATATTCTTCAGTTTTGTATACAGTCATACTTTGTGTATATGCCAATAGGCAACCCCAAGCCCATACTTACACAAGATACCTTAATTAAGCTCAATGGGTCACACACAAAAAAAAATACATGAATATAGGAGGGCATTAGTTAAGCTTTACTGGGAGTAAAACAGAGATAATAGAGTAAAGGGGATGATTATGACTGAGCTACAGTATATAAATGTGGGAAATTGTCAAAAAAAAAAAAAATAGGCCGGGCATGGTGGCACACACCTTTAATCCCAGCACTCGGGAGGCAGGGGTAGGAAGATCACCTTGAGTTCAAGGTCACCCTGAGACTACATAGTGAATTCCGGGTCAGCCTGGACTAGAGTGAAACCCTACCTCAATAAATAAATAAATAAATAAATAAATAAATAAATAAAATAATTAAAAATACTCTTCATATGCTCTCCTTAAATTAAATGCTGTTTTCATTAAACTTTTAAGATACATTATATACATGTAGGAAATTCACAAAAATAAAAATACTCTTGATATGTTCTCCTTAAATTAAATTCTGCATTTTAACTTAATAAACCATATATTTAAGTAGTATTAGGATTATAGAAAAACTGCAGAAATTCCTGAGTTTCAGGACAGGGAGTTATCATACCCATTAAGAGCACTTGATTGCAAAGTCTGTTGGATTGATTTAATTTGCCCAACATTCCCTTAATACCTGACACAAAGAGGTATATGTGTCCATGACCCCAACAAGCAAAGGGAGGCAAAGCTCCCAGGCTGACTCATTTGCAGTGGCAAGAGAATCCATCTCACAGAAAGTGGAGCAAAAACATCTCCTCTGACATCCACACACCACATGCCATGTCAGAAACATGCATGCACAAACACAGACACATGCAACTATTTATAATAAAAAAAAAGAAATTACAGAGTTTCTGCCTCCAATCATCCTTTAGTAGTCATAGAGGGCTTGTTTTTCCTTAATACCTCCTGAAACTAGCAAATATGCAAATTTACCCAAAACCTCCCATCCAAATTAAATAATCCCTATATTACTTACGACATCTAGCCTAATGTAAGTTTGATAAAATAGTTTCATTTATGGAAGTACCATTTATGAAAGGTTAAAAACTAAATTTTATGTACATGTCTACACAGAAAAAATTAAATATATTCTTTCCAAAGTGATAGAATAAAACAATGCTGCAACTTCAGAAACATAGGGCCAGATATATACCATGGAAAAATTATCTCACTATCATAATCTTACTGAAGACAGGCATGTTTACTAGAAACCATGAACCTTCAGTGACATATCACATTTATGAATGCCTTAGGGTTGACTCTCGGGTATATTATACTCCTTGTATTTTATTGAAAATATATATATATAGACATGTATATAGTACTATATTATGGAGAATAGTTTTAACACTGTAAAAATAGTCTGCATTCTTTTTATTCACTCCTGAACTTCCCATAAGTGCTAGCAAGACCTGACCTTTTTTTTCTTTTACTTTGCCAATTTCTTTTCTTTTCTTACTTTTTATTTTTTTATAATTTTTATTTTATTTGTCCATTTTGATAGAGAGAGAGAGAGAGAGAGAGAGAGAGAGAGGCAATTATAGAATTGGCATGTCATTCTCATCCAGACACTACAAACAAACTCCAGACACATGTGACCCCTTGGGCATCTGGCTTACATGGGTGTTAAGGAATCAAACCTAGGTCCATAGGCTTTGCAGGCAAGTGCCTTAACCACCTTAGCCATCTCTCCAGGCCTCTTTATTTTCTAATATATATTTTATTAAGTAGCAACTTTGTATGAACACATCATGTATTGGTATCATCATTTCCTACTTCCCTGCCCCCATTCCTCTGAGGTCCTTCCTTAGTGGTATTGTTCATATTCACCATTGGGTTTTGGATTATGAGTTTTGAGAGTAGCAACCAGTCATTGTGGAGGGTGGGGGCAATGCCTTTGTATATGCCCTCCCACCATGTGGCTCTTATAGTCTTTCTTTCCCCTCTTCCACCAAATACCCTGAGCCTTCATAGGTGTGTTCCAACTGTGGTTTCCTTTCCACTTAGTGGATCCTTTAGCTAATCAAAGAGCCATTGATTATCAACGTAGATTGGGATCCAATGTTGCACAGATATGTGATATTGTCAGGTTGGTTGTTCTTTGTATAGCACTGCTTGCTCACAACTTTGTTGACTATTTCTCTCAGGAGCTCATGTAGAACTTTCAAGCAGTATACGGGCTAAGTATCTCTGAACTAACTTCCTTCCAGATTCTAGCTGAATCTCTATATGCTCTGTGCTATTTATTATAAAGTGGTGTCTTTAGCAATAGGGTCTTATCTTTTAATTCAGGTGCATAATAAAGTGGTGTGACAGAGCCTGTTTTATTTTGGGGATCTCGTGAAGCTAAACATTTTGCACAGACAAATATATGCACAGAATGGGAGAAAATCTTCAACAACTATACCACTGACAGAGGCTTAATATCTAGAATGTACAGTTAACTCAAGATAACTCAAAAAAAAAAACAAGCAATAAAAAAAAATCAAACAAACCAGACATGGTGGCACACTCCTTTAATCCCAGCACTCGGGAGGTAGAGGTAGGAGGATCACCATGAGTTCGAGGCCAGCCTGAGATTGCATGGTAAATTCCAGGTCAGCCTGGGCCAGAGCGAGACCCTACCTTGAAAAAACAAAAAACAAAAAAAAAAACAACAAAAATAAAATCAAAACAATTCACTCAAAACTATTACAGATAAATGAATAGAAACTTCTCAAATAAGAAATATAAATGGTTGAGCAAATCTCTCTAGCCTGTGGTTTGAAGGTTTTAGGGTAGATGCCCAGTAAGGGAATAACTTCGTCTGTTGGTATCTCTATACTTAGCTTTTTCAGAAGTATCCATATTGCTTTCCAAAGTGGAGATCAGCACAGAGAAAAATCAACTCCTACCAAATCAGAGAGCCAGAGCCTCAGAGGCCCCCAACACCTCATCACTGAAGCAGACCCAACATGGCTCAGGGAAATTTTGCGGGAGAGGGGGCGGAAAGAATGTCAGAGCCACATGTTGGGTCATGATATGCAGAGACATTTAGCTTACCCATAACTGTGGGCTAACTCCACAATGCATGACCCATATACCTCAACAAGGAGGGGCCAAGGGGAGGGGGTAGGTCTCGGATGAGCCTAATAATGGCACCAAACTGACTGTAAAAAAATAAAATAAAATTTAAAATAAAAATGAAAAAAAAAAAACAAACAGAAATACAAATGGCTAAATGGTTGAACCTTTATCACGCCCTTAGAGGAAAACCTGAATCGCAAGGCCCTGGAGAGAGTATGTTGAAGACTGACCTTAATCTTCTCCTGTTTCTCTTTCTCTCCCTTCCTCCCTCCCTCTTCTCTCTCTCTCTCTCTCTTATTCCTTCTCTTCTTGGACATTGACCTGTAACTCCCAGTACCAGCATGTGGCTAGCATCCACAATGAGCTGTTGATCAGAGAGACTTACAAGTTTTCCCAAAAGAAGACCATTTTCTGTCAGAGTACTTGATGACCCACCAAAGATTAGTGGTAAGACCCTAGTACTGAAGACAGCATATGCTGTTGATATGTAACATGGAGTTACCTGGCCAGAATCTGAAAGAGAGTCAGTCCCCAGAAAGTTAGCTTATCTAGAGCCAGAAGGTGCTACATGAGTGACTGGGGGAAAATAACCAACATCTGTTCAAGCAATTTGTGGTCTAAGCTACTCAGCAGCAAACAACCTGACATGATACTCACACAAGTGCAATAGTGGCACACAGGCATGGTGGGAAGCCAACTGCTCTTGATTTGGCTAACTGATCTGCTCAGTGGAGTAGAACCCATACCTGGAGCTGGAATCAAGTCAGAACCATATCTAAAACATGAATGCACTCTCCATTATCAAGCTCCCACCAACTGTGGGCTACAAGAGGGCCTACACCTATTGAATTCTCTCTAAAAATAAACAAAAGTTATCCTATATATCTGGCACTAACTTCACACTCCATTGGAGAATTTGCTTCTCATTTTCAGATAGATGCAGATTCTAAGGAGAAAACTAGCCCCAATTACACCTCAAAAGGGCCCCAGCTGAAACTAAAAGTATTTGGGGAAATGAGCAAAAGTGATACTTCCTTGGTGAACCTGATACCAGCACAAGGGTGAAGGAGACAGACGCAGAGAATACTCAACTCCTACCAAACCAGATATAGAGATACAGAGGCTCCCAACACCTCATCACTGAAACAGACTTAAAATGAAACCAACATGGCTCAGGGAAATTTTCAGAAGAGGGGGTGGATAGAATGTTAAAGCCACATGTTGGGTCATTATGCACAGAGACATTGCCTCTTACCCATAACTGATGGCTAGCCCCCCAATACACAACCCATATTCCCCAATGAGGAGGGTCCCTGCAGAGGGGGAAGGACAGGGAAGAGGCTAACAATGGCACCAACTTGACAGAATGCACTGTATACATAACTAATAAAAAAATAAATCCAGATCATAGTATACCAGAGGAGGAAAATCCAGGCCAGAATCATAGAGAATATGTTCAAAAAAATTATTGAAAACTTTCCCAAGCTCTCAAAAGAGAGGCCCATCCAGACACCTGAAGCCCACAGAACTCCAAGCATACATGACCAAAGAAGAAACTTTACAAGGCACATCATAGTTAAAACTCTTTACAATGAAAACAAGACAAGATAAAAGCAGGAAGAGAGAAACAGCTCACTACATACAAAGGCAATTCCATCAGAATTACCTCATATTTATCAATGTAAACCCAGAAAGCCAAAAGGGCCTGGAATGTAACACTTCAAAGTCTAAAAGTCTATAGCTTCCAGCCCAAGCTACTCTACCCAATATAAGCATACCTGATAATAGATAGTGAAAGGAAAACTTTCCATAAAAAAATCAACTCTATGATTATATGAACACAAAGCCAAACCTACAGATAATACTCCAGGAAATACTCCACACAGAAGAATCAAATAACCAATCTCAAAAGCCAACCAGAAGAAGATCACAATAGCCAAAAATACACCAGGCTCAAAAAACAAAACAAAACAAAACAAAACAAAAAAAACAAACAAACTGCAAAACATAAAAAAGAACCAAACTCCATAAAACATCTTATAATGTCAGGGATTGATTCAAACATGAGAAAATCATAATCATGAAGCTATGTATGCCAAGCACAGGTGCACCACAGTTTATATTAAAAAAAAAAAAAACTAATTGACAACAAAACAGAAATAAACACCAACACCATCACAGTCAGAGACTTCAATACTACACTATCATCAATAGACAGATCATCCAAGAAGAAAACCAACAAGGAAAGAATATAGCAAAACAACACCATAGATCTAATGGATATCCACATAACTTTCTACCACAACTTTACAGATTACACATCTATCTAACCCAACTCTACAAAATACACATTCTTCTCAGCAGACCATGGAATCTTCTCCAAAATCAACCACATATTAAGCCATAAAGCATGCCACCATAAATTCAGAAAAAAACTCAAGTATCTTCCTGTATCATACCAAATCACAATGCTTTAAAGCTAGAAATTAACAATCAAGAACTCCACCAGCTCTTGGAGACTAAACAACACACTTTTAAACAATGAATGGGTAATGAAAGAAATCAAAAAAGAAACCGTAAAATTCCTAGAAGCAAATGATCATGAAAACACAACCTACAAGACTTATGGGACACAATGAAGTCAGTCCTAAGGGGGAAATTAATAGTGCTAAATGCCTTCATAATGAAGACAGAGAGATCACAAATTAACCTAACTATCCACATAAAGTACTTGGAAAAACAAGAATAATATAACCTGAAGAGCATCATATGGAAAAAAGAAAAATAATCAACATTGGAATAGAATTTAGTGAATTGGAAACTAAGAAAACAATTTTTAAAAATCAATGAAAAGAAGAGTTGGTTCTTTGAAAAACTAAACAAGTCTGATAAACCCCTAGCCAATTTGATCAAGCAAAAAAAAAAAGAGAGAATGATCAATTTCAGTTTCAACGATTTTTCTTCAAATTTCATTGTGTTGTTTTTCCTTACTGCTGTGTATAATTCCATCATGTAGATATACCCCATCACATTTATCCATTCTTCTAATGATGGATGTCTGGGTGGATTCCAGCACTTAGCTATTATGAATTGAGCAGCTATAAACATGGTTGAACAAATGTCTCTGCACTGAGGCATGGAGCTTTTAGGATAAATGCCCAGTAAGGGAATAATTTGGTCTGTTGGTAACTCTGTAGTCAACCTTTTCAGGAGTCTCCATATTGTTTTCCAAGGTGGTTGTACGATCTTCCATACCCATCAACAGTGGATGAGGGTTTCTACTTCCTATATCCTTACCAGTATTTATTTTCATTTTCATTTGATTTTTTAATGTTTGCTATTCTTATTGGCGTAAGGTGAAATCTCATAGTTGTTTTAATTTGCATTTTCTTAATGGTTAGTATGCTGTTGTGGCTCAGGTGTCCCCCATAAACTCGGGTGTTCTGAATGCTGGTCTTCCCAACTGATGGCTTAATCTGGTAAGACTCAAGGAGTTCTAATTGAGATTGGGAAGAAGACAGTAGTGCCCACTCTCACCACTTCTCTTCAACATAATACTAGAAGTACTAGCCCAAGCAATAAAACAGGAGAAAAAATAAAAGCGATTTAAAATGGAAAGGAAGAAATCAAGTTAGCTCTGTTTTCAGATGACATGATCCTAATATAAGTGACCCAAAAGTCTCCATCTCAAAATTTCTAAAGGCAATTAATTCCTTCAGTAAAGTGCTGGTATACAAAATTAATGCACAAAATCAGTATCCATTCTAAATGCAATGGATGAATATACAGAGAAAGAAATCAGTGAGGCTGTCCCATTTTCAACAGCAACCAAAGAACAGTTAAATACCTTGGAATAACTGTAACCAAGGACATGAAAGACCTATATAATGAAAACCTAAAAAATTGCAAGAAAGAAATTGAAGAGGAGTTGAAAAGATGAAAGTATCTCCCATACTCTTAGGTAGAATTAGTATTGTGAAAAATGGCCTTTCAACCACAAACAATATACAAATTTAATGCAATTCCAATAAAAATACCAGCATCATTCTTCACAGAGATTGAAAAAATGATTTTAAAGTTCATATGAAATAGCAGCAGACCTCAGGTATCCAAACATCATCTGAAAAAAAAAAACCCTCTGGAGGTATCACCATAACACATCTAAAGCTATATTTCAAAGACACAGTTACAAAAACAGCATGGCACTGGCATAAAACAGAAACATAGACCAGTGGAACAGAATTGAAGTCCTAGACCTTAGGTCAAGTAACTATAGTTACTTGATATTTGACAATTTGCCAATAATGTAGACTAGAGAAAAGACAGTATCTTCAGAAAATGGTGTCGGAAAATTGGATGACCATATGTAGAAAAATGAAACAAGACCCACTTATCTCTCCATATAGAAAAATCAAGTCCAAATGGAGTAAAGACCTCAATATAATATATGAAACTCTTCCCCTACTGGAAGGAAAAATAGGAGGCACACTCCAAGATATAGTTGTGATGAAAGTCTTCTCAAACATAGTCCCAGTAGCCCAGGAAATTAAAAACCACTAAAATTAGGGTATCTCATAAAGCTAAATGCTTTTGTATATACAAACACAAGATAAGCAGATCCAATAGATTATCTATTGAATGGCAGAAAATCTTCACAATGTATACCACTGACAGAAGCCTAATATCTAGAATTTATAAAGAACTCAAAAGAAGTAAATAATAAAAAATCAAGCAACTCACTCCAAAAGTGGGGAGAGAACTGAATAGGGAGTTCTCAGAGGAAGAATTATTAATGACTAATACCCACTTAAGAAAATGTTGAATAACCCTAATCATTAGGAAAAAACAAATTAAAACAACTATGAGATTTCACGTTACCTTACTCCACTAAGGATGGGAATCATAAAAAAAAACCCACTAACAATGACAAATGCTGGCAAAGATGTGGGGAAAGATGAACCCACACCCACTGTTGGTGGCAATGTAAAATTGTACAACCACTCTGGAAATTAATTTGGGGATTCCTGCAAAAGATGAACATAGAGCTACCAACAGACCTTGTTACTTCCTTATGAGTCATTTATCCTAAATGCTTCATGCATCAGTACAGAGACATTTGCTCTATCATGTTTATAACTGCTCTGTTCATTATAGCTAAGAACTGGAATCAACCCAGATGTCCATCATTAGAAGAATAGATGACAAAGTTTTGTTACATTTACATAATGGAATTCTACTCAACATTAAGAAAAAATGATACAATAAAATTTGTAGAAAAAAGGACGGACTTGGGGGGGGGGGGGGATCATACTCAGTGAACTCACACAATCACAGAAAGACAAACACCACATGGTGTCACTTGTCTGTGGTTCCTAACCTGAACCTACTTGAGTTACTGTCATACCTTGTGAGGAGCCATAAAGCAAAATCCCCTCCATTTTGCCTGGGCCTGTTCTTAAGTTGACTCATTCATTAGAAAGCTGGTCCATCCAGCTTGCAGTTAGGAATGCTGGTCTGCAGACTGTTGACAGAATCTTATCTTTTGCAAAAGGCCAGTTTACGATCAGGATGTCAAGCCATTAAGGCAAGATTAGAAAACACCTGGATACATCTCCTCTAGGTTCCCTAAGATTAGATAAACACCTGGTTACATCTCCTCTTAGTTTCCTAACAATTCCAGCCCTAAATCACATCAGGCATCTTACTCCCCCCTTTCCTTCCCCTATATAACCACTGTGTAAAAAATAAAATTAGAGACCTTGATCAGACTCTAGACTTGGTCTCCTTCTTTGTGTCTGTCTTGTCTCTCATCCAGGTTAATTTCCCCTTGGATCCTTGTTCAACTCTCCACTGGCCAGGGCAATACCTTATAGCTAACTCAAGGCCCAGATAATAGGGATGGAAGGGTTTGAGGGAAAGGAAAGGGGAGGGGGAAACAAACACTAAATTAAATCTATAATGAGCTGATACAATAGAAACCTTTATTCTTCAAGATGGCCTAAATGATATAGGATCAATAGGAGTAAGGGGGGAGCACCTGAAAAGTAAGGCTCTGGTGAGGGAGGGATGAAGCCTAAGCTTGAAAGAATGTTATTTTCTGTCTCTGACATATAACTCCCAATATCAGAGATTGGTTGCTACCCACATTGAGTTGTTGATTGGAGAGACATACGAGGTCCCCACATCAAGATAGCTTTCTGTCAAAGCACTTGATGCAAAAGCTAAGATCCTATTGCTAAAGACACCATAGGTGCTGACACAGAGCACTGAGAGACCTGGCTGGATTTCAGAATAAAGCCAGTCCATAAACAGACTGTCTCATCCTGGAAAGCACAACATGAGCTACTTGGGGTAAATGGCCAACAACAGTCTGAGCAACAAGAGGTCTGAATTACCTAGAAGCAAACACCTTGACACAACATAAATTCCAATGCAATAGTGGTACACAGTCTCAGTGGGTAGCCAATAGCTTTCTGATTGGCTAAGTGATTCCCTTAGTGTAAAGGAACCCATATTTGGAATTTGAAACTACATCAATATACTATGGAGACAAAGATTATGTTCTCCAGTGTCAAGCCGTGACTAGTCTTTGGCTAAAAGAGGGTTTAGAGACATTACTTCTCCCTAAATTAGTAATGCTTATCCCATTTAAACAATGCTAACTTCAATCACAGTTGAAGAATCTGCTTTTCTTTCTCAGAAGGTAGTGAGACTTCAGCCAGTCCATAGCTGGGTCCACAGAGGAATTGGGGAGTTGAGCATGAGTGCTGCTTCCATGCTGTTTCTGACAATCAGCACCAGGGTGTTAGAGACAGACCCTGAGAATACTCAATGACTACCAAAGTACAGATCCAGAAGGTCCTAAGATCTCATCAATAAAGCAGATGTAAAATTTACCCACCAAAGCTCAGGGAATTTTGCAAATGAGGGGGCAGAAAAACTTGTAGAGCCACAAGTTGAGACACAATGCCTAGAGGCTTTCCCTCCACCCCCCCCCCCCCAGATAACTGATTACTGTTCCCACATAGCATAAACCACAACCCCATGGGGAATACATGAAACCTCACTGAGGAGTGTCTCCAACAGATTTGGGGCAGGATCAAGGGAAAAGGAAACCAATGCATGATGTTTCCATACAAAACATCTTGTTAATAATAATAATAATAATAATAAGCATTTTAAAAAGAGAGACGAAAATGCAAATGAATTGCTAGAGCTTGTGAGGAGGATGGAATGTAAAAAAAAAAATCAAATGAGGGCTGGAGAGATAGCGTAACTGTTAAGGCACTTGCCTGGGAAGCATAAGGGCCCATATTCAGTCTCTCTCTAGGTCCCAAATAAGCCAAATGCACAAAACGTGAGGCAAGCGCAAGGTCATACATGTCCACTAGGTGGTGCAAACATCTGGAGTTTGATTTCAGTGGCTGAGGCCCTGGCATGCCAATTATCTCTCTCTCTCATTTTATATATATAAATATAATAAACTAATAAATATATATATATTTATATATATATTTATATATATATATAAACAAAAAAATAAAACCACCATAACTATTGATGAGGATGTGAGGAAAGAGGGGAGTGCAAACTTATACAACCACTATGGAAAACAATATGAAGAGCCTTGAAAAAGATGAAAATAAAGTTACCAACTGACTTAGCCATTCTACTATTGGGCATCTACACTAAAGGTTCTACTCTTCACTGCGGAGATATTTGCCCAAGCATGTTTATAGCTGCTCAACTCACTATAGTTAAGAATTGGAATCAACCCAGATGCCCAGTATTTGATGAATGAATAGTGAAGATGTTTTACATTTTACAATGAAATTATACTTAGCAATAAGGAAAATGATTTAATGAAATTTTCATAAAAATGGACGAACTTGGCAAAGATCATACTAAACGATCTCACATAAGTACAGAAAACCAAATGCCACACCTTTTCCCTCATATGTGGTTCCTAACTGAGAACAGCTTGAGTTGCAGGCATATCTGACAGGCAACTTGAGGGCCAGATGATAGGGATTGCAGGGTTGAGAGAGGGAGAGAATAGATATACATGAAACTAAATCCACAATAAATCGGTGCTATAGAAATCTTCCTCCTGCACAGTAGACTAAGAAAACATAGCACTCAATAGGAGTATGAGGTGGTATCTGGTAAGAAGAGCACTGGAAAGAGAGGGTGGGCTGAAGCCTGATGCTAAAATATTTGGCTCTGGTTTGTAACTCCAAATACCAGAAATACGTTACAACCCACATTTAGTTGTTGGTTTTACAGTCCTGATTTTTTAGTGTGTTTTTGTTTTGCCCTTCCCCAAATGCCATATAATTAGAATCAGAGGACACATGGACTTTTTGGATTGACCTCTTTTACTTATAAATGTGCAATGAAGTTTTCTCTTGTCCTTATAATAGTAACATTTTAACACTGGGTATTATTTTGTCTTTCTCATGTGACACCCTGGAAGACCTCTCAGTTGCTTTTAAGTTGTAGTTACTAATCTTCCTTGCCAACTGGATTGAACTGAGAAAATGATTACAAGATTAGTGAAGTTCATCTCTCATGTCTGTGAGGATCCCAGAGATGATTCAGTGAGATATAAAGACAGAATGTGAATGAGGGCAGAATTACCCAATTGAATAGTAACGCATTAGACCTCAAAGAGGAAGAAGCCTACCAGCACAGACATTCCCTACTCACTGTCCTTGATGAAGTGAAGAGATTTCTTTCTCCTTGATGCTCAGCCTTACCAGAGTCTCAGAAATATATAAACAATGTGTTGGACCTCTGAAACCAAAATAAAGCCTTCTTCCTTTTAAACATGCACTGTTTCTCTTTCTGCAGAAGGGTTGCTTTGCCTACCATAATTTCTAGTTGCATCCATTTACTGGTGAATGGGAAATTCCATTTTTTTCTTTTCAGAATAGTAAATTTCCACTGGGAAGATGTACCATATTTCTCTTATCCATCCATGTATTGATGAACATGTAGGGTGATTCAATTTCCTAGTTTTTGTGGATAGTATAGCAACAAGAAAAATGAATGTTTAAGCATCTCTGTTCTTTAGGTATGTGCCTAAGATTGGTACACTTGGATCTTAAGGTAGTTCAATTTTTAGTTTTTGAGGAACATCCATATGGATTTCTACACTCCCAGTTTACATACCTGCAGCCATGAATATAGGGTCCTCTTTCCCCACTTCCCACTTTTCACCAGCACTTTTAGTCACTTATTTTCTTGATATTAGCCATTCTGACAGTCCAGAAGGCTGCCAGCCTTCTTATAAAACCTGCTCAACTATCTCAGGTTCCCAACTTTCCTCAGCTGCTCAATTATCTTGGAGGTCAGTGTGTTTAAAATTCTCTCTCTCTCTCTTTCTCTCTCTCTCTATTTTCTTTTCACCATCATAGTGTCCTTTGACTTTGTCCTTTGGTGGACTCATCAAGGTGCAAGGAGCAATGCCACATAATCATAGCTCAAATTACCTAACTTATTTTCACCTGCAAAGTTTGCTTTCTGTTTTGTTTTGCTTTGTTGCTATATAAGTAGCATTAATTAACAGCTCCCAAGTGATAATATTGGGACATGTAAAAAATCCATTTTATCTGTTACCACTTATTTTATGTTTTTCTGTAGTGTCTGGCAGGGTTCCTGTTGCAATCAGGTTCGTGCTGATAGAAATCACCCAACCAAGAGCAGCTTCTGGGACAAAGAGGTTTATTTTGGCTTACAGACTTGAAGAGAAGCTCCACAATGGCAGGGGAAAATGATGGCATGAGCAGAGGGTGGACATCACTGCCTGGCCAACATAAGGTACACAGTAGGAACAGCAGAGTGTGCCAAACACTGGACTGAGGAAATTAGCTATCAGAACCATAAGTCCACCCCCAACAATACACTCCCTCCAGGAGGCATTATTTCCCAAATATCCATCAGCTGGGAGCCTAACATTCAGAACACCTATGTTTTATGGGGAAACTTGAATCAAGCCACCACATTCTGACCCTGGCCACAATAAACTGATAACTATCCATGATGTAAAATGCAATGCTTTCAGTCCAACTTTAATAGTCCCCATAGTTTTTATCAATCCCAACTATGTTCATATATCTCCATAGTCCAAGATCTTTTAACTGAGCCATAATACCAAAAAATCCCCCGCAAAAAAACCATAATGGCACAGAATAAATACTCACACTGCAAAATATGGCATAGCAAAGAAATATTCACCCAATACAAGATTTAAAACAACTAGGGCAAACATCAAACTCTGTAACTTCAAGTACAACAACTCTAGCCAGTGAGAAATCCCCAAGTTTGATGATTCTAACCAGCAATAAGTCTCTGGACTTCCAATTCCACCCCTCCATCTAGGCTACTCACAGTCCTAGGAAACTTCATTGGGGCCAGCAGCTTTCCTTAGAAGCCATCTCGTGGTCCTGACATCTCCACTGGGTCCCCACTGCATCCCATGGTTCATCCTGCTTCACACTGCCCATGGCCATTTTCAAAACACAAGACTGTGTTGCAAATTCAATGACCCTCTTTTTCCTGCATTTCTTATACTCCACAATACCAGATAAGGTCCTAATTTGTTAATCTAGGGGGGGGGGGATAAAGAAGACTTTGAAGAAAAGGACACTCCTTGTGCACTCAGGCCCCTTCCAAAGAGTCTACATTCTTTCTGTTGCCCCAGTGCTGGTCAGCTGGCCCAGCCTCAATGGTTTTAATCTCTCAAACAATTTGCAATGAATGGGCAGCAGGTTAGGTCAAAAGATTTCATTTTTTTCTGTGTCATACTCCCTGCTCACATTAGTTCATTTCTATGGAAAGCAACCCTGCACAACTTCTCAGGACCTAGGCATAAGAGCAAGCTTCCCATACAAACTGTTAGCCCAGTCCAGGCAAAGTTCTTTCTCACCCTTATAAGCCAAACCTCACAGTCCATAGTTCTTACTGCATTCAGGTCTTTCAAATCTGACCAGAATAGCCCATCAAGCACTGTAAGGCATCTCTTAGTCCAAGGTTTCAAATTCTTCCACATTCCTCTTGAAAATCCTCTCCAAAAGGCCAAAGCCACACAGTCAGGTGTCTATCAGCAATGCCATTCTTCCACTTTACTGTTGCAGTTAGGTTTGCACTACTGGTAGAAATCATCCCACCAAGAGCAGCTTCTGAGCAAAAGTGGTTTATTTTGGCTTACAGGCTCAATGGGAAGCTCCACGATGGCAGGGTAAAACGATGGAATGAACAGAGGATGGACATCACCCCATGGCCTACATAAGGTAGACAAAAGCAACAGGAGAGTGTGCCAAACACTGGATTGAGGAAACTGGCTATAATACCCATAAGCCTGCCTCCAGCAATACACTCCCCCCCCCCCAGGAGGCATTAATTCCCAAATCTCCATCAGCTGGGAACCTAGCTTTCAGAACACCGAAGTTTATGGGAGACACCTGAATCAAACCACCACAGTTCCTAACATTAGGTCAGGACAGGCTCCCAAACATGGAGTCCTCAAGGACAGCAGGATGGTGACAGATACATAAGGAAGTGGGTCATCCACATTCCTCAAGAAACCTCACAGCCATTATTCCTTCCTTGCCTAACAATGTCCCAGGTCAAGGTTTCCTGCCCCCTTATCTCCCAGGTTACCTGGTCACTTCTGGTCTCATGCCCTAGCTATTGGAAATGGCTAATGTAAAGATCAAAGAAGTTCTCTTTCCTTCCTCACCTTCCCCAAACTGAAGAGTCCTATAAAGCACACTTTCTGAAATCTTAAGGTTGGCTGTGCTCTGCTCATGAGAGTCAGTCCTGGCAGCTTGTGCCTTTCCTGAATAAAAGCTTCCATCTTTGCCTCAGAGTGATTTCCATGGTCTTGGTCACTCCCAAACCTTACACCTAACAAACAGGTATTACAGATTATGGTTATACACAGCAATAAATGTCTATATTTAGTAATTTTTATTAAATGCTATAAATACTTATATAAAACACATTGATGTTTTATTTTGTGACCTCTGTTTTTCAAAAACATAAAGTACTCTTCAACTGTTTAATGTATTCATTTTCTAGAAAGTCATAAAATATGGAAACTCACCTGTTAAATAGTTATAAGGAGTTGCAGTATAAATATTTCTGTCTCATTACAAACAAGAAATCTTATTAACATTATTCCATAAGATTTTCAATGGAAAAGCATTTTTGATCTTCTGTCCAGTTGTTTGTATTATTTGAAACTAAATCTGTTTTACTAATATATACAGGCGAAATGTAGCAGAGTTCATAGTTGTGTTAAAACTATCTACAGATCTCTTTGACTCACTCTCATTATGTTTTGTTCAAGTTTTCATCTTTCAGTGGTAAAAAGAGTTCCTGTATCTTTGGTTATAACTTGAATAAAAGATGTCAAGCATGTAAATGTTATTTTGTAATAATGTATATTTTTGAACAATACAGAGCTTTTTCTATTCTACATTGGAAATCTTATTTTTTCAGTTTATAATTTTCTCTCAAATAACTTTTACATGAAAGATCATGAAATATTTGTTTTCATCCAAATATATATATATATATATATATATATATATATATATATATATATATATATATATCTGGTAAACTAATACGAAAAGTGTAAGGTTCAGGAGTGACCAGGAACATGGAGACCACTCTGAGGCAAAGATAGAACCTTTTATTTGGGAAAAACACGAGCTGCCAGGACTGACTCTCAAGAGTGGAGCAGTCAACTTTGAGATTATAGACTATATAGAGCTCTTCACTTGGGGGAAGGTGAGGAAGGGCAAGAACTCCTTTGTTCTTTACATTAGCTATAAGGTGTGAGACCAGAAGTGACAAGATAGGAGATTATGGAGCAGGAAACCTAGACCTGGGGCATTGTTAGGCAAGGAAGGGATAATGGCTGGGTGGTTTCTTGCGGAAGATTGATGACCCACTTCCTTATGTCTCTGTCACCCTCCTGCTGTAACTCCATTTTGTCCTGACCTAACAAAAAGTATCTTGTATAGTACCGTTCTATGAACACCAACTCAGTGCACACTGCAGAAAATGCAAAAAAAAAAAAAAAATATATATATATATATATATATATATATATATATATATATATATGCTTTTATTTCTGAATGTCAGGAAGGCAGGTCTTTAAATTCTTGACATTGCATGTTTTTAGCACTATGATGGCTGACAGAAAAAGTTGAGAAAACTGCTGAGTTTCAGCTAAATTAGTTTTGGAGGATGTCAAATTCTTTCCTGGGGGGCCATAAACATCATGTGCATCAATGTTAGATGAACTAGGCATTAACTCATGTCAATATTACTGAAATATAATGGGTTATCAATAATAATGATATTAAAAGAGAGGGTAAGGAACATGTGTCTAAACGTAGGTATAAACTTTGATTTGATATAGCACAGCAAGGTATATTTAGTGAGAAGTTAGTCTAGAGTGGTAAATAACAATGATGATATAAAAGGCATTGAGAAGTTATGATGGATAGATAAGAAGTATGTCAAAAACTTGATTATAACAGAGCAAGGAAAAATAATAATCGAAATAAAAAGAAAAATCAAATTTTGTTATAACTGAAACAAATAAAGATACAGTTTTCAAAGAATTTGAGATACCAACAATGTTCAACAGTAAACAGAATTCTGTTGGCAGAAAAGTCTGCTAAAAGAAACTCAGATTCTGGTATAACCAGACTAGATTTCATATTATTGCATTTGCTGAGAAAAGCTAGGACAGGCAAAACAATTTGGTACCTTCTAAATAACAATAAAAGAGCTATCGATGCATCTAAGATATGTAGAAGTTGATTATAATGCAAATGTTTGTTCTTTTTTTCTCCATGGGTCATTATTTTCTTTGCCTTGGCTTTTTGAGACAGGGTTTTTTGTAGCCCTGCTGTCCACAAGCTTCCTGGATAAGAGACATTGACTTTTACTCATTCTTCTGCCCCACTTTCCAAGTGCTGTGATTACAGGTGTCAGCCACCATGCCTGTGAAAGACAAAGAAACCAGACTGGTGCCATGACAGGCTTCAGTAAGGCACTGCCCCGGCTAGGTCTAAGTTTCAAATTGCTGCTTAGGCAGAGGACCTGAGTCAGCCCCTAGACATGTCCAGGCATGCCCAAGACTTGCCCGGGACTTGTCCCTTCTGCCTCTCTGCCCCAGCAATCAAAAGAATACAAGTACAGTTACTGTTTAAACCAACCAGTTATGTAACCGGCCCCTACTTCTTTGATCAAATCCCTATAAAAACCCTGCCCTCCCTCTACTTGGTGCTCTTGCATGGATCCGCTGTGCTAGTGAAGTCAAGAGTCAGAGCTTAAGCCTGAAATAAAGCTCTTTTTCTTTGAATGTGTGTTTTGTTTTCCTTGGTGGTCACTGGGGGCACCAATAACTGGGCATAACATTTGGGGGCTCATCCCAGGATCTCCTCAAAGACCCCTGAGGACCACCTGCATGTGGAGCTGAGGTTACTGGCTGGTAAGTGTGCTTCTGTGTTTTGTCTTTCCTGAAAACCTGTCCTTCGTCCTTCCTTTCATCAGAAAATTGTGGTTGTGCGGACGTGCCCCTGGAGGCCACTCTGTCTGGATGGTGGGTCCTGTGTGCCCCAGGCCCACCGGAGGGGGATTTCATTCCCCTGGTAGATTTGCGGAGGCAATGCAGGTCGCTACCATGGAATGGCGAGAAGCCATTGTCTCGGTTTCTGTTTTGTAGTCGTTGGCCAGCTGAATTTTTTTGTTGTCACTTTTTCCTTTTCTTTGTTGGAATTACTATTTGTGTGATTGGACAGATGGGACAGACACAGACTACCCCACTTTCTTTACTGATCGCCACTTTCAGGACACTAAAATTAGGGCTCATAACCTCAGTGTAGAAATAAAGAAAACTAAACTTATCACTCTTTGCAAGGGTTGAATAGCCCATCTACAATGTGGGCTGACCGATCATACATTGAGTCCACGAAAACATATTTCAGGGACCTCCTGGCCACCCAGACCAAATCCCCTATATTCTGGTCTGGAAGGGCCTGGTGGAAGACCCTCCCTCTTGGGTTAAACTTTTTCTTCCCCCTCAGAAGGAGACCCCCACTATTATGGCAATTAAGAAGATAAACCAGCTGATCCTCCTCTTCTTCCCCCTCCACTCCTCTACTCCTCTATGTCCTGTACTACTGAGCTCGCAGGAGGAAGAATTTCTCTTCCCTCCTCCCTATCCTCCCTTCTTTCCCCTTCAGGTAGTCAGAGTCCTTGGACTCTGGCAGTCATCTCGGCCATTACCTCCACGTGTACTAGACCAGACCTTAGGTGAGTGCTGGGAGTAGGGCAGGGCTGATCTAAGGTGTAGGCAAGCCCTGCTAAGCCATGACAGCACACCAAAAAGCATCAGAAAGAAAAAAAAAAAAAAAAAAAAAAAAAAGGTCACGTTTAACTACAGCCTATAAGGAAATGAAGTTTTATGTAACAAATGCCATATTTTGTTACAAGATATAAATATAATTACTGAATTTATGTTCTAGTTCAACTTCAACTTACATAGAGGATTATTAAAAACAAAAGAATTCTCTCTAAAGTGGTAAGTTATAATTTGTCTGGTATTTAAAAAAAAAAGTTTGTAATGTCTTGTTACTTAAAAAGAGGAGGCAACTGACATGAATACTAGGCCAGCCTGCCTTAAGATAGCAATAAAATTTGCCTGAGTTACTTCTAATAAAATCATTTCTAAGTGTTTTATTGGTATTAATGACAAAAAATTGTCTTTAGACTACTCACTTGTTAGTGAGTAATAGGATTAATTAATTTGATGTAGTTTTTCATAATAGCCTTATAAGAAAGATGGTAAATAATGGGGTGAGATGAATTGATTGAAGGAACTGGGAAGGAATTTTTCAATGTTGGGACATAGAATGCTCATTAAAAGTGTTTTTTGAGTGGTACTTAGATCAGAATGTTAAAGTATTTGGATAAGGATGTGCATATGTAGGAAAGAATTTTCAGGCTAAACCTAATTGCCATGCCTAAAGTTAGAGATTTTCAACTGTTTACAAACTCTTAAGGAACAAAAAACTAATTTTCAGACTAAAATATGTTAGGATAGCTTGCATAAGCTTTATCAAATTTAAGTAATGAGTAAAACATAAAATAGTTTTGTGTTAATAAAAATTTCTATGGTGCATAAAATCAATAGCTATCAAGTTTAAGCCAAAATCATTGGTTGTCAAATAATGGTTTTTCTTTCAAAAAGATTTATGAAGGGTTATATTAGAATTTAGCTAGCTGTTTGGGTTAAAAAAAATACCAGATTCTGCTCTATTGTATGTAAGCCCAGTGATTATAACAAAATTAACTCTTAAGACATATTCCCTAATTTAGGGTATAGCCTCATGCTCAAACAATGGTCTTCATCTGAGAAAAAAAAATATATATATATATATGTGTATATATATATATATATATATATATATATATATATATGTATATATATATATATATTCAATTTCTGTGGTTCAGTATCCATTGTTCTCTGCATAATTTGTACCCACACAGGTATCTGAACTAATCAAAGATGTTTTCAAACACAGGTGCTAAGACTTTATAACTGTCTTACTTGTCCTTTCTGTGAAAATTTCTAGGTTTAATTAGTTAGTTTGGAAATTAATTAGTATTGTTTTCAAGACTGATAAGAGGTTCTGCCTATGTTTATAAGTGTTATTTAAAATGTGAGATGTGCCTACTTTCTGTACCTTATATATAAGGCTTATGATGCCACAGTACAACAAAAATTAAAAAAAAAAATAGACAAAATGATTTTAGAAGCCCTTGTGCCACTCTTTATCCAAATCTACTTCAGTAATAAAATGTGCTCTACATGTACATACATCCAGGCTGGTGTAACTTCCTTTCTAAGTGTGTTAATTACCTACGTAGAAGCCAAAGCCAATTGGAATCATCAGAGCAAGAGGTGCCAATATTTTGGCCTGTACTCCCAAGTCATGAGGCCACTGGAGATAATGGGACACTTCTACACTGGCCCCTTGGTAAGTCACCTGTTTTCCTGAGCAGGGAGGATATGCCCCCCCCCCAAAAAAAAAATTGGTGTACAGTGTGAAACAGGAGAGTCACAATTGAGGGCCAATCAGTACTGCCAACTTCCTAAAGAAGGAAAAACTACTTGGCCAGCACAACCCTGACTCATCCTATCAGACATAAAACACCAGTAAGCTATGGGGCTACTCCTGTGTCTCTAAAGTCTCTTTGGAGAGCCATTAGTGACCTCCAAAATTTATCCTTAATTAAAATTTGGCTATCTGCATGGTCTTAAACACTCAGAGAGAAATGTATAAACAAAGATAAAAAATACCTTAAATATATGAATGGCCTATTAAGTAATACAACAAGAGCTTTCCAAGAGGGCAAGCAAACATTAAGACATCTTTTCCCCATAGTTTTAATTGTATGATAAAAAAAAAAAAAAAAAAAAAAAACTATAGATGTCAAGAGGGTTATTTTCAAATCTAAAATATATAAATTAGTTCTGAGACCAAAAAAAAATATATTTGTATGGCCGTTAAGGGCACCCAATAGCTCTCTATTATCAAGGTTAAATGTTGTGTATATGTTTCTGATAATTCTGCTAATATCTCATCTGTTTCGCAAGCCGTGTCGAATACTACTGTGCCATTTAATGAACAGTTCTGGAAGAAAATCTCAGCCAGTTCATCCTCCGATGGTCATGAGATGATCCAAGCCTGTCTACCCAGATTCCCTTGACCAAAAAAAGGACCAGTTTGCTGTGTGCTCACTGCTCATTAATTCCTTACTTTTATTCTTTCTCCCCAATTTTCTCTCCCAGAACTATCTTCCTACTCTCTGGGGTCCATTAAAATAGTTCTCCTCTCTGGGAGACTCTAAGTACAAGTCCCCACTTCATGCCCAATTCAGCAGGAAATAGTAAATGATCTGATGTCTTTGTCCAAGTCCCCTAAAGCAGTTCGAGTGTCTTCTCATTAGAGGGAGAAGTAAAAGGGATTAGATCTACTCTTCCTACAACAAGGAGGACTATGCCAAGCCCTGGGAGAGCAATGCTGTTTTTATATCAACAATTCAGGTATTGCTAGAGATAGCTTAACCATGGTGCACAAGAAACTAGAGGAAAGGGCTAAAGCTAGACAGCAGAATCGAAATTGGTATGAATCCATGTTTGATTGGTCCCCATGGCTAACAGCCTTGCTTTCAGCCCTAGCCCGACCCCGGATTCTATTATTGTTGTTGCTATCCCTTGGACTCTGCATAATGAATAAACTAATCCCTTTTGTCAGGGAATGAATTAATGCAGTACAACTCATGGTGCTAAGAACCCAGTACCATCCTTTACAACCTCTTCCCTAATAAAGACCAAAGATTGGGTTCTCTTAAGTTACAAGTAGAGGTGGGAATGAAAGACCCGGAAACCAGACTGGCTCCATGACAGGCTTCAGTAAGGCACTGCCCTGGCTAGGCCTACGTTTCAAATTCCCTCTTAGGCAGAGGACCTGAGTCAGCCCCTAACATGTCCAGGCATGCCAAGACTTGCCCAGTACTTTCCACTTCTGCCTCTCTGCCCCAGCCAATCAAAAGAATACAAGTAAAGTTACTGTTTAAACCAACAAATCATGTAACCACCTCCTACTTCTTTGTTCAAATCCCTATAAAACCCTGCCCTCCCACTACTCGGTGCTCTTGCATGGATCCACTGTGCTGGTGAAGTCAAGAGTCTGAGCTTAAGCCTGAAATAAAGCTCTTTGCCTTTGCATGCATGTTTGCTTTTCCTTGGTGGTCACTGGGGGCACCGTGAACTAGGCATAACACCAGCCAAGAAAATGTCCTATTAAAAAAAAAAAAAAATAGGAGCCAAGCTTGGCAGCACAGGCCTGTAATCCTAGCTACTCGGGAGGTTGAGGTAGGAAGAGTGCAAATTCAAGTTCAATCTGGCCATTTTTGAGACTTTATCTCAGAACAAAGTATTAAAAGACCAACCATAGAGTTAGGTGTGACAGCAATTGCCTAATATCTGTGAATCCCTGTTACAAAAGAAAAAAAAACAGGAGCAACAAAACAGAAAACAAAGAAAAGCAATGACAGGCTGGGAAAAGAGGAATTTGCATTGATATAGGATGGAGGCAAGTAGGAATTTAGAGTCTGGGGCAGATGGTCCCTTGGAACAGTTTTGAATTCTATTTAACTAACCATCTTTGAAGGTGGACTGAAAACAAACTAGCAAACCAAAGAAGGGAGCCTAGGCTGAGGGAAGTGCCAAATTTAGATTAACTTATCCTCCAAAATAAAATAAATCCCCTCTGAGAAACTATTACTTCCTCCAAAGCATTCCAGAACCTATCAATTTTAATATGTGAATATATATCTCAGAACAAAGTGAAGTGGAAAAAGTTAAAAATTGATAAACCCAA
This sequence comes from Dipus sagitta, assembly GCA_036346955.1. Taxonomy (NCBI): domain Eukaryota; kingdom Metazoa; phylum Chordata; class Mammalia; order Rodentia; family Dipodidae; genus Dipus; species Dipus sagitta. The sequence continues at coordinate 76,862,516 of CM070783.1, read as the reverse complement.
GAGAAAAATAAAGAAAATAAGTCTCAGCAATGAAGGCATAAAACTCTAAGGTATGACCTTTATGAAATCTGAGGTTATTACTTTTAAAATTCTATGTCAAGGAAATAATTTAGATAAAGTTGCAAAAAACATTGCCTACCTAAATTAGAGATTTTTTTTTTATCCAAATCATATAAGCTATCCTCAGTTTTATATTTATAGGCTTGCAGACTAGCAGAAACTAAGAATGCTTGAGAATACTGTACTTTACAAGGGTGACTATGAAGCTGGGAACATGTATTAAATATTGTGTGTATTTGTATTTCGTAATAGAAATGTTTCACTGTGACTAAACTGTTCATAAACTGCAGTCTCTTCCTAACATCTACTTTTATTCTGGGAATCTGAAAATCAAGTTTGTGCTGGCAGAGAAAGCTACGTAATCATTGCAATGCAACTGAATAACAAAGAAAAAAAAAAACACAGTACAGATTGAATCACTGATGAATTTCTCTAGCAGACAAATTCACAGATTTGACAAGATCTTCACAACACCAATTCCATGAAGAGATTGCCCCAAGAACATGAACGGAACTCTTAAGACTAAGTACTCAGAATATGAATGACTGAAAGTTTTTTGTTTTTTGTTTTTTGAGAGGTAGGGTCTCCCTCTTGCCCAGGCTGACCTGGAATTCACTATGTAGTCTCAGGGTGGCCATAAACAAACAGAGATCCTCCTACCTCTGCCTCCTGAGTGTTGGAATTAAAGGTGCTCCACCACACAAGGCTCTGACGGAAAGGTTTTGTTGTTGTTGTTGCTTGTTTTTTTTTTTTTTTTTTTTTTTTTTTTTGTTTTTGTTTTTGTTTTTTTTTTTTTTGGTTATCTCTCCCATCTATATGAAGAAGAGTTAGAGAGAGCTAGAATGGGCACCCCAGGGCCTCCAGCCACTGCAAATGAACTCCAGATGCATGTGCTACCATGTGCATCTGGCTTATGCGGGTCCTGGAGAATTGAACCTGGGTCCTTGGGCTTCTCTGGCAAATGCCTTAACCACTAAGCTATCTCTCCAGCCCCAAATTGTTATATTTATTGAGGGAAGTAGAGCCAAGGAAAGGCGTCCACTTGGCTAGAGATCCTACATGGAAGGCCTGGGGGGGGGAAAAAAAAACATGGAAAGGAAAGAGAAAAGAAAGTTCAAAGAGCTCCTGCCATGTGGGGAGCTGGAGGGAATAAAGAATTCATGTGGAGAGTAAGAGCTGGGGAGGGAGGGCTCACAGTTGGGCATGGGCCAAGCCAGCCCAGGCCAAACTGAAGGAAAACCTTGCACATAGCTAGAAGTTCCCAAATGATCACATACAGAGCCTGTGCTCCCCTTGTGAAGGTATTTATAACCTTAGGGTGGTGGACTGTCTTTTGGCCCAGGTGAACCAGAGGGCCAGCTGGGTGGTTACGGCTAGGGGCTGTCTCAGGAAAAGATTAGCTCTGGCAGCAAGTTCTGGGGGCTGAAGTTGACCAACCACAATGTTTAAATCCTATGAAAGACCTCTCTCCCAGGAGGTGTCCTGATTATTTGTGGAAAAACAGTTCTATGGAACTAGGCAAGAAAGATAAGTCAGATCATTTTTGGTTTCTAGCAAGGGCGACTTTCCTCCCCTTTTCACCTTTAGGGGTCCAGTCACCTTAACTCTACACCCCCCCCCCCCCCAGTATCATGAAGTATTTCCCAAAGGAGTTACTGTGGGCTAATATTTCTGGAACAATTAAACATGGTTAAAATTTGAGTTAAAAGCAAATACCCTTTCTCTTTCATGAAGTGAGTGTTTAAACAATTGAAGACAAGTTTAGAGTGAGTGATGTGTTAATATGAGGAGCTGAGGAGATGGCTAAGTAGTTAGAGATGCTTGCTTGAAAGAATGCCAGCCTGGGTTCTATTCCCCAGTAACCCACAGGAAACAGGGTGGGTCTTCATTTGCAGCAGGAACAGAATGGGCACCCCTTCCCCCATTCACACACATCTTCAAATAAAAATAAGAATCATATAGAGCAAGTCATGTTGGAGGCTTCCATAATACCAAAATTACTGTTATCATGTTTTTTAAAAACAATATAGTATTAAATTAAACAAAATAATTAAATGTTGTCTAACCTGTTTCATAGATTAACACTATAGTTTCTTTGAAAGGTATTAAACTTGTAAGCTTTTCATTTCATTTTAACTAATTTTGAATTGATCTGTGGCATAAGGGTATTCAAATAGCAACAACAACCACAAAAGACAAAGTTTAAAAGCTTGTGAACAACAAAGAAAACAGAAAATAATAAAGACAATACACAAAGATAGTATTTAAAATGCAAAGAGACAAGAGGTTCCTTTTCTGAAATACATGAGGAAGATATAAACCAAATGATCCAAGTGGCTAGAGTTAGTTTGCAGTGGCTGGAAGCCCTGGCACACCCATTCTCTCATTCTTTTTATCTCTATCTGCCTCTCTCTTTTTCTCTCTTGCAAATGAATAAATAAATAAAAATAATATATTAAAAAAGAATAAGTACAAAGACTAAACATAACCAGTCATTAAGAAAATATAAATTAAAACTATGGTGGTATGACACTGCACCTGTGAATATTTTGCTAAAATATGAAATGTAAGTATTCGAGATAATGTGATCGATAAGGTGCCTATTGATTCTACTTCTAGGAATATAATTCATATAGCCTTATTAAGAGTTCTGAAAAATTAAAAATAGAACTACCATATTGATGTAGTATTTGGGGGTTCAGGAGGGTTCTCTCGAGTCTATGAATCCCAACCTTTGGGTTCTTGCCCATTTTAACAAAGAATTTGGAAAACAAATTTCAAAAATGTTAAATTATGAATAATTAAACTTATTTCGGATAAATAAGGAATTAGGAGGTTTATTGTATCTGAAATTAAGATCTCAGGAGGAGGCTAGCTTAAAGATTCAAGACTTGAGGACAATTCTCTTCCTTGCCTAGCTGAAAGTGGGAGAGGGAAGACAGAGATTTTTAATTACAGAGAAATCTCTGAGGGTAAAAGACTCTGGAGGAGACACAGGGGAAGGCAGAGCATAAGAACTAGAAGAACCCCTTCACATAATAGGCCAGAGAGTTTTAAGAAATGGTGAAGGATTCAGAGATCAAAGAAAATCATACATGCAATCAAAGTGAGATAAAACCTCAAAGCGAGACACATGTAGAGGCAAGCAGGAAAATACCCAGGCAGAAAGACATGCTCTTCGGAAGGGGAGGGATGGACTTACATGCATATTTAGTTGAGGTCACAGTAAAAAGATAGGCCTGGCCCACATAGTTGAACTTAATATAGGTGGGTGGCCCAAATAGGGTGGCTTGTCAACTCTGTGGGAAAACCCAGAGGAAGAAGCAGGAAGTTTCTATGGGTAATGTCACTGAAAGCCAGGAAGGACAGAATGGCATCTCCTTGTTCCCTCTTTTAGTTTCTGTCCCTTCCTAACTGCAGATAAAAACCTATGTTACTCCTATTTCTCCTTTACTGTCACTCTTCAATAACACTGCTAGGTACATACTCAAGGAAAAAAAGTCAGTATGTCAAGGAAATATCAGTATGCTTATGTTCACAGCAGAATTATTTATTCACAATATCTGAAAGATAGAATCACCTTAATTGACTGTGCAAAGGTAGTATGATATGCACATCCAATAGAATATAATTCAGCTATCAGATGGAAGGAAATCCTTTCCTTAATTTCAACATGGTTGAACCTGCAGTAAATTAGCTAAAGGAAATAATCTAGGCACCAGAAGAGAAATACTACATGCTCTGACTTAGTTGTAGAGTAGAAAAAAGTCAGTCTCATGGTCAAAATAAAGTAATTAATCAGAGAATAAAGTAATGGAGGGATACTCATTCAAATATACAAGGTTCCAGTTATTCTAGGGTGTGTGTGTGTGTGTGTGTGTGTGTGTGTGTTTATGTATGTGTATGTATGTGGACATGTGTATGTATGATGGTGAGTGTGCATATGTATGTGTCTGTGGAGGAAAGCACTGTCTTCCTAGATTGTTTTCCTCTTTATTTACTGACAGAAATTCTCATTAGAACCTGGAACTTGCCAGTTTTGCTTTTCAGTTTTGCTCTGGGGATCCCATCTGTGATTCCAAAATACTAAGGTTACAGGGAACTCAACAAATTTTTATGTGGGGATGCAAACTCTGAGTTTCAAGCTTGTGAGATCAGCATTCTGTGTACTATGTCACGGGGCTGTGGAGATAGCCCCATGTTCTTTATCTGATTTTACTGGTTGCTAAATGTTTGTTTACCTTTTTTTCAAAGCTTATAGAACTATACATTTAGTTTTATTTTATTTATTTTTATTATATTGCTAAATATAAACAATCCCTCAATGAACATGAATTTAACCAAATTACTATAGGGTGATTAGCCTCATGTACATGTATTTTAAGTTAAATCTTATACAATATACCAGAAAAGTAAGTTCAACAATTTAAAAAGCAATATACAACTGAGTTGTTTTATTTTACAGCACTTTGGATTAAACTCAGAATCATACTTATAGGGTAACAGCATTCAGTCACTCACTGAGTAATACCCAGGCTCATTCAATATGTTTTATTTCAGGATATGTCACAATTTAATCATGTTAAAATAAATAAAACATTTTGCTATCAAATGATAGGTTATAAAAGTAGAAAATATAATTTTATGTAGTTAACTCTAGTAAAAATTAGAAAATAAATATTAAAATATAAGACCAATATAGATACATATATGTATATTATCATTATAAAAGAAACTACTACTTTATGACACTTTAAATAAAAGTAGAAATAAGAGCCACTCAAAACTATAGTAATAAGTACATGAGACTAATGAGACCATATATATACACTGCTGAGGGTCATACAAGAGTTTGGTGCAAACTGGGCTAGCGCACCTAATTATTGTTATGTTACCAGTCCTATGTATGTACATTAAACTGGAAAATACCTCAACATTACTTAACAAAAATACCATGAGCAAGCTAAAGGACAGAGGGAATCCTCTGAACAAAGTATGTAATAATTTTCAGTGTGCAGAATAAAAGCAAAATCATAGTAAATTTATGAGACCAAAAGCAACAAATATATTAATTATTTAGCTGTTTGCTAAATTGTTGCAGTGAAATATGTAGAAAGAGAAATAGTGGGTAAATTCAGTAAATTATGCTGAAAATTATACAGTGTCGGGAGCCATAAAACAAAAGCCTCTCCATTTTGCCTGGGCCTGTTCTTAAGTTGACTCATTCACCAGAAAGCTGGTCCATCCAGCTTGCAGTTAGGAATGTTGGTCTGCAGATCTTATCTTTATCAAAAGGCCAGTTTATGATCAGAATGTCAAGCGTTAAGGCAAGATTAGAAAAACACCTGGATACATCTCCTCTAGGTTCCCTAAGATTCAATAAACACCCAGTTACATCTCCTCTTAGTTTCCCAACAATTCTGGCCCTAAATCATGTCAGGCAGCTTACTCCCCCCTTTTCTTCCCCTATATAACCACTGTGTAAAAAATAAAATTAGAGACCTTGATCAGACTCTAGACTTGGTCTCCTTCTTGTGTCTGTTTGCCTTCTTCCATTCAGGTTAACTTCCCCTCGGGTCCTTGTTCAACTCCCCGATGGCCAGGGCAAGTGGCGCCCGAACGTGGGGCTCGAGGTACGAAGAGAAACCTGAACATCGCTCGAGTGAATGGCCATCCCCGCCATTGGATCGCCACCCTACCGGGGGTGAGTGAAGATCCGCATAGAGGTCACCACAGGCAGTCCGAGCCTGTGATACAGTCCTGCACTGTGATCACGGCAGAAAGCCCGCCTGTGATCCAGATCCCATTAAGGTAAGACAAGCGATGCAGACTTTTATGCAAACCATTTAAATGGAGACTATTCAGTCAGATTTGCAAGACACAGGAATTTCAGGATTTACTTGTTGATTCTTATAAACTCCTTTTCCATCTCTTTTACTTTCGGTTCGCACCATCGTAGCGCCATCGTGTGGAATTGCAACATAGCGACAGGGCAACTGTAGCCTCTTGGCCAGGGCTACCGTCTGGCATTGGCTGAAGGCCCGTAGCTCCCTGTGCAAATCCAGACAGCCCGTTCAGGCGTTGGCAAAGACCTCCTATCTAGCCTCTCTTCCTACCACCGAAACTGGTTACACATCAGCCAGTAAATGCCCTTAGGGTGGCTACCAGATTCTTAAATTGCAGATATGCTCGCGTCAAGCCCATTTTGGGGAATCCCCCATGCCGGTTCTCCAGCCAGGAACGTTGCCTTCTGGTCTTGCCGTTTCTATTCTTTCTTTTCTATCATGGGACAGACCCTAAGTTAACATGAACATTTTATCCAGGTACTTAAACACTCCCTCAAGACTCGTAGGGTAAAAGTTAAGAAAAAACTTCTCCTTTGCTTTTTCCTCTTCTTAGAAGATTTATGTCCATGGTTTCCCCAGAAAGGCACCATCGATGAAAAAAGATGGGGGAGAGTGGGAGCTTATATAAAGGATTACTGTAGGACTTTTGGGTCTGAGAAAGTCCTGGTTCAGGCCTTTTCCTATTGGAACTTAATAAATGATGTCCTCCAGGTCCACCATTGTCAACCGGACATTTCAAAAATTGTTAGGGATGGACAATCCTTTCTTAAAAATAATCTTAAACCTAGCCAGACCCCTCCCATTCATGAACTAACTCCCCACCATCAGGAGCCCCGTGCAGCCGCTACTTCTGCTGAGGCGGCTACAACTCCCACCCCCGAACCCCCCGCCCGCCAGGCGGACATCACAGCGGTGGTGGCGACTCTGAGACAAAGGCGCTGAGTGGGACAAATAATCCCCCTGTGCAGAGCCCCTCCGTCATTGTTTCTGCACCCAAGGATGATCCACCTGCCCCTAAATCTATTTATCCTATTCTCTCCAAATCTACAGCTATCCCCCCCCCCCCATTAATACTCCTCTTTCCCCAGATGAGAAATCAGAGCTAGAGGATGAGGCCACCAGATATAACCCTGACTGGCCACCTCCTACAGCCCCCATAGCAGATGCTCCACATTATCTTCACAGGCCTAAACCGCACCACTTCTGTGCCCCTGTAACTCTTGATTGTGATTTAGAGACTGTCACTTGACAGGCGACCCACCAACTCTCCCAGGAGGCCCAATCACTAAAAACCCTCCTTGCAGTTAAAGAAGAAAAAGCCTCCTTACTTAAACAACTCCATGACCTGGACCTGGAGATCCTTCTCCTGCCCCTGCTCCAGCCCGACATACAAAAACAGATCAAACCCCCTAAAACCCTTCATGCATTTCCCATAACACGTGCTCAAGTTAAAACAAAAAACAATTCCTCAACCCGCCTACCACCTGAGTCAAGCTCAGAGGAGGAAGGCTCTGAAAGAGGAACCCTCTAAACTATCTTCCAGCTCAGATGATGACAGTGAGCCACAGAGAGGAAAAAATACTATTGTTAAACCCCAGCAATACCACCATTTAAAATTTAAACATATCAAAGAATTAAAAAGTGCCATTTCCTCTTATGGACCTACTGCTCCCTTTACCTTGTCCCTACTAGAAGCCCTTAGTGATAATTGGCTTTCAGTCAATGATTGGAAAATGCTTGCCAAAGGTGCCCTAACATGAGGAGACTTCCTCCTCTGGCAGGCTGACTATACTGAGAGAAGTCGAGATGCTGCCTGCCACAACGCATCCACTAGATCCTCTTCTAAATCCTGGACATTAGATAAACTTTTGGGCAATGCTCCTTATGATACTAATCAGGACCAGGCAATATTCTCCCCTGGACTGCTCTCACAGATCCAACATGCTGCCCTTAAGGCTTGGAAAAATCTCCCATCTAAAGGATCGGCTGTAACTTCCTTAGCTAAGGTACGTCAAGGGCCAAATGAGCCTTACAGCGACTTCATTGGTTGCCTCACTGAGGCTGCAGAACGACTTATGGGAAGGGAAGAAACAGATAATGAATTCATAAAACATCTCGACTTTGAGAACGCCAATTCAGCCTGCGAGGCAGCCATCCGCCCCTTCCGCCATGGCAAAAATATCTCTGACTTTTTCCAATTATGTGCCAATGTGGATCCTGCCTCTCGCAGCATTGGGCAAGCCATAGGAGCAGCCATAAAGGGCTTCACACAGGAAAATAACAATACAAATTGCTTTAATTGTAAAATGCCAGGTTGTTTATCCAGAGAATGTACAGCCCCTAAGGCTGCACGCCCACCTCCTTCCTCCCTCTGTCCACGTTGTAAGTGTGGCAAACGTTGGGCCTCTGAATGTCATTCCAAAACGGATATCCAAGGAAACCCCTTATCACAGGGAAACTTGACACGGGGCCTACCCCAGGGCCCGCAGATGATCCCTGGACAGAACCCTGGGGCTATCAGGTTAGTCCCTCAGTCTACCCAAAATGCGACATCTTTGCCCTGTCCTGGGAAACGGCAGTGCAGGACTGGACCTCTGTTCCGCCTCCAGATCAATACTAACACCGGAGTTGGGAATGCAAAGCCTCTCTACGGGAGTCTTTGGCCCCCTACCTCAGGACACTTTTGGCCTTATCTTGGGATGTGCCAGTTCAACCATTCAGGGCCTCACCATTTCTCCAGGAGTTATTGATAATGACTATACTGGGGAAATTAAACTCATGGCCACTGCCCTTCAGGGGCCTATTACCATTCTTCCTGGCCAACGGATTGCTCAGTTAATACTATTGCCCCTCAATGATAAGGCACCTTACCGGAAACAAAAGAGAGGCCCCTATGGATTTGGGTCATCAGACATTTACTGGGCACAAGAGGTCACTCAAACAAGACCCCTCCTTAAATTAAAGTTAAAAGGAAAAAACTTTGAAGGTCTTATAGACACTGGTGCAGATGCCACAATTATTTCCAGTAAAGACTGGCCTGCATTTTGGCCCCTCACAGCCTCCATGACCCATCTTAAAGGAATAGGACAAACTTCTAGTCCATTACAAAGTTCTGAAGTTATTCAATGGGAGCATGAGGAGGGCAATCAAGGCACCGTTCAACCTTATGTGGTCACAGGCCTGCCCATTAATGTCTGGGGCTGAGACATCCTTTCTCAAATGCAACTCATTATGTGCAGACCTAGTGAGTTGGTAGCTCACCAAATGCTTAATCAAGGCTTCCGCCCAGGACAAGGATTGGGCAGACATTCTCAGGGAACAAAGGAGCCAATCCCACTTACTATAAAGACTGATCGTGCTGGAATAGGCTACGAAAATTTATCCTAATGGCTGTTGACATGCCTGTACCCCATGCAGACAAGATATCCTGGAAAACAACAAAACCTGTATGGGTTGATCAGTGGCACTTAACTTCTGAAAAATTAGCTGCAGCCATGATGATAGTGCAGGAACAATTTGCTGTAGGCCATATTGAACCTACCACCTCTCCTTGGAATACTCCTATCTTTGTTATAAAGAAAAAGTCTGGAGAATGGAGGTTGCTCCAGGACCTTGGAGAAGTTAATAAGGCCATGGTACCTATGGGAGCCCTACAACCAGGCCTCTCCACTCCAGTGGCAATTCCTGCAGGATATTGTAAAATCATTATTGACCTAAAGGATTGCTTTTTTACAATTCCCTTGCACCCTGAGGATTGGCAGCATTTTGCATTTAGTTTACCTGTGGTAAATTTTAGAGGCCCTATGCTGAGATTCCAATGGAAAGTCTTGCCTCAAGGGATGGCCAACAGCCCCACGCTGTGTCAAAAATTTGTGGCCCAAGTTATAGATCCATTTAGACATAGATGGCCTTCCTTGTATATCATTCATTATATGGATGACATTCTCTTGGCCGGACCTGATCCCACTGAACTCCTTATTTGCTCCCAAGAGCTTTCTAGGGCCCTTACCAGAGCTGGTCTTCAGATAGCTCCTGATAAAATTCAATTAAAACCCCCTTACTTATTCTTAGGCTTTGAACTTTTTCATAACAAAATTCTTTCACAAAAGATTCAACTTAGAACTAGTCATCTAAAAACTTTAAATGATTTTCAAAAACTCATAGGAGATATCAATTGGCTCAGGCCTTATCTCAAGCTAATTACTGGAGAGCTTAAACCCTTGTTTGACATCCTTAAAGGAGACCCAGACCCTGCCTCCGGCCACTCATTAATGGCCCCTGCCCTAGAGGCTCTGAAGATAGTAGAGGCTGCAATTCTGAGCCAAAGGGTCACTTTCATGTCTTATGAGGAGCCTCTTCTCCTGGTCATCTGTGCCACTGACTTTACACCCACTGGGGTGTTCTGGCAGGAGGGGCCCCTCTTCTGGGTTCATTTACCTGCTTCACCACCCAAAGTCCTTACCCCTTACACCTCGTGGGTGGCAGAATTAATAAAAATTTGATGTGACCAAAGCAGAAAAATATTTGGTAAGGACCCTGATAAAATCGTTCTTCCCTATTCCATTACCCGAATCCAATGGTTAATACAAAATGATGACGACTGGGCAATATCTTGCACCTCTTTTCAGGGATCCCTTGATAATCATTACCCTGCTAACAAGCTCCTCCAATTTCTGAGAATTATTCAACCATTTGTTTTTCCTACATTGACCTCTCCCAGACCCCTTCCTCATGTCCCCCTAGTTTTCACTGATGGCTCCTCTAATGGAGTGGTAGCCTTCACTGTAGACAATCAAGCCACTTCCCTGCAATCCCCATTCCTCTCTGCTCAACTGGTGGAGCTTTTTGCTGTTTTACAGGTTTTTCAACAACTTCCAAATACTTCCTTTAATCTGTATACTGATAGTGCTTGTATTGCTCAGTCCATCCCTCTTTTGGAGACTGTACCATACATAAAACCCACTACCAATGCTACCCCTGTTTTTCTCCATTCAGCAATGCATACATTCTAGGCAATATCCTTTTTATATAGGCCATATTCATGCTCATTCTGGACTCCCTGGGCCTCTAGCCGCAGGCAATGCCATGACTGACAAAGCCACCCAGTTTGCTTTTCTTGTTGAGCTCGATCCTGTGGCCCAGGCTAAAGCAGCTCACTCTGTAAATCACCTTAATGCTCAAACCTTGTGTCTTCTTTTTAAAATCACTAGCGAACAAGCCCACCAGATAGTCAAACAATGTACAAACTGTGTCACCCTCCTACCCGTCCCCCACTTGGGCATGAACCCTAGGGGATTAATTCCCAATGAGATCTGGCAAATGGATGTAACACACGTTCCCTCATTTGGCAATATTAAGTACCTCCACGTCACTGTGGACACTTTTAGTGGATTCATCTTTGCCAGCCTCCATGCTGGAGAAGCTTCAAAAAATGTCATTGCTCATGTACTCAATTGCCTTGGTGTCATGGAACAGCCCCAAATTATTAAAACTGATAACAGTCCTGGATATACTGGTAAAAAATTCCAAAATTTCTGTCATCAACTACAAATTAAACATATTACAGGCATACCATACAATCCCCAGGGTCAAGGAATTGTTGAGCGAGCCCATCTAACTATTAAACATACCCTCCAAAAATTAAAAAGGGGGGATTTATATCCCATAAAAGGCTCTCCAAAAACTATCCTTCATCATGCCTTGTTTGTCCTAAACTTCTTAACACTTGACGCTCAAGGAAATTCAGCTGCTGATCACTTTTGGCACACAAATACAAAAAATACCTTTGCCAAAGCCATGTGGAAAGATCCTTTAACCTTGAAATGGAATGGCCCAGACCCAGTACTCATTTGGGGCCGAGGATCAATATGCTTGTTTGACACCAAAGAAAATGCTGCGAGATGGCTGCCAAAGAGACTTGTAAAACAAGCTGATGATCCTCCAATGACATCTCACATATCCAGGGAAGAAACACTTCCCTGAGAAAATCTCCTTTTTTCCCTGACAGGGCAAAGTGACCTCAAGACGACTCTTCCCTGGAGGACACAGCTAACCTACTGGAGAGGCCAACTCCCATTCACACTGTGTTTGGCATCGTTGAGCCATCCCTGGAGGATACAGGCTCATCTGGCCATCAAGGGCACATAGCTCTCTATTGGGCCCTCTGTCAATTGATGCTTCGGACTCCTGCCGAACTTTTGGAGCTGACTTTCCATCCTGCCTATCATCAAAAGAGAGCTGTCTTCCTCCGCTTTTTGGCAGGCATCTCCCTGGCAGCCTCCACAGTGGCTGCAGGCCTTGCCGGAGGAGCCCTAGGCTACTCCCTGACCTCTACAGCACAATTAACTCAGAAATTCCAATTAGCCATAGAAGCTTTTGTTGAGTCCCTCTCCTCCTTACAAAGACAGGTAACATCAATTGCCCAAGTAGCCTTACGAAATCAGTGAGCACTAGGTCTGCTCACCGCAGAAAAGGGAGGCACTTGCCTCTTTTTGGGAGAAGAATGTTGCTATTACATTAATGAGTCAGGTCTAGTAGAAACCCAAGTAAAAAAATTATATAAGGTCAGCCTAGATCTCCAAAAATTAAAATTTTCATCAGCTGCCAATGATTGGTGGAAGTCCTTCATGTTCACCCTCCTCATGCCCCTAGTCAGACCCCTAATTAGCCTCATTCTCATACTCACACTGGGACCACTTTTAATCAGCAAGCTCGTCCACTTCATCAGACAACAGGTCGACTCCCTTACATCCCGGGCGATCCAAATCCACTATCATTGACTGGACCTGATTGATCAGGGCTTCGATGTGCCAGGTGACTCCCCTCCTTTAGGAGCTGCATAAGATTCAGACCTATGCATATCGGCTCACAATAAAGTTAGTATGATATGGGCAGAAACATGGGTGTGAGGCAAAGCACCACAAGGGAAGGTCCCTTTCTGACCGCTTCTGAATTCTCTGAGAGAAAAACCTGACTTGCATGGAGGTTGGTACCACCCCTATTATGATCACATAGGCCCTGCCTCCCCTCCCGAAAAGGTACCAAGGGCCAAGATTGTGGGACGAAAAAATGACAGCCCATGGGAGGAGTCAGGTCAATTCTCCCCCAGTTGGTTAAAACCCACTGCTGAATAGCGGGCCTTCCCCCTCTTTTGTGTAAAAGAAGAGAGGAGATGTCGGGAGCCATAAAGCAAAAGCCTCTCCATTTTGCCTGGGCCTGTTCTTAAGTTGACCCATTCACCAGAAAGCTGGTCAATCCAGCTTGCAGTTAGGAATGCTGGTCTGCAGACTGTTCACAGAATCTTATCTTTTGCAAAAGGCCAGTTTATGATCAGGATGTCAAGCCGTTAAGGCAAGATTAGAAAAACACCCGGATACATCTCCTCTAGGTTCCCTAAGATTAGATAAACACCCGGTTACATCTCCTCTTAGTTTCCTAACAATTCCAGCCCTAAATCACATCAGGCATCTTACTCCCCCCTTTTCTTCCCCTATATAACCACTGTGTAAAAAATAAAATTAGAGACCTTGATCAGACTCTAGACTTGGTCTCCTCCTTGTGTCTGTTTGCCTTCTCCCATTCAGGTTAACTTCCCCTTGGGTCCTTGTTCAACTCCCCGCTGGCCCGGGCAATACAGATTCATGTTGAATACATGAAACTACCATCAAAAGATGTATTTACTATGCATAATGAAGAAACAAAACTCTTATTAGATTTTGACTTACAAATATATTGTTTTCTTATCAGCTGAACTTACAAACAAGTATGGCATAAATAATGCTGGGGGAGACTGCACAATTTCTCAAACTGGAATTAAAGAGACGTTGTCGTTATTGTTTTTTGTTTTTTGTTTTGTCTTTTGTTTTTTTGTTTTTTGTATCTGTGTAATATTTTATCAAGTGAAAAATTCTAGGTTAGCTTCCTAGATAGCTACAAAGCATATGCACATCAGAGAAGAGCCGCCTGGACCAACTGGAACACTCATGATCCAGTCTGTGTGTGCTGCTACTCAGACCTAAGGATGGACCCAGAAGAATCTGCTTAAACAAGGTAAACATAAGTAGAATCCCTGATCAGAGAAGGAAACAAATAGTCCATTCATACCATAGTGACCTGAAAAGTGGTTAAGTGATTATTCTTTCATCTTGATAACACGTGAGGTGTTTTTCTTTTCTTTTTTTCTTTTCCTTTTCTTTTTTCTTTTCTTTTTTTTTTTTTTTTTTTTGGTATATTCCATTGCCAACAGATAAAAAAGTACAACCAAATATGAACAAGACATATACAAAGCTATAAATCTTGAGAGAAAATGAAAAGTATCTAAATAAATTGGCTAATATGCTAACAATATGAACAGAAAGATGAGAAGTGTGACTACTATTCACATTAATATAAAACTTCAAATCCTCAGTGGGGTAGATCGACTCTAATAATGTTACAAGCACCATTTCATCATACGGGTTCCTAGACTGTACAAGAAGGAGAAAGTGTGCTAAGCAAAGGTGTACAGCTTTGCTGCCTGACCACACACACAAAGTGACCAACTGCTTCAGGCTCCTCTAGCTGTCTTTCAGGCCATGATAGAATTCAAACTTCAAACTGTGAGATGAACTCTTCCTTTAGTTGCAGTTGACAGGCATTTTCTTCATAGCAACAAAAATGTAACTAATTCTAGTATGTAGAATAGTATTTTCAGTGATTTTACCAGAATCTCTAAGGTATGAGTTGGATTTTGGTATCACCCTGTGGTTTACTTTCCCTTTTCTACCCCATGCTCAATCATATTGATCTAATTTATTTTCAGCAGCTGTTAATAGAGTGCTGTACATTCATCTTCTGAACATGACTAGCCATGGAGAGCTAGGTCACAACTAACATGACATCAGCCCTGATGGATAGACTGTACCTCACACCCTCACGGATGTGGATCTTGTCTTGCTGTATGATTTACAGCCTGGTCCATAGATTACTGATGAGATGCTCTGGGAACTGGATGGATCTCTGTGGCAAGTTTAGCCACCAGAGTTGTAATGTGGGTATCCTATGTCATTATTCTAAAGACCTGAGATTTATGATAAAAACACATTTGTTCCAGTGTTTTTCTCAAGTGTGATAGCTGTTTTATTTTAGAGAGTACTTTACCACATTATGGTAATGTATGTTTTACCTGTTTATTTATCTTTATCAAACTCACATGGCACCAAGACAGCAGATATTTGTGAAGGTATGACAGTACCATTTGGAAGGTGAGACCACTTATAAGAAATTTTCTTCCTTGTATAGTCACAAGACATAGCTGAAATGAATTCTTTATCACTGTTTATTCTAATGGAATTCCTCTATTGCCTATTTTCTATTGCATTTGAAAAGAATAGTTCTTTGTTATGATAAAATGTGCCTGATTCGGTGTAGAAAAGAATAGTACAGTTGTAGGGCACAGCAATTTTCCATAACAACATAGATGAGCCTATAACTGCTCTCCCATTAACACTGTTGTTTGTCTCTCCCCACCATTTCCTAAAAGTCCATCTTGAAGGTTTGAATATTTCTGACTTGTCTCCAAACAAAATATGTTTCTTTCTTTTTTCTTTCTTTTTTTTTTTTTTATAAAACTTCACTTATGTGAGTTGAGCTGTGATTCTGCATAAGGAAATGGAGAGAAAAAAAGTCATTTCTAGTTTTCCCTAAATGTATTTTATTCATGAGCAAAGTCTAAATGGCAGAATCTGATTTCTTCTATATGTTTCATCACAAGTGTAAATGTAATTCTACTCATAAGAAATAGTATGTGATACTGAAAATGCTAGTTAATTTAGTCCAAGATTTAAATGTCCATTGAATTATACTATGCCTTCTTTTTGAGGTAAATTATTTAAAAATCTCTCTGTGAAGCAAATTAGCAATTAAACTGCAAAATACTTTAACAGTAATATCTCTCTATATATGTAAGAGTAAAGTACAGATTTTAAAACATTGTAGAAGATTTAGAAAAGTTGATATCATGCATATATTTGTGAGGCATTTTGGATGTTACAAGACCTCTCCTTCCAAAAAAAATTGCTTTCTCCTTGACTAAATGTGGGAGGTGACATTGAGCCTGCAAGGAGAACCTGTTTATTTATTTATTTTTCCTACTTCTTTCTTACATGGAGAGTTACACTTTGCGAAAGATTCCTAGAGGATTAAGCTATCACCCTTTCTGGAAAATTAGGTTTTCTGGGAAGATTGCCTTTACACAGAAATCCTGAGCCAAGACAAATGATCCTAGCACTGGACTGACTAGACTAGGGGGCTCACACAAAAGATGTCCCCAAAGGTCTTGTGGCAGGGTTCCCCAATTCCATTAGCCCCATCTTGTTCCCTTGGGCAAGAAGTGTGCCTTCCTTCCCTCTCTTAAATGCTATAAGTGCTATCTGTAATCCAATAAAATCTCTGGACTTTACATACTGGTTTGTGGATTTGAATACCTTTAATTTACAAGGTGTGAATCTGGAAGTCACTAGACCAGTAGAGCTTTGTGTGATTGTTGAGTTTTGTGGTGCTGTAACTCCTGAATTATTACATACTCAAGAGCAAAGATAATGCCATCACAATATGCCTGTATCATATGTAGATAAATACATACATATTTATAATTTTATGTACATGTGCATATTCTTATATAAGTAGATTATAAAGGTCTATATTTTCATGCATATATACAAATTTATGTATATGGACAGCTATGTATCTGCTACACATCTATATTTGATTATATATATATGTATATATATATGTATATATATATCTGTATGTCATATATATATATATCTGTATGTCTATCTGTATGTCTATCTATCTATCTGATCTATCAATGTACAGTTTGCTTCACGTTGCTGAGAAAACACCAGACATAAAGCAGCCTATAGGAGGAAAGAGTTTATTTTAGGCTTATAAATTCCAGAGGAATGCTGTCAATGGCAGAAGAAGATGGCACACTTCCATAGACAAATAACAGAGAGACAGAAAAAAACATGAACACATGTGAATGTAGTGTACACATACAAGTGTACTTGTAAATACACACACACATACAGCATTCAAAACATCAGGAAAAGAAAACAGGCAGGCCCAGGGATTTATTGAATGTACCAGACACTCCATTAAGAGGAGGACACTTAACACTATGATAGTAATGGCTCCACCTACCTCTCTTCTTAATATCCAGTATGATAGTGGTGGTTCCAGCCACCTGTCTTCTGCCCACCAAGTGTATGTATCAAAGTCGAACAGACAGAACACTTTCAATTGTCCCTTGGACTTTAGCTCAACTCTGTCCTCAATTGCTGATGTTGCCTATTTACATTGTTGTGGGTCCATTTTCCTGCCCATGCAACCTGGTCCTGCATCTCACCTCCCCAGTCCTGTGACCTTACCACTAAATTGTTATTGAAGTGAGCCTCAACTCAGCCCTGGAACTCAACAGCCAAGCCAACATCATCTCCATACGATCTCCAGCTGTTGTTTTCCTTCCTATCAATCAGCTGTGTTTCTGCCTTCAGTAAGACCTTTTTGAACACCTCAACACTGCTATGAAGCTTTAATACATCTGTGGCCATTATGTATCCATAGACAGATGTAAGTATTGTGCAATAGACCATGTGTGATCAGAGATAATATTAGTAATTAAAATTAGAGTAAAAACTAATGCTTGCCAATTCCCAGCTATCAAAAAAATTTGGACTAATTGGAAAAGCTAAGGTGACTAAACTGACATAGCTTTTGAATTCATTGTTATTCAAGAAAATTTGATATTATGGAAGGACTCAAACATATCCATCTCTGTTTCTAACATAGTAATCTCAGGACACACTGAATCTAAATCTCATTGTCTTTGATTGCAATGAAGTTGAGTCTATTATCTCTTCCTTAATTTATTAATGTGAAAGTAAGAGAGTACATTGGCTGACTGTATGCTATAATTTTTCTTTGACCCAGAACATGCAAGATATTCAGATAAGAAGCAATTCAATTTTGTTTTGTTATTGTATTTGTTTCATAGTTTTATAATGGTGAGTAATAAGCTAGAAGGTAATACAAACTTAATCTATTCATTTAGTAGTTGATCAAGTATGAGAAATTAATGTCAGAAATGACTCACTATTATTTATAGCAATATCTTTATATCAGTGTTGTTTTGCATACAGGATTGTACCTCTCCTTCTCCCTGAATTTTGTCTGAGTGATCACTTGATTAATCCAGTGAAATGTGAGGAGTATAATCTCTGGCTGCTGTGAGACAAGGTCTCATGTGACAGTCTCATTTTGTGACATAGCAGTGGAAAGTAACCTGAAGATAGGACTAGGTCCATAACCACAACTCAAGAAGCATGATGGGGATCTGGGGCCTGGTGCATGAGCAGAAAGAAACTTGGGCTCTTGGAGATGGTAGCAGGTCCAGAAGTCTCAGTACAAGTGGCTCCAGGGTCCAGGCCTTCCTGCAGTAACCTCTCATCTGTCTTCTGTCAGTAACACCAATACACTCATCAGTTCACCAAATTGGACTTTCGTTCTGTTTTACTTTGTTATACGCCCTGTGATTATGTGGAGTACATAGACATCTGTTCATACTTTCCCAGGAACAGTGAATACAGCAGCTTTGAACATGGTTCCTGTATTTTACATCAAGGTTCGTAAGTGGGAAGTCTTGTCCTAAGTGTGAAAAAACTATGGTGGGAGGATGGTGAAAAGGATTATAGCTTTGTTTGAAGCAGTTATGCTCATTGTCCTTATTCCCAGAGAAGAAGTTGGGGAATATGCATGCTTTGTGACTTCCTGGGACCCCTTGCTTTCTCAAGCTCCATTCAGTATAAGGTCTTCACACTATGCTAGTGTTGCAATTGTGACCTCCACAATTCAGAATGAGGACTTGAATGAACATCTTCTCCACTTATTTTTTTCTTATTTTCCAGCATTTTGTTATAGTAAAAACATGAGGTAATTCCAAATGATACAGTTAATATTAGGGCAATAAATAGCATCACATCTGTACCTTCCCCTCCAATGACCCTGACTCCTAAATTCTTTATTATCATATTTTGATTATGAGTTGACCATGTTAATGTGTGTCTAACAGATTGGACAAACTGTTGGAACATATGTTCTCTGATTAGATTATGTAGACTGCCATCTCCTTATTTATTTATTTATTTGCAGGCAGGGAAAGACAGAGAGAAGAGGCACAGAGGGGAGAGAGAGAGAGATTGAGAGAGAATCAGAGCAACAAGGCCTCCATTCACTGCAAACAAACTCCACATGCATGTGCCACTTTGGGCATCTGGCTTTACATAGTACTGGGGAATAGAACTGGGGTGGTTAGTCTTTGCAAGCAAGCACTTTAATGGGTGAGCCATCTCCCCATCCCCTAGACTACAGCTCTTACCTTCCTTGTTTGGTCTCTTACACATGCTTTCTTCTACTCTATAAGACTGCTTCCACTTGGGAACTCAAACACCTTGGAAGGTGCAGACCTTAAGAGATACTGAAATGATTAATCTTGAAAGCATATGAGTAAGACCTGAAGGATCCTGCTATAAAGAAAAGTCATGTGATGATGGCTTTGCAAACAAGTCTTGATTCACAATTCAAAGTGATTAAGATGACATATATTTAATGTCTAAGCAGGTACATTTTAGGGCAATTTTTTTGGCAGAGGTAGTTAGTTCCACTACTTATACTCTAATTAAATGTAAAATTTCTGTTGGATATAAGAGTAACAAAGCTTACCTAGAATGCTGAAATGTGAGCACCAATTAAGAATTCCTATTTTGTCCTCTTTCCTTGGAATAAAATTGTTTTACCAATTTACCAAATAAAAGACAAATCTTCATTTTCTTTGTAAGATGAAATAATATAAATAGTTGGAAATTATTTTAATGGATGATACTTTTTCTTTATATAATAAATTCTTCCATTGGATTTAGTTGCCATAGATGCAAAAAAGTTTAGAATATAAGTGATATCATTAAATTCCACAGTTTTACTTGATGTTATTGATGATATTATCTGAATATGCAACTGATGCCTATATACTTACTGACTGGCCTCGGACAAACAATCTTGGAACCTTAGAAAAAATATCATTTAAAATATTGATCAGTTTGTATATACTTTAAATAAGCCTATAAATTTGTTAGTTATTGCTACTAATTGGAATCAAGGTCATGACACCAATTTATGTTTATCTAATTTATGTTTATCTCATTGTAATCATAAGATTAGATATTTGATGTAATGGAAAGAATGCTGAAATGTTCAAAAGGATGAAGTAAAAACAGGTGTATAGATACATTAGATATATTGAGTCTCTTTTTAGTGAACAAAAAATAAATATTGAATTTACTGAAACATCAAACACTTAGACAACTCATCAAAACATGTAATTTAGAGCCAGGTATGGTAGCACAAGCCTTTACTCCCAGAACTCAGGAGGCAGAGGTAGGAGGATCACCATGAGTTCAAGGCCACTCTAAGACTACATAGTGAATTCCAGGTCAGCCTGAGCTAGAGTGAGACCCTACCTCAAAAAGCAAAAACAGGGCTGGAGAGATGGCTTAGCGGTTGAGCGCTTGCCTGTGAAGCCTAAGGACCCTGGTTTGAGGCTCGATTCCCCAGGACCCACGTTAGCCAGAGGCACAAGGGGGCGCACGCGTCTGGAGTTCCTTTGCAGTGGCTGGAGGCCCTGGCGTGCCCATTCTCTCTCTCTCTCTCTCTCTCTCTCTCTCTCTCTCTCACTCTCTCTCTCATCTGCCTCTTTCTCTGTCTGTCGCTCTCAAATAAATACAAATAAACAAAAAATTAAAAAAAGCAAAAAGAGAAACAAACAAACAACAAAAAAAACATGCAATTTAGTCTCAAGATTAATTAATATCCAAAAAGACGACAAGTGGTTTGATCATATTTGCCCAGTGACTATGCCAGGTAAAGTGTAAAATTTAAGCAATTTCTTAAGTTCATATACCCTAAATTTAACCTAAATAAGTAGAGTTATAAGAATAAGATTGTTATTATAATTAGTAGCTTCTATTTTATTGTTACTTAATGAATTCCATTTAAGCAAATGCTGGATACTGTAGCAAAAAATCCTGTAAGTGGTATAAAGATAAAAATCTGCCTATTCTCAAGGGAGACACTTCTAATCTAGGCTCTGGTTATGACTACATGACCACAGAAAGGAAATCATGTTTTGTTTTTCATTCTTCCCTGAAAATACACTGTTCAAAATAATCCTTACAGGAAATCCTATTTTCTGTATAGTCTGAAACATCATTTCTGGAAATCACTTTCTAAGATTAGGTAGTGCATTTATAAGCCACAGATGTTAATAAATGTATTTAAGAAGAAGTCACGGGTATTGTCAAAATAAAATAATAGGAGCACATAATGTCATAGCAAAATCTGGGCATAATAAACTAGCATTAGATGTTTAGACATTCATCATTTTTATTAATATAATATGTCTACTTCAGGTCTAACTTTGAATAGTTTTCTACAATTTCATGTGAAAAAAAAGAATTCTGAAGAAATATTGATCAGAAATATATATCAGATGCTTGTTGGAAATGAATAACCAAACAATGTGACATTGAAATTTTTTCTAAAATGTTCATTTTCAGTTATTACCTAAGTTGTGTGCAAATATGTGCAGTGGCCCTTTTCTTCAAAAATAGAAATATTTGGAAAGCAACTTCAGTATCCTATACAGACAGTAGTGAGTGAAATAACAACTGTGGAATACTACTCAACAACTAAAATCTAACAGAATGTTGACACACAGGAAGTATATATTAGCATCAAATATGCTGTAGCAGTTAGAAGGAATCAGCATTGAGATCCACATACTTACTGAGGGGATACATTTAGAGTTCATTAAAAGAATTAACAAAAATCTGATGAATGCATGCCAGGAGCATGGAGTGTAAACTAGAGGTGGGTAGAAAAAGCAAGAACAATTGTATTGTGCCAGAGAAGCTGTATTATATTTTGATTGTGGTAGAGATTATGCATTTACACTGTTTTCTCAAATTTTAAAAGATTGTAGGATGTAAAATATAAATATGAAGTATAAACTTTAATGTTTGTAGGCTCTATCTCCATTTAACTGGAAATTATTGTAAGTATTTACAGGATACATTGTGATATTTCAGTACAATGTGCTATATTGAGATTAAGGTAACTGTAATGTCCGTAGGAACATTCAACATTTCCTTGTACTAAGAACATTTAATTAATTGCTGTCAACCATATTGTGCTATAAGAAAGTTGTCCTCAATCTTTCTATCCAATGGCATAGGGGACAATTAAATAACAAATATTTTCTTTTTGTGTTCTCATTAAGACACAATCATAATAATATGTTTCCAAATCTGTCCATGAATTTTTTTCCAGAAAATTGTCAAAGTTGCCAGGATATTTTATAAATATATAAATTTTTAAAATATTTTTTAATGTTTGAAATGAAAAAAGCATAAAATATAACAAAATAACACATTACTTAGTTCCAAAATTAATATAAATAAATAAAGGATACAAGTTGGTATGAAAAAATATGAACCATCAAATAAATTTATTAAAATGGATAGCAAAATGGATAAATAATTAACAAGTAATGAATGCACTTTACAACATTTTATTAAATCTGATATGTACATATCCACTACTAAAATAATGTTATGTAGTAATAATTACTGTGTACTTTTTTTCTGGAGAGATCAGTTAATCTAGGTATAAGCGGAGGTAACATAACTTTTCTTTGAGTCTTTATAGAATGGATATTAGCAATGTAGAGAATTATAGTCATCCTTAGAGTAACTAAGATAGAAGGTGCATTTTTCAGAACAATCATTAATTAGAATCAGAGGCACTATGTCATGTGTGGTTCAGATTAAGAAATTTATGTAGCATCACAAAAATCTGAATGTGGACCATTGAAGCTGTATGCTGAGGTCAGAATATATTAGAGGTAGCCTGAATAATTAATGGGCTATATAATATTTTTCTAATAGTTTCAATTTAAATTTCTATAAACTACATTTAAATATTTTTGTTATACATCAAATATGTTCTTATACACTCTTCCAAATAGTATAATAGTGAATGAGAGATAGGATTTTGCAATCAGTCACCTCCATCTCTTTTGCCCAGGCTCAGAGGTTATTCCAGGGGAAGTGAGGACATGAATACTGCTATCATTGCTAGCCTGAAAACAAGAATCAAGGAAATGGCAGCAGACATTGCAGTTACTCAAACCTCATCAAAACAAAGATACAGAAGCTACAGAGAAAGTAACAGCACATCGGGTATCTATTTTGCCTGCAAAGCCTCAGAGATCATTATGGATAAGGAGACAAAGTCTGTCAGAACTTCAGGGTGGGAAGCAATAGCCAGAGACACCATGTTTTTCCCATCCCTACACCGACAAATTGAGGCGTCTTGGTCCCCACAATAAATACCAACAACCCCACGACAGAAGACTCTCAGCAAAATTGTGGTAATGGATTGGGGGAGTCTATGTGTGCAACCTTTTTTTTTCTTATTTTTTTATTAGTTAGTTTTGTATTCAGCAAATACAGTCAGTTTGGTACCATTATTAGGCTCATGCGTGACCTACCCCCTCCCCTTGGCCCCTCCTTGTTGTGGTATATGGATCATACATTCTGGAGTTAGCCCACAGTTATGGGTAAGAATAATGTCTCTGCATATTATGACCCAACATGTGGCTCTGACATTCTTTCAGCCCCCTCTTCCGCAAAATTTCCCTGAGCCATGTTGGGTTCATTTTTGGTCTGCTTCAGTGATAAGGTGTTGGAGGCCTCTGGGTTTCTGGCTCTCTGATTTGGTAGGAGGTGATTTTTCTCTGTGTTGATCTCCTTCCCCCTTGTGCTGGTATCCAGTTCATCAGGAAAGCAGCACCCTTGCTTGTTTCACCAATTTTTCTCAGTTTCAGCAGGGGCCCTTTCAAGGTATGATGGGGTGGCTCTCTCCTTAGGATCTACGTCTATCTGAAAAAGAGAAGCAGATTCTCCAACGGAGAGTAAGTAAGCACCAGGACAAATGAGATAACCCTTACTTTTTTCAATACATAATTTAATAGGTGCAGGCCTTCTTGTAGCCCATGATTGATGGTAGCTTGATATTGAAGAGTGGGCTTATGTTTGGATATGGTTCTGATTTGGTTCCCAGCTCCAGCTATGGGTCCCGTACCACTGAGGGGATCAGTTACCCAAATTGGGAGCAGTTGGTTCCCCAACATGGCTGTGTGCCATATTGCACTTGTTTGGGCATCACAACAAGTTATTTGCTGCTAAGTAGGTTAGACCATTAGTTGCTTGGACAGAAATTGGTCATTTTCCCCCAGTTGCCCATGTAGCACCTTCAGGCACTGGACATGCTGACTGTCTGGGGACTGACTGTCTTCCAACTTCCAGCCATGCCATTCTATTATGCATGTCAGCCACATAAGGTGTCTTCAGCAGTAGGGTCTTACCACCAACCTTTGGTGGGTCATCATGTACTCTGACAGAAATATGTCTGTCTTTTAGGAAACCTTGTAAGTCTCTCTGATCAAAAGTTCATTGTGGATGATAGCCCCATGCTGGTACTGGGAGTTACAGGTCAGTGCCCACTAAGAAAAGGAGGATAAAGATAACTAATATAAAGAGTTAGAGAGAAGAGAGAGATAGAGAGAGGGACAGGGAGAGGGAGGGAGGGAAGATGTAGAAGATTAAGGTCAGTCTTTATCCTATCCTCTCCAGTGTTTTGTGGTTCAGGTGTTCCCTGTAAGGGCCTGGTGATGGATCAGCCATTTCGTCTGCCATTTGGAAGTAGAATTTTATGGTACCACTGCTCTTTGGGTCTGTATTTGTATTTCCCACCCATTTGATGCCCTCCCCTCCCTCCCCGTCCATCCTAGAGTCTAGTCCACAGGACGGTTGCTGGGTGTGTAAGGTATCTTGGGTAGATTCAGGTTAGGTGCTGTAGATGAGTGAGACTATGTGGCGATTTTTTTCCTGTGATTGGGTAAGTTCACTGAGAATGATCTGTTGCAGGTTCAACCTTTTTTCCTCAAATTTAATTCTGTCATTTTTTTCTTACTGTTGTATAGAATTCCATTGTGTAGATATACCACATCTTACTTATCCATTCTTCTAGTGATGGACATCTCGGTTGATTCCAGCTCTTAGCTATTACAAATTGAGCCGCTACAAACATGGTTCAGAAAATCTCTCTAGCCTGTGGTTTGAAGGTTTTAGGGTAGATGACCAGTAAGGGAATAACTGGGTCTGTTGGTATCTCTATACTCAGCTTTCTCAGAAGTCTCCATATTGCTTTCCAAAGTGGTTGTACCATCCTACATTCCCACCAACAGTGGATGAATGTTCCTACTTCTCCACATCCTTGCCAGCATTTATTTTCAATTGCGCTAGTACCTCATTCACCAAGAAAACAGCACCCTTGCTTGTTTCGCTAATTGTTCTTAGTTTCAGCCAAGTCCCTTTTGAGGTTTGATGGGGTGGCTCTTCCCTGAGGATCTAGGTCTACCTGAACAAGAGAAGTAGATTCTCCAATGGAGAGTAAAGATATCACCAGGACAAATGAGATAACCCTTAATTTTTTATAGAGAATTTAATAAGTGTAGGCCTTCAAGTAGCCCACGATTGGTGGTAACTTGATAATGGAGAGTGGGCTCATGTTTGAATATGGTTCTGACTTGTTTCCCAGATCCAGCTATGTGTCCCGTACCACTGAGGGGATCAGTTAGCTAAATGAACAGCAGTTGGTTACCCACCATGGCTGTGCACCACTATTGCACTTGTGTGAGAATCACAACAGGGTATTTGCTGCTAAGTAGGTCAGACCATGAGTTGCTTGGACATATATTGGTCATTTTCCCCAGTCTCCCATGTAGCACCTTCTGGAAATAGATGCGCTGACTGTCTGGGGACTGACTCTCTTCCAGCTTCCATCCATGCCATGCCATTTTATGTGTCAACTGTCAACTCCATATGGTGTCTTCAGCAGTACGGTCTTACCACTAACCTTTGGTGGGTCATCATGTACTCTGACAGAAATATGTCTTTCTTTTAGGAAATCTTGTAGGTCTTTCTGATCAAAAGCTCATTGTGGATGATAGCCACATGCTGGTACTGGGAGTTACAGGCCAGTTCCCTCTAAGAAAAAGAAGAAAATGATAACTAATATAAAAGAGTTAGAGAGGAGAGAGAGAGAGGGAGAGAGAGATTAAGGTCAGTCTTTATCATACCCTCTCCAGTGTCTTGTGGCTCAGGTGTTCCCTGTAAGGGCCTGGTGAAGGTTCAGCCATTAGGTCTGCCTTTCAGGATGTAAAATTTTATGGTACCATTGCCATTTGAGTCTAGATTTGTGTTTCCCACCCGCTCCCTTTCCCTCCCTTCCCTCCACACCCATCCTATTTTCTTGTCCTCGAGATGCTTGCTGGGTATGTAAAGCATCTTGGGTAGATCCAGGTTAGGTGCTGTAGATGAGTGGGGCTATGTGGCTATTTTCTTTCTGTGATTGGGTAAGTTCACTAAGAATGATCTGTTCCAGGTTCAACCATTTTTCCTCAAATCTCATTGTGTCATTTTTTCTTATTGCTGTGTAGAATTCCATTGTGTAGATATACCACATCTTAGTTATCCATTCTTCTAGTGATGGACATCTCGGTTGATTCCAGCTCTTAGCTCCTATGAATTGAGCTGCTATAAACATGGTTGAGCAAATCTCTCTGGCTTGTGGTTTGAAGGTTTTAGGGTAGATGCTCAGTAAGGGAATAACTGGGCCTGTTGGTATCTCTAAACTGAGCTTTTTCAGAAGTCTCCTTAATGCTTTCCAAAGTGGTTGCACCCTCTTACATTCCCACCAACAGTGGATGAGTGTTTCCAATTCTCAACATCCTTGCTAGCAATTATTTTTATTTGACTTTTTTGATGTTTGCTCTCCTTACTGGGGTAAGATTAAATCCCATAGTTGTTTTAATTTGCATTTCCCTGATGGTTAGGGATGATGAACATTTTCTTAATTGTGTGTTTGCCATTTGTATTTCCTCCTCTGTGAACTGCTTCTTCAGCTCTTTGCCCCATTTTGTGAGTGGGTTAGTTGATTCTTTATTGTTTAGATTTTTGAGATCCTTGCAGATTCTCGAGATTAGGCCTCTGTCAGTTGGATAACCAGCAAATATTTTCCCCCATCCTTTGGGTAGTAATCTACTGGTTTTGCTTATTGTATGCTTGTCTGTAAAGAAACTCTTCAGCGCTACGTGATCGCATTCGTTGAGTGACTGTTTAAGGTCGTGAGCTACTGGAGTTTTGTTCAGGAAGTCTTTCTCCATTCCTATACCATGGAAAGTTCTTCCTATATGTTCTCCCATAACAGCTGAGTTTCTAGTCTTATAGTGAGCTCTTTGATCCATTTGGACTTTACTGTAGTGCATGGCGAAATGTATGGATCAAGTTTCAGTTTCCTGTATATGGTTATCCAGTTTGTCCAGCACCATTTGTTGAAGATGTTGTCCTTTTTTCCAGTCTTTATTTTTAGGGACTTTGTCAAATATCAAGCAGTTATAGTTGCTTGACCCAAAGTCCAGGTCCTCATGTCTATTCCATTGGTCTAAACTCCTGTTTTTATGCCAGTACCATGCTGTTTTTATTACTATGGCTTTGTAATATAGCTTTAGATCAGGTATGGTGATACCTCCAGAGGTATTTCTTTTGCTGAGGATATGCTTGGATATGCAAAGCTTTCTACCATTTGAGATCATTTTTTTCTATCTCTGTGAAGAACACTGTAGGGATTTTAATTGGGTTTGCATTAAGTCTGTGTATTGCCTTTGGTAGGATTGCCATCTTCACAATGTTAATTCTGCCTATTCATGAGCATGGGAGGTCTTTCCATTTTCTCAAGTCCTCCTCAATTTCTTTTTTGAGTGTTTTTGTGTTTTCGTTGTATAGATCTTTCACTTCCTTGGCTAACGTTATTCCAAGGTATTTTATTTTATTTTTTGTTGCTATTGACAATGGGACTATGTCCTTTATTTCTTTCTCTGTATCTTTGCCATTTGCATATGGGAAGGCTACTGATTTTTGTGTATTGATTTTGTATCCTGCTACTTTGCTATAGGAGTTAATCACCTTCAGGAGTTTTGGGATAGAGTCTCTCAGGTCTGTTACATATACAATCATGTCATCAACAAATAGAGCTTCTTCCTTTCCAAATTGTATCCCTTTTATTTCTTTCTCCTGTCTTATTGCTTGAGCTAGGACTTCCAATACTATATTGAAGAGCAGAGGTGAGAGTTGACAACCCTGTCTTGTTCCTGATTTCAATGGGAATTCCTCAGTCTCTCTCCATTAAGTATTACTTAGACCTTAGGAGCTTTGTATATTGCCTTTATTATGTTAAGATATGAACCAACCATGCCAATTCTCTCCAGTGTTTTGTTCATGAAGTGATAATTTATCTTGGCAAAGGCCTTTTCTGCCTCTATTGAAATGATCATGTGGTTATTATATTTGACCTTCTTTATGTGGGGCATTACATGGACAGAATTCCGTGTGTTGAACCACCCCTGTGTTCCTGGGATGAATCCCACTTGATCAAGGTGGAAAATGCTTTTGATGTGTTGTTGGATTCAGTTTGAGAGGATATTGTTCAGGATCTTTGCATCTACATTCATCAGGGAAATAGGTTGGTAGCTTTTTTTTTTTTTTTTTTTTTTCTTGTGGCATCTCTGCCTTGTTTTGGAATTAGGGTGATACTAGCTTCATAGAAGGAGTTATGTTGCTTTCCCTGTTCTCCAATTGTGTGGCACAGTTTGAGGAAGATTGGTTTGAGTTCTTCCATGAAGGTTTGATAGAATTCAGCTGAGAAGCCATCTGGTCCTGGACTCTTCTTTTTGGGGAGGTCTTTATTACTTTTTCAATCTCAATGGGTGTGATAGGTTTGTTTAGGAGATTAATCTGCTCTGAGTTTAGCTTTGATAGATTGTATACATCCAGGAATATATCCATCTCCTGCACATTATCCAGTTTTGTGGAGTAGAGGTTTTTGAAATAAGTCATGATGATTCTTGCAATTTCACTTATGTCTGGTATGATCTCTCCTTTTTCATTTTGAATTTTGTTATTTTGAAGCTTCTCCTTCGTTTTCTTGATCATATTGGGCAGGGGTTTGTCACTCCTGTTTATTTTTTCAATGAACCAGCTCTTTGTTTTGTCAATTGTCTTAATTGTTTCCTTCATTTCCAGTTCATTGATTTCTGCTCTGATTTTAATTATTTCTTTCCTTCTGGAGCTCTTTGGGTTGGATTTTTCTTGTTTTTCCAGTGCCTTTAGGTGGATGTTTAGGTTATTGATTTGGGACCTTTATGTCTTTTTTATGAATGCATTGAGTGCTATGAATTTCCCCTTAGGACTGCCTTCATTATGTCCCATAAGTTTTGGAACGATGTGTTCTCATTGTCATTCAATTCCAGAAATTTTGCAATTTCATTTTTTATTTCATGCACTATCCATTTATTGTTTAAAATTTTGCTATTCAGTTTCCAGGTGCTGTGGGATTCTTGGTGGGTCTTTTGTTGTTGATTTCTAGCAATATAGCATTGTGATCTGATATCATGCAGGGAATTATGTCAATCTTCCTAAATATGTGGAGGCAGCCTTTGTGACCCAGTATATGGTCTATTTTAGAGAATGTTCCATGGGCTGCTGAGAAGAATGAGTAATCTGTGGATTTGGGATGGAAGGTTCTGTCGATGTCCGTTAGGTCTAACTGATCTATGGTTTTGTTGAGCTCTCTTACTTCCCTGTTGAGTTTCTGTTTGGTTGATCTGTCCAGTACTAATAATGGTGTATTGAAGTCCCCAACTATGATGGTTTGGGTGGTTATTTCTGTTTTATTGTCAAGTAGGTTTTGGTTTATGAACTGTGGTGCCCCTGTGTTTGGTGCATACAGATTTATGATTGTAATATCCTCTTGATGGATCATTCCCTTGGTAAGTAGGAAGTGGCCTTTTTTGTCTTTTTTGATTATTTTTGGCTTGAAGTCTATTTTATCTGATATTAGTATAGCTACACCTGCTTGTTTCTTATTCCCATTTGCTTGGAATACTGTTTTCCACCCTTTCACCCTGAGGAGGTGTCTGTCTTTAGTGGTGAGGTGGATTTCTTGAAGACAACGATTGAGGGGTCTAATTTTTTTTTTTTTTTGGTCCATCGTGTTAGCTTGTGTCTCTTGGTGGGTGAATTAAGGCCATTAATATTTAGGGCAATGATTGTGATGTTTGACTTGATCCCTGCCATATTGTGATGGTATATGTGGTTTGCCGTTTTCATGGACTTTGAAGTTTTTTGTACCTACTCTGATTTTTTTTATTGTGATCTGCTTCTTGTAGGCATTTGATTTTGGTTATTTGTTTGTTCTCTGTGAAGAATTTCCTGAAATACTCTCTGTAGGTCTGGTTGTGTGTTCATATATTTTAAAGCTGAGTTTTGTCATGGAAAGTTTTTCTTTCCCTGTCTGTTATGAGGGATACTTTTGCTGGGTAGAGTCATTTGGGTTGGAAGCCACAGGTTCTTAGACGTTGGACTGTTTCATTCCAGGCCCGTCTAGCTTTCAGGGTTTCCACTGAGAAGTATGGAGTAATTCTGATGGGGTTTCCTTTAAAAGTGATGTGCTGTTTTTCCCTAGCTGCTTTTAGGAATTTGTCTTTGGTGTCAATGTTTAGAGTCTTAATGACAATAAGTCTTGGAGAGTTTCTCCTTTGGTCCAGTCTGTTTAGAATTCTGTTAGCTTCTTGTATCTTGATGGGCCTTTCTTTGGAGAGACTGGGCTAGTTTTCTTCAATTATTTCGTTAAATAAGTTCTCCATGCCTTTGGTCTGAATTTCTTCTCCTTCTGGTATTCCAATGATCCTGATATTAGGACATTTAAGTGTATCCCACAATTCCATCATGTTCTGTTCACAGAACCTTTTGAACTTACTGAAACTTTTGAACTCTCAAACTGTTTCTTCCATCTTGTCTTCCAAATCAGAATTTCTATTCTCCACATGGCTAACTTTATTCTTGAGAGTTTCTAGAGAGTTTTGGACTTGTTCAATTAAGTTTGCATTTTCTATTACTTTTCTATGTATAATTTCCATCCCTCTGTCAAACTCCCTTTTTACATTGTTTTCTGATTTTCTTGATGCTTCTTGGAATTCATCCTTGCATTCCTTTATGTCTTCATTTAGCATCACCTGCTGATTTTTGAGGTCCTTTTCCTTTTCAGTCTCCTTCATATCTCTTAACTGTCTTTGAATTTCTTCCATTTTCTTATCTATTAGATCTAGTCTAGTGATGGCAGCATTCACACTATTATCGGTCCTTTGTTGCTTTTCTAAAAGTTCTACTAGTTCCTTGGTCAGGGTTGCATTGCTCAAAGCTTCACTTTGGTGTTTTGATCCTGATGACTCTTCTGTGTTCTGATTTGAGATGTTCATTGTAGGACTAGGTGATCTAACTGGATTTTCTTGCATTTGATTTTTCATGTTATTTCTTTTAGCTGTGGTCTGCCCATCACAGTGTATGGGCATGTAGGTGGGTGGATCATCCTGGGCTCAAGTACAGTGGGTAGCTGAAGCAGCCTGTAGCAGTTGTCAAGCAGCCTGGGCTTTGGTCCTCACTTGCCAAAGCTACCTGACCTCCTGCTTATCAGTGGCACCAAAGTTGCCTAAGCTCTTACCCGGTAATGCACCAAAGTTGCCTGCACTCATGCTATGAGGGACACTGAGGCACAAATCACCGAAGCAGCCTAAACTCCAGCTCGGTGTAACATTGCGACCCAGAAGCAGTCTGAACTCCTCTGCAACAGGACAATGGCAGTCAGCCAGCACAGCACACAGCGAGGGCCTGGCACCTGAGCTGATGCAGGAGGGCAGGCAGAGACAGCTTGAGCTCCTGTGGGCAGTTGGGGTGGGCCTGGGGTCGGACATGAATGTGTGGCAGCCAGAGAAGTAAGTGAGCAAATGGGCCGAACAGCGTAAGCTTGCACAAGCACGGATCAGATCAGCGGCATGAGTGTGGCAGGCAAATGACTCAAAAGGATCTGAGCTCCAATGGGCCAATAGGTGAAGCCTGCCCAATATCACTCATGGGCAGGGGTAGAAGGGAGATTACCCCTGTTCAGTGAGGCAAGTGGAACTATGTTGGCCTGGGACCCTTTTCCTACAGTAAGTACAGGAGTATCCTGAAGCTGGGATTGTGGGTATGGAAGCTGCTTGGGGGAGGTGATGGGGGACTGGTGGGTTACCCGCATGTGAGGGAATCAGTGATTCCCTGTTTTTCCCCCTCTGTGCCTTCCCACTGGCAATCTATTAGAGATTTCTCTCCCCCAAAAGCCCCAGTGAACCCTTAATGTCTTGCCTTTCTTTCCTGGGGATGTGTGGCACAGTTAGGTGGTTGCCATCTTGGCCAGAAGTCTCCAATTTCTCAAAATTTTAGCACATAGACCATAAAGCTGGATAAAACTGATAAGATATTCTCACCACACTATTTTGTAACAGTAACATTAGATTACTATAACATTAATGGTAAATTTACATGAATTCAGTATTTTCTTAGCAGAAATAAAATAAATTTATCATTTAGGTTGTGGGAAATTTTTTAACACAAGTATTTAGTATACAAAGGCCAAAAACATCCTCAAAGACAGGTGTGGTGGCACATGCCTTTAGTTCCAGCACTCGGGAGGCAGGGGTAGGAGGATTGCCATGAGTTCAAAGCTGCCCTGAGATTACATATTGCATTTCAGGTCAGCCTCAGCTAGAGTGAGACCCTACCTAAAAATAAACAAACAAGAGGCCTTCTGGCCAAGATGGTGACCGCCTTGCTGCACTGCAAATCCCAGGGAAAGAAAGGCAAGATATTAAGGGTTCATTGTGGCTTTTAGGGGAGAGAAATCTGGGAGGGCACAGAGGAGGGGGGAAACAGGGAATCACGGATCTACTCGTGGGTGGGGAACCCACCCACCCTCCCAAATAACCATCGTGTCCACATTGCCACCGCTTCTGCCTCTACTGCGCAGGCACAGTCGCTGCTGCCTCTGCACACCAATTGTTCCCTGGGTGCAGAAGCTTACACTGCTCCGCACAATCGTCCACTCCCCCACTTAGTGTGCCCAGTCCCACAGCAACTGCCACACAAGCACAGACTGTGTCTCTCGCTTGTGCAAGCTCAGGTGCCATTCCCTACCTGTCTGCCATGCCGGCTGTCCACCATTGTCCTGTGGTGGGGGAGTGCAGACTGCTAACGGGTCCCAGTGTTCCCAGCCAGAGTTCAGGCTGCTTCAGTGCTTGGTGCCCCAGTGTCACTCCTAGCTTGAATGCAGGCAGCTTTGGCAACTTACTGCTATAGAATTCAGGCAACTTTGGCGCCCCTGCCAGGCAGTAGATAGGCTGCTTTGACAAGGGACAGTCAAACCACAGGCTGCTGGGCAACTGCCCCAGGCTGCCACAGATTCCCATTGTGCTTGATCCCAGGTCGATATGCCCACCTACGTGCTCATACACTGTCATGGGCAGACCACAGCGCAAAAGAAATAACATGAAAAATCAAATGCAAGGAAATCCAGTTAGATCACCCAGTCCTACAATGAATACATCTAACCAAAACATAGAAGAACCATTAGGATCAGAACACCAAGTTGAAGCTATGAGCAATGCAACCCTACCAACCTACTGGTAGAACTTTCAGGAAAGCAACAAAGGACCGATAATCGTGTGGATGCTGACATAACTAAACTAGAACTAATAGATAAGAAATTGGAAGAAGTTCAAAGAGAGTTAAGAGATTTGAGGGAAAGTGAAAAAAAAAAAAAAAAAAAAGACCTTAAAAATCAGCTGGC
Source organism: Dipus sagitta (assembly GCA_036346955.1). Taxonomy (NCBI): domain Eukaryota; kingdom Metazoa; phylum Chordata; class Mammalia; order Rodentia; family Dipodidae; genus Dipus; species Dipus sagitta. Next base: position 76,828,677 of record CM070783.1, on the reverse strand, counting down.
CATGCTAAATGAAGACATAAAGAAATGCAAGGATGAACTTCAAGAATCATCAAGAAAATCAGAAAATGATGTGAAAAGGGAGCTTGACAGAGGGAAGGAAATTATACATAGAAAATGAGTAGACAACGCAAACTTAATTGAACAAGTACAAAACTCTCTAGAAGCTCTCAAGAATAGGGTCAGCCAAGTGGAGGATAGAAACTAGGATCTGGAAGACAAGATGGAAGAAACAGTTAGAGAGTTCAAAAATTTCAGTAAATTCAAAGGTTCCTGTGAACAGAACATAAGGGAATTGTGGGATACACTTAAACGTCCTAATATCAGGATCAATGGAATACGAGAAGGAGAAGAAATTCACACCAAAGGTATGGAGAACTTATTTAACAAAATAATTGAAGAAAACTTCCCCAGTCTCTTAAAAGAAAGGCCCATCAAGATACAAGAAGCCAACATAACTCCAAAAGACTGGACCAAAGGAGAAACTCTCCAAGATATATTGTTATTAAGATTCTAAACATTGACACCAAAGAGAAAATCCTAAAAGCAGCTAGGGAAAAACAGCACACCACCTTCAAAGGTAACCCCATCAGAATTACTTCTGACTTCTCAATGGAAACTCTGAAAGCTAGAAAGGCCTGCAATGAAACACTGCAAATTCTAAGAAGCTATGGCTTCCAACCCAAACTACTGTACCCAGGAAAAGTATCCCTCATAATAGATGGTGAAAGAAAAACATTCCACGACAAAACTCAGCTTTACAATTATATGAACACAAAACCAAACCTACAGAGAGTATTTCAGGAAATTGTCCAAAGAGAAGAAACAAATAACCAAACTCAAATGCCTACAAAAAACAGATCACAACACCCAAACTGAGAGTGGGCTCAAAAATTTCAAAGTCCATGAAAACACCAACCCACATTTACCATAGCAATATGGCAGGTATCAAATCAAATCTCACAGTCATTACCCTAAATATTAATGGCCTGAATTCAGCCATAAAGAGACAAAAGCTGACATTATGGATCAAAAAATTAGACCCCTCATTATGTTGCCATCAAGAAACCCACCTCACCATTAAAGACAGACACCTCCTCAGGGTCAAAGGGTGGAAAACAATATTCTAAGCAAATGGGGTTAACAAACAAGCAGGTGTAGCTATATTAATATCAGATAAAATAGACTTCAAACGAAAAATAATCAAAAAAGACAAAGAAGGCCACTTCCTACTTACCAAGGGAATGATCCATCAAGAGGATATTACAATCATAAATCTGTATGCACCATACACAGGGGCACCACAGTTCATAAACCAAAACCTACTTGACAATAAAACAGAAATAACCACCAACACCATCATAGCTGGGGACTTCAATACACCATTATCAGTAATAGACAGATCATCCAAACAGAAACTCAACAGGGAAGTAAGAGAGCTCAACCAAACCATAGATCATCACATCTAATGGATATCTACAGACCTTTCCATCCCAAATCCACAGACTACACATTCTTCTCAGCAGCCCATGGAACATTCTCTAAAATAGACCATGTGCTGGGTCACAAAGACAGCCTCCACATATTTAGAAAGATTGACATAATTCCCTGCATGATATCAGATCACAATGCTATATTGCTAGAAATCAACAACAACAACAAAAAGAAACCTAAGGGTACCTGGAAACTGAACAGCACACTTTTAAACAATAAATGGATAGTGGATGAAATAAAAAATGAAATTGAAAAATTTCTGGAATTGAATGACAATGAGAACACATCCTGCCAAAACTTATGGGACACAATGAAGGTGTTCCTGAGGGGGAACTTCATAGCACTCAATGCCTTCATAAAAAGACAGAAAGGTACCAAATCAATGACCTAACCATCCACCTAAAGGCACTGGGAAAAACAAGAAAAACCCAACCCAAAGAGCTCCAGAAGGAAAGAAATAATTAAAATCAGAGCAGAAATCAATGAATTGGAAACCAAGGAAACAATTAAGGCCATTGACAAAACAAAGAGCTGGTTCTTTGAAGAAATAAACAAGAGTGGCAAACCCCTGGCCAATATGATCAAGCAAAAAAAGTAGAAGATTCAAGTTAAGAAAATTCAAAATGAAAAAGGAGAAATCACAACAGACATAAGTGAAATTGGGAGAATCATCAGGACTTATTTCAAACACCTGTACTCCACCAAACAGGATAATGTGGAGGAGATGGATAAATTCCTGGATGCATACCATCTACCAAAGCTAAACACAGAGCAGATTAATCACTTCAATCAACCCATCACACTAATGGAGATTGAAAAAGTAATAAAAAACCTCCCCAAAAAGAAGAGTCCAGGACCAGATGTCTTCTCAGCTGAATTCTATCGACCTTTCATGGAAGAACTCAAGCCAATCTTCCTCAAACTGTGCCACACAATTGGTGAACAGGGAAAGGTAGCCAACTCCTTTTATGAAGCTTGCATCACCCTAATTCCAAATCCAGACAGCAATGCCATAAGAAAAGAAAACTACCGGCCTATTTCCCTGATGAATTTAGATGCAAAGATCCTAAACAAAATCCTTGCAAACCGAATCCAACAACACATCAAAAGCATTATCCACCTTGACCAAGTGGGATTCATCCCAGGAACACAGGGGTGGTTCAAGATACGGAAATCTGTCAATGTAATACACCACAAAAACAAGGTTAAATATAAAAACAACATGATCATTTCGATAGATGCAGAAAAGGCCTTTGACAAGATTCAACATCACTTCATGTTCAAAACTTTGGAGAGAATTGGCATGGTTGGTTCATATCTTAACCTAATAAACGCAATATACGAAGCTCTGAAGGCCTAAATAATACTTAATGGACAGATACTGGAGGAATTTCCATTAAGATCAGGAACAAGACAAGGTTTTCCACTCTCACCTCTCCTTTTCAATATACTACTGGAAGTCCTACCTAAGCAATAAGACAGTAGAAGGAAATGAAATGGATACAATTTGGAAAGAGAGAAGTTAAGTTAGCTTTATTCACTGTTGACATGATAATATATGTAAGAGACCCAAGACACTCCATCCCAAAACTCCTGAAGGTGATTAACTCTTATAGCAAAGTAGCAGGATACAAAATCAATGCACAAATATCAGGAGCCTTCCTGTATGCAAGTGACAAAGATACAGAGAAAGAAATAAAGGACATAGTCCTATTTTCAATAGCAACAACAACAACAACAACAACAACAAAAATACCTTGGAATAACGTTAACCAAGGAAGTGAAAGATCTATACAATGAAAATGTAAAACCACTCAAAAAAGAAATTGAGGAGGACTTGAGAAAATGGAAAGACCTCCCATGTTCCTGGGTAGGCAAAATTAACACTACGAAGATGACAATCCTACCAAAGGCAATATACAGATTTAATGCAATTCCAATTAAAATCCCTACAGTGTTCTTCACAGAGACAGAAAAAATTATCTCAAATTTCATATGGAAAGACAGAAGGCCTTGCATTTCCAAACACATCCAAAACAAAAGAAACACCTCTGGAGGCATCACCATACCTCATCTAAAGCTATATTACAAAGCCACAGTAATAAAAACAGCATGGTACTGGCATAAAAACAGGAGTATAGACCAATGGAATAGACTTGAGGACCCAGACATTGCATCAAGCAACTCTAGCTACCTGATATTCAATAAAGGCCCAAACACTATAGGGTGGAAAAAGGACAGCATCCTCATCAAATGGTGCTGGACAAACTGGATAACCATATGCAGGAAACTGAAACTTGATGCACAAGTTTCACCATGCACTACACTGAAGTCCAAATGGAACAAAGATATCAATATAAGACAAGAAACTCGAATACTACTGGAAGAAAATTTAGGAAGTATTTTCCATGATATAGGAATGGAAAAAGACTTCCTGAACAAAACCCTAGTAGCTCATGAACTTAAACCGTCACTCAACCAATAGGATCACATGAAGCTGAAGAGTTTCTTTACAGACAAGCGTACAATAAGCAAAGCCAATATATTACCCACAGAATGGGAGAAAATACTTGTGGATCATCCAACTGATAGAGGCCTAATCTCTAGAATGTACAAAGAACTCAAAAATCTAAACAGTAAGAAGTCAAACACCCCACTCACAAAATGGGGCAAAGAGCTGAACAGGCAGTTAACAGAGGAAGAAATATAAATGGTAAACATACACTTAAGGAAATGTTCATCATCCCTAATCATCAGAGAAATGAAAATTAAAACCACTATGAGATTCCACCTTAACCCAATAAGGATAGCAAACATCAAAAAATCAAATAAAAATAAATGCTGGTGAGGATGTGGAGAAGTACAAACACTCATACACTGTTGGTGGGAATGTAGGAAGGTACAACCACTTTGGAAAGCAATGTGGAGACTTCTGAAAATGCTGAGTATAGAGATACCAACAGACCCAGTTATTCCCTTACTGGGCATCTACCCTAAATCCTTCAAACCACAGGCTAGATAGATTTGCTCAACCATGTTTGTAGCGGCTCAATTTGTAATAGCTAAGAGCTGGAATCAACCGAGATGTCCATCACTAGAAGAATGGATAACTAAGATGTGGTATATCTACACAATGGAATTCTATACAGCAGTAAGAAAAAATGACACAATGAAATTTGAGGAAAAATGGTTGAACCTGGAACAGATCATTCTCAGTGAAGTTACCCAATCACAGAAAAAAAATCGCCACGTAGTCTCACTCATCTACAGCACCTAACCTGAATCTACCCAAGATACCTCACATACCCAGCAAGCATCTCCTGGACTAGACACTAGGATGGAAGGGGAGGGAGGGGAGGGCATCAAAGGGGTAGGAAACACAAATCTAGACCCAGACAGCAATGGTACCAAAATTTTCTACTTACTCAAAGACAGACCAAATGGCTGATCCTTCCCCAGGCTCTTACAGGGAACACTTTACCCACAAGACACTGGAGAGGGTAGGATCAAGACTAACCTAAATCTTCTACATCTTCCCTCCCTCCCTCTCCCTCTCCCTTTCTCTCTCTGTTCTCTCTAACTCTTGTATGTTGGTTATCTTTTTCCTCATTTTCTTAGTGGGCACTGACCTGTAACTCCCAGAACCAGCATGGGGCTATCATCCACAATGAGGTTTTGATCAGAGCGACCTACAAGGTTTCCTAAAAGACAGACAGATTTCTGTCAAAGTACTTGATGACCCACCAAAGTTAATGGTAAGATCCTACTGCTGAAGACACCTTATGTGGCTGACATGCATAATAGAATGGCATGTCTGGAAGTTGGAAGAGAGTCAGTCCCCAGACAATCAGTGTGTCCAGTGCCAGAAGGTGCTACATGGGCGACTGGTGGAAAATGACCAATATCTGTCCAAGCAACGTATGGTCTAACCTACTTAGCAGCAAATAACTTGTTGTGATCCCCACACAAGTGCAGTAGTGGCACACAGCCATGTTGGGCAACCAACTGCTCTCAACTTGGCTAACTGATGCCCTCAGTGGTATGGGACCCATAGCTGGAGCTGGGAAACAAGTCAGAACCATATCCAAACATAAGCCCACTCTCCAATATCAAGGTACCATCAATTGTGGGCTACAAGAGGGCCTACACCTATTGAATTCTCTATAAAAAAAAGTAAAGCTTATCTCATTAATCCTGGTTCTAACTTACTCTCCTGTGGAGAATCTGCTTCTCTTTTTCAGATAGATGTAGATCCTAAGGAGAGAGCCACCCCATCATACCTTGAAAGGGCCCCTGCTGAAGCTGAGAAAAATTGGCAAAACAAACAAGGGTGCTGCTTTCCTGATGAACTGGATACCAGCACAAGGGGGAAGGATTTCAACACAGAGAAAAATCACCTCCTACTAAATCAGAGAGCCAGAAACCCAGAGGTCTCCAACACCTTATAACTGAAGCAGACCAAAAATGAACCCAACATGGCTCAGGGAAATTTTGCGGAAGAGGGGGCTGAAAGAATGTCAGAGCCACATGTTGGGTCATAATATGCAGAGACATTATTCTTACCCATAACTGTGGGCTAACTCCAGAATGTATGACCCATATACCTCAACAAGGCAGGGCCAAGGGGAGGGGGTAGGTCACAGATGAGCCTAATAATGGTACCAAACTGACTCTATTTGCTGAATACAAAACTAACTAATAAAGAAAAAGTGAAAAAAATAAAAAAGAAAACAAAGAAACAAACAAACAAGTAAATAAATAAATAAATAAAAATAAAAAAAATCCTCAATTAGGAACCAGAAAATGAAAATGAAAATGAAAAAACAAATATTCAGGATAAGTATACAAATATGTACATTATTTGTCTACTGAAAATTATATGTACTGGAAGAAAATTGCAATGAAAGAAGCAAAAAAAGTGGATAATGTATTGGAAGACCCTTGATTGATAAGGAAAGGATTCTCCAAATTAGATGAATAGCATAAATGCATTTCAGTTTTAAATTCTAGCACATAAATATTTCTTCTGGCGACAATAAGAAAGTGTCTAGATTTTTCCCTTTTCCTTGAAAAGTTACATAGTCTGTTCCCAGAAGTATGACTGGAACCCCCATTCTTTATTATACATGGAGCATACAGAAAGTTCTTGCTATAGTAACTGTACAATACTGGACATAATAATAATAATAATAATAATAGTAATAATAGTAAATAAATGAAAAGTATAGGTATGCAGAGAGAAAAGTCTATCAGATGGAAGTTTATGTAGGGAAATAAAGACTATTAAGGATATGATTAAAGATAGCTTTCATATCATTTAAACTCTTAAAACATACTAATTTTAAGCCAGGCATAGTAGTGATTGCCTTTAATCCGAGCACGCTGGAGGCAGAGGTACAAGGGTTTCTGTGAGCTTGAGGCCACCTTGAAACTACAGAGTGAATTCCATCTCAGCCTGGACAAGAGTGAGACCCTACCTCAAAAAACTGAAACCAATTATATGTATGTATATATATGTTCTTGCCCTGGCCAGCGGGGCTTCAACGGGAGCATGGACCCCAGAAAACCTGAAATGAAAGGGACAAGAGACACATGGAACCGACAGCAAGACAGGAGTCTGATCAAGCTGCAATTTTTATTTTTCTCAGGGTGCCCTTTATACAGCAGAACAGGGAAGTGATGTTTCACAGGATAAGGCCCCAGCCCCAGAGCCACAAGATAACGACTTTTTCATTCTTTATGGGTTACATTATTCTTTTTCCATGCACGGGTTAACAACTGCAGACCTTGTGACTTTCCAGAATGACAACTTATCACAAAATGGAGTCATTATTTAAGATGGAGGCACTTTTGGTTTCCTAGTGCCCAATGGTTCCCCACATGTTCTAATTTTTTAAAATAAAAATAATAGTCTACAAGGGTTTTGGAACATGTGTTTGTACTTTGAGTTTCTTTGACCATAGTGCTGTTTGTACCATGTATGGTCATGACATGGAACATGAAGTAATTCTGTGCAGCAGATATGACAAGACCCAGTTTACCATGGGTTGCTCTGGCTTCAATGTCACTTGATGTCTGATGGCTAGATTCTTCATCTCTGCAAGCTTCACAGGTACACCAGGGGGTGTTTTTTTCCTATGCTGTTCAATTAGTTTGACAGGTAGGAAGATATCCATCAAAATCCTAAATAATTATTATTTTTTTCTTATTGAAGATTGGCATAAAGTCTCAATAGTTTTGCCCTGCTCCCTAGACATGTTTAAGAAAATGTTTCTTACTTCAGATGAAAATCAAATATTAACATCAAATATAGTATTTTGAGAACCCTAAGAGGCATTCTCCCTTGCTTGTAGATACATAAATTGTAGTGCTTTAATTTGTAATTTTTAAGAGGCATCAGGTTGCTCATACTTAAAACCATTTTCCAATCCTTCCTTGATTTAAAAGACAGCTAAAGATTTTAGTTCCCATTGGAGAATGCGTGTTTCTTTATTGCTGCCAATATGAATATAACTTTGTTATTCCAGTGATGTTAACATGATGGATTCATTGGAGTAATAATATAATAATACTTTTATATAATGTCCTCCTGGTAGAGGTCACTTCTGAATATATAATGACAGGAGGGATATCCAACAAAGTCTATGAAAAAATTCTAAGTATCAATTAAAAAAAAAACATGGGCAAATACAGTAAAATTATTTTCCTATCTTGACTGTTGCACCATTCACACAGAAAACGACACATAAAAGAATGAGGTCATATTACCCTAACAAAGAAATCGCCTATGTAAATAGCTGCTGCTATGAATTCTGCCTAATTTAGTCACCAATATCATAGTCTCCACCTTCTTACTCTGACATAGGCTATTTTAATTTTATGGGTTAGACTAGTGAAATAAAGGGGGTCATAATAGGGATTCCCCCTGAATCCTTAAGTTTTTATGGTTGATATTATTCTGTACCATCCCTACTAAGACCATCGTATCATTTTTAATTTACCATCTTGGCCAGAAGGGAAAACGTTTATGGTGTTTTCTTTGTGCTGAATCCTCCATAAATATGTTTGTTTTACATTTAAAGGATCACATGTGTTACCTGTCAAATACTGGGTAGTTTATAAATGTTTTATATGTACTTGGAGACACTAATATGACTACGTTCAGTGGCACACCATCTGTGAGACACACTTGCTTTAGGAAACCATATTTCTACATTCTTCTTCTGAAAGAGAAATCATCTGAATGCTTAAGGCCCAGGTGTAAGTATGAGCCCAGTCCTGCATTGAGACTTCTAGGATACAGTCTATGGTACCAGTTAAATTGGGTTCAGTTTTGTGTCTCCCCCTACCTTTTCCCTTCACCTAAGCCCTACCCTCCCTATTGTCCAAGCCTCAGGACACTATTCAGTTATGTCAGCTACTTGGGTTTATCCAGGTTAGGAATGGCAGATGAGTGAGATCTTGTGATGGTTGTCTTTCTGTGAGTGGGTGAGTTCACTTAGAATGAGCTGTTCCAAGTTCGACCATTTTTCCTCAAATTTCAATGTGTCATTTCTTTTCTTACTGTTGAGTAGAATTCCATCTTGTAGATATACCACATCTTGGTTATCCATTCGTCCCTGCCAGATGAGGTGTTTGATGGAGTTGGGTGCTTACTTGTGTTATGTATTGTTTTGAGTTTGGTTTATTTTGGTTATTGTGATCTTCTTCTTGTAGGCTTTTGAGATTGGTTGGTTGACTGTTCTGTGGGGAGTATTCCCTTCAGTATTCACTGTATGTTTGGCCTTGTGTTCATATAATCATAGAGTTGACTTTATTCATGCAAAGTTTTTCTTTCACCATCTATTAGGAGGGATACTTTTGCTGGGTAAAGTAGCTTGGGTTGGAAGCCATAGTTTTTGAGACTTTAAAGTGTTCCATTCCAGGCCTTTCTGGATTTCAGGGTTTCCCTTGAGAAATCTGATGCTATTCTAATGTGATTGTCTTTGTATATTGTGAAAAGCTTCTCTCTTGCTCTTTTTAGCACTCTCTCTTTGTTTTCATTGTTCAGAGTTTTAACTATGATGTGTCTTGGAGAGTTTCTTCTTTGGTCCTGCCTGTTTGGTGTTCTGTGGGCTTCTTGTATCAGGATGGGCCTGTCTTTTGCAAGTTTCAGAAACATTTCTTCAATAATTTTGTTGGGTATGTTTTCTATGCCTCTGGTATGGATTCCCTCTACTTCTGGTATCCTATCATCCAGATGTTTGGTCATTTTAGAGTGTCCCACAATTCTCTCATATTTGGTTAACCTGATTTTTTTGAACGTAGTAAAGTTTTTGGTCTCCCAATCAATTTCTTCTGTATTATCTTTTAGGTCAGAGGTTCTGTCTTTCACATGAGTAACTCTGTTGGTCAGTAGTTCTAGAAAGTTTTTTTTTATATATAATTTCTATTTGATATTTGTTTTCTGTTGTGTTATTTTTGTATTGTGTCCCTCTATTTTTTGAGGTATAATTTCAATTTGAATTCTGTTTTTCTTGATGCTTCCTGTAGTTCATTCTTGCATTTGATCAAGTCTTCATTAAGCTTAATCAACTGGTTGTTGTGGTCTTCCATTTCTTGACTTACCTTCAATTTATTCATATCTGTTTGGAGGGTTCTAACATCTTCTTCAATCAAGTTAAGCCTACTCTCAAAAGCTGAATGCTCTAGGAGATGATTCTGTTCAATTTCATTGATATGATTGTTGGTTCTTTGATAGATTGCTTCAAGTTCAGCAATTTTTTAAAATCAGTATTTCATTGGTTATTGCATTTTCATTTTGGGAATGATTTTATGTTGATTTCTGTATGATTTCATTGGAGGCTTCTGTAGTATACTAGGCTCTTTGGTGGTGATCTCTGTTTTCTGACTTTCATTGGACCTTTTGTAGTGTTGTCCACCCATTTTAGGAAGAGTCTATTTTATTCAAGAGGGAGCAAGTTTTTGTCCTTTGGCCCATTCATCTTCTGACTCAGGTGAACAGGGATGTTGGAACCTAGTGTCCAGTCAACATACCAGAGCTACAGCTCACATAGGGGCCAGGCCTCCCTGAGAAAGGCACAACGGGACCTACCAGGACCACAGGACTAGAAGGAGTAAGAGAAAAGGGATATGGCCTACTTTGTGCTGTGACCTCCAGGACACAGACCAGTTCAGGCAACCCAGACTGGGGCGATGTGTGGAGCCCAGATACAGGGCTCTAGCCTACTCACTCCAGACTTCCATGCCTGTCCACAGAACCAGGAGGTGGGAGGAGTCCAGAAATGGGTCCAGTCTACTCACTCCAGACCTCTGTGCCTGCCCACAAACTGACTACACAAGGAAATCAGACCCAGGAGGAGGAGGGTGTAGGCCAGAAGTGGGTCCTGCCTCCTGACTTCAGACTGCCACTCCTGCCTACACACTGACATCACAAGGAACTCAGACCAGGGAGATCCTTGTAACTTTTTTTTATGCCTTCCCATTCACTTATTACTACCATGGTTATTATTACCCCAGATTTAATGAAAGTTATCTGTAACAATATTTCATTGTTTTAATTTCATTTGTACTTGCTCTCAAATTTCAACTTATTTTATAGATGACTCCTATTTACTTTGGAATGAATGCAATTTAAATTTTCTTTGCATGCTAAGACATGACAAAAATCACAGATCCTTTAGAAACTTTTCACTTCAAGTAAACATTTTAAGGCCAAAGGAGAAAACAATATTACTGAGAGGTTTTATGTATTAGTTATGTATGAATGAATGATGAGGAGATTTGCCAACTTCTTAGCAACTTCTAATTATGTTCTTTTGTGTGTTGTTATTAGATATCAAATGACTTTCCAGATCTTCAACAGTTCCACATTTTATTAAGAATTCAGAGTTGTTCTAAGGCTGAATACAAATTGATGAAGTATTATTCATATCTGCTTCCTTCATTAGTATAAATAATTGAAACCTAAATTTCATATCATAGCATTAATTGACTTTTGGAAGACTAGAGAGTTTTCAGAGTGAGCTACATATGTTTTGTGACTCAGTAAATTTATCCTATAAAGTGGAGATATAGATGAAAATATATTCAAGAACTCAAAAACAAAATAAGTTTGGAATATAACTTTATTAGAAAATAGAATCTGGGAAGAAATTATCTGGTAAATATATTACATGGGAAACCTCAGGAGTTCAAAATTTAAAAAACACTTTGTTTTAAAGAGAAAATGTGGTTCTTTGTGAATATAGAGAATTTTTCTTCATACAAACCTGAAATACATGATTGTATTAGACTTCATGAGGAATACCTGCCATCCCACTGTGGAGTGCCCCAATGGATTGGGGTCAGGGATGAGTGAAAAGAGCATACCAACACATGATGTATCCATACGAAACATCTTGTTAATACTACTACTAATAATAAACATAAAAAAATTAAATGCATGCATTTATTATTTTCTAAGGCAATTTTGGGTATGTGTGCATGCACACACATACACATATATTTCAAATGTGATATTGATTTCTTATTTATGATCTGAATTCTCTGTTTTAGTGTGAGATCCATTCAAATAGCTTATATTTTATGTTGGGCATTGTTTCCCTAGCACTAAGCAGAGGACCCACTAATAAAATTTAGTGACAAATGAGCATGATATTTATTCTACAAGAGTTTTATGTGAAAATAACCAAATTTAATAAATATATACTGCTAAAGTTGGGTTTATCTAAATATGAGAAAACATTATCCATTTGTTTATGCTTTCCAACCGTGTAATATTTATAATTTTTTAAAATGTTTTATGCCTAAGGCTAAGGCTGCCTGTAGAAATAGAATTTTGTTCATCAAGGAAGACTAAACACTATATAGACATCTGTGCCAAGTATATATATATATATATATATATATATATATATATATATATATATATACACGCACACACACATTCATATATATATATGTATATATATATCATAATTGTAAAGAAAGTGAGGAATCTAAGAAAATTTTGTGGAATTTGAGTCACATCCACTTTCTGAACTCACCTACTGGCTCCAAATTTTACTTGAGAATACTCATCACAGTAAGGATTGTTTTCCCATGATTCCTACAGGCAGGCATGCAAACATTTTTACTGATTAGCAGAAATGTCTTCTCATAGCAAAAATTCTCTGGAAGAATCCATGAATGTAAACTTGAAACTCAATCAGGATTTGTTGGGTCATCAGTACAGCAAGGATAAATTGCCAGAGATAATGTAAACAATTCTTTAAACTGTTGACATTATCAAAAATATTTCTCAAAACTTCAATGTGTAATGAAGCTAATGAACCATATCCAGGCATAATGACCTGTAAGCCTCTCTGTTTATTAACAATGGGTTAGTGCACCCAACTTTCCATTTTTTTTAATACTAACAGCATAAAGAATTGGTGCTGCTAAATTTGAAAGTCATGTTTATTATGATCTTGTAATTGAGCAGAATTTTTAAAAAATGTTTTATTATTTATTTATTTGACACACAGAGAAAGGGAGAGAATTGGTATGCTAGGGCCTCCAGCCACTGCAAACAAACTCCAGATGTGTGTACCCCCTTGTGCACCTGAGTAACATGGGTCCTGGGGATTTGAACCTTTCTCCTTTGTTTTTTGCAGGCAAACATCTTAATAGCTAAGCCATCCCAGCCCTAATAAGCAGAATTTATATGTCTTCCTTATCACATATCAAATCGATTATATTAGAATATATCAGACTATGCATATATTAATTTTTATAAATATGATCTTGTCTAAATGCACTGCTCTATATTTATCAGTCTGAATGTAAATCTGTTCACAGATATGTACATATATGAAGTATAATTGCATACTATTCCACAATCTTAAATAGTACTTCACCTTTAATTCATTTAAATGGTGCAATCCCAAACCAGCAACTATAATTTCTCCATAATAAGTAAAAACGGGAGCATTATTCAAAGATATAGTCTTCTCAGTTTGTTAAGGATACAATACCAAAAACAAAACTGGTCTTTCGCCACTTCAATTTCTTAAGGAAAATAGTATAATAACTCACTTAAATAAATAACTATCTGCAGAAAATACTGCATAGATGTTTGTTTTCATCTTCATTTTCATTGTTCTTTTCCCAAATGGCTGGTTTCTGAAAAAGGAGTCACATGTATCATTAACAAAGAACGTGAAAATATAATCTTGGAGTCCATATGCATGGAAACCTCACTAGAGCCAAAGGAGATTTCCATTTAAAGATTATAGGATTGTATTTAGAAACAGAGCAATTTAGTGTAATATATTCCATGAATATGTAATTTTCCCCAGGTCAGCCTTTTCCTTTTTTATTCTCTCTACAGTGCTCAAATGAGCTCTTTGCTTTCTATTTGCATCAAAGACAAATTACTTCCTATTCTGTCCTCAGAAATATAAGTAATATAATGAAACTCGGTGTCATTTAGCCAGGCATCAGATAATAAAGATAGGTCACTCCAACTAGGTTAAAAAAAAAAAAAAAACTTTCAGAGTAGATGAATAGCACCCATTTTGTCCCTTTCTTGTTTTGAAGTCATATGACAGGGGATGAAATTGCCAAAGACTGTTAACCAGATGTAACTTTTGTGAATATCCAGGGAAGTAAATTGCAAATTTATTTTGTATGCTGCCCAGTTATATGGTTTGCACATTATACATGTAAGTACAGTGTATCATTGAGAGGTCAAGAACATTTGCAAAGACCATGTAAGATATTTATAGGAGACCATGGATGTGAGCATAGGTTACCTACAGTATGTCTGTACTTTATCACAATGACAGAGGCTTTCACATTCTTAGGTTATGGGGTATATGAATAGTGGACACTTATGTATTGGAATGATTTTAGGTTACTGTAATTATACAAAGATCCAAAGAGTAAAGTTCATTTCATCATTATAATTATTTTACACATAATGTTGACTTCAGGAAATAAGAGAGACTATGAAAGATTATGTTAAAATGCAAATTAATATAGATACTGAACATTTTAGATATGGGAATCATGAAGGTTGAAGCTTGCAGTGAAGGAAAGGAAGAAACTGGACTTCCCCTGATATTCGGCATGCTCTTCATTATGCCATAACACTGGAAGGCCTGAGCAAATGAACCTATGACTTCAAGTATACACAACAATGGAAATCAATAGTGGATGAAAAGCATTGTCACACAGAATGATGAAGAGCAAACATTCCATTCTGAAGTTTTCCAAGCCAGTTTGATGGCTGGCATCATTCAGATGGAACTTCCCTACTCAAGATCCTCATAGAGAGCTTCTCTAGCTGAATTCTTTTTGACGTTTATGGTTATCCTCTTGTCTGGAATGCCTACTCCCTCAATAAAACTATGTTATTTAGTATTATCATATTTTTTAAATAGTTTGTTTTTTTTTCCCTAGTAAATCCATTTTTAATGTTTTGGTCAAAATTATTCATCATAAAAAAGATGATGTCTTTCTCAAATTACTAGTACATTTGTGTCAGCAAAATAGCAGAATCCAAAAATGACTGAATGTTGAACCCCAAAATTTGTCAATATGCTATGTTACATGGTGAGAAAATGCATTTCTTTGATAACTGAATTAAGCATTTTGCCGGTTGTGGATAATCCAGGATTCTGTGGAGATGAAAGAGCCCATCTGATTCCAGGGAGCAGTGGAAAAGAAACCCTTTGGGAAACTTTTTGGCTGTGGCAAAAACGAAAATGAGCAGAGAATTTTGCTGACGATGGAGACAGGAAAAGGCAATGAGAAGACGAGGGATGTGGATGACCACTAGAATTTCCAAGGCCAGGGAGTACGTTTCTCCCAGATTCAGAGATAATAATGCACTCCAGCTGACACGTTAACTTTAGGCCACTGAGAATCTTCTCAGAGTGTAAAATACTAAATTAGAATTTATTTAAGCCTTGAAATTTAAAGTAGTGTATAAGAATAGAGTTAAAATATAAAATCAGGGCTGGGAACATGGTTTAGTGATTAAGACGTTTGCCCATGAAGCAGGCAAGGACCCCGGTTCTATTCCCCAGGACCCATGTAAGCCAGACGTACAAGGGGACGCATGCATCTTGAGTTCATTTGTAGTGGCTGGAGGCCCTGGTGTGCCCATTCTCTCTTTCTCTCTGCCTCTTCCTCTCTCTCTCAAATATATAAATAAATAAATAATTTTAAAAATATATAAAACGTAGTAATGGTGTTAAAACTTTTATCATGGCTGGAGGGATGACTTAGCAGTTAAGGCATTTCCCTGCAAAGTCAAAGGACCCAGGTTTGATTCCCCAGGACCCACCTTAGCCAGATGCACAAGGGGGCACACACTTCTGGAGCTCGTTTGCAGTGGCTAGAGGCTCTGGTGCGCTAATTCTCTCTCTCTCTCTCTCTCTCTCTCTCTCTCTCTCTCACTGTCAAATAAATAAATAAACATAAAGAACTTTTATCATATTGAGAAATTTAAATGCAGAGAATTTTATTTTTAATTTTTAAATGTTTATTATTATTATTACTTCAACGTTCCATGGCATTTAATTGGTACAAACTTCTATAAAGCTTTTAGAGGTTATTCCCTGAGAATGGGGTAAGCTGGACAGTTGAAACTGAGAACTAAGAAACTGTGTCCATGTTTTTCCAAAACAGTAAAATCACATTAATGCTTCTTATGAATTGCATTATCTTTAAGTCAGTTAACCTATCCATCCTTCCATTCCTTTCTACTAGCAGGCTAATATTTTGATACTTGCTCAATTTTGATGCCAATATGCAAATATTTTACCCCCAAAAATCTCTGACTATGAGCCCTTACATTTTCCTCACTCACATTTTCTATTATTAGCAGAAAGAATCAGTTGAGGTACAATGAGTGCCTGGACCAGAAAAAAGAAAGAAAGAAAGAAAAGGTTTGTGCTAGCCAAAATATGGAGGGCCATTCAGGAATCATGAATCTAAGTGAGCCAAAGTGGAAGTGGAACAATAGTGTGCCTGGCTGTTTAGAATGGAAGAAGCTAGAAGAAAGTTGTGGTACTTTGGCATATTAACTGATTCATTGCTCCTCATTTGGTGTTACACATCTTTAGTATTGTAAAAAGCTTAAAGGAGCCAGTCTCAAAACCCTAGTGGGGTAGGAACATCTACTAGGAACTATATTGAAGTAGTCAAGTTTAAAGTTGAACAGATCATGCAAAGATGGTACCCAGGAGGTGAGTCTACTGCCTTATAATCCATGTATGTCTTCTCCGATAGGAATTGGATAACTCCATTCTTTATTTATTATTATTATTATCATTATTATTATTATTTTTTTTTGATTTTTTGAGGTAGTGTCTCACTCTAGCTCAGGCTGACCTGGAATTCACTGTGGAGTCTCAGGGTGGCCTCGAACTCACGGCAATCCTCCTAGCTCTGCCTCCTGAGTGCTGGGATTAAAGGCATGCACCACCACTCCCGGCTTCTTTATTATTATTTTTTTTTATTAATTAGTTTTGTACTCAGTGAATACAGTCAAGTTGGTACCCTTGTTAGGCTCATCCATGTCCAACCCCCTCCCTCTGGCCCCTCCTTGTTGAGGTATATGGGTCATGCATTGTGGAGTTAGCCCACAGTTAGGGGTAGGAGAAATGTTTCTGTGTATCATGACCAAACCTGTGGCTCTGACATTCTTTCCGCCCCCTCTTCCGAAAAATTTCCCTGAGCCATGTTGGGTTCATTTTTGGTCTTCTTCAGTGATAAGGTATTGGGAGCCTCTGTGTCCCTGGATATCTGATTTGGTAGGAGTTGATTGTTCTCTGTGTTGATCTCCTTCACCCTTGTGCTGGTACCAGGTTCACCAAGAAAACAGCACCCTTGCTTGTTTCACCAATTATTTTAAGTTTTAGCTGGGTATGATGAGGTGGTTCTCTCCTTAGGATCTGCATCTATCTGAAAAAGAGAAGCAGATTCTCCAATGGACAGTAAAGTTAGCAATAGACAAATGGGAAAACCCTTATGTTTTTATAGAGAGTTTAATAGGTGTAGACCCTCTTGTAGCCCACGATTGGTGGTAGTTTGATACTGGAGAGTGGGCTCATGTTTGGATATGGTTCTGACTTGTTTCCTAGCTCCAGCTATGGGTGATACTCCACTGAGGGGATCTGTTGGCCAAATCAAGAGCAGTTAGTTTCCCACCATGGCTGTGTGCCAGTATTGCATTTATGTGAGCATCACGACAGGTTATTTCCTACTAAGTACATTAGACTATGAGTTGCTTGGACAGATATTGGTCATTTTCCCCCAATCACCCATGTAGTACTTTCTGGCACTAGACACACTGACTGCCTGGAGACTGACTCTCTTCCAGTTTCCAGCCATGCCATTCCATTTTACGTGTCAAACGCATATGGTGTCTTCAGCAGCAGGGTCTTACCACTAGTCTTTGGTAGGTCATCAAGTACTCTGAGATAAATCTGTCTTTCTTTTAGGAAACTTTGTAGGTCTCTCTGATCAAAAGCTCACTGTAGATGATATCTACCTGCTGGTACTGGGAGTTACAGGTCAGTGCCCACTGAGAGAAGGAAGAAAAAGATAACTGATATAAAAGTGTTAGAAAGAAGAGAGAGAGAGAGAGAGAGAGAGAGAGAGAGAGAGGCGCCATAGAAGATTAAGGTCAGTCTTCATCCATTCTTTCTTTATGTCTTTCTCACTTATGCAGTTTCAGGCAGGCATATGCAATAGTCCATTCATGGATTCTATCTCTTTGTAACATGTTTCCTGATATAGGTTACTGTAAGTTGCTTTCTTGCTTTTTTACTAATGTGTGTGAAACATATCACAATCTTAAGGGACACAGTCTTACTATCATCATGCCATATGATACAGAAGTTAGCTCTAACCAAGCAAATACACTCTCTTTTGCTGGCTCTTTTCATATTTTAATGTTCTTTGTAATGTCTTTCTCCTCTTCTGAAAGGTCTAATCGTCCTGAACACATGTCCCACCTATTTATTTATAAATCCAGACAACAAGGGCTATTTTACTTGCATGTCATTTTAATTCAAGACTATATGAGAACATATTTGCATATACCATCAAATAGAACCAAACTAAATTATTTTAAGCTCCTGGAAATGCATTTCAACCTATCTTCGATGTTTCTACTAGTTTAAAATGGTTCAAGCAGAAAGAAATCTTGACCTTGTCCCTTTTTATAAAATGTCCCAGTATATTATTATTTGTGTTCTTAGGCACAGTGAAAGAAATCCAAACATATATGGATAAAATTATTCAAAACTATGTAAATATTTAAAAACTATAGATCATAAAATGTGTAGTGTTTAGATTGTGCAAACTCACTTTTATTTAACAGTAAAATTAGGTAATGGATAACCTATATAAAGGGAGTGACCATTATGTTTTAGAAACAAGGTCATTGGACTTGCACCAATAACCTAAAATCTTAGTTATGACCCTGACTGGCTCTTTAATGCAGAACTCTTTATATTTCCTTATTCAGTTACTGAGAAGAAGTGATTTAACAAGCTTAAGAACTAAACATTAACACTCAATTAATAAAACCCTCAAGGTCTATTCTACAATAGAAGAAGAAAATAAGGTGAAATAGCAAATAAAATAGAGTTTAAATTTCATTGTGATGAATAATAAATAAATAAATATTTTAAATTATGTTTTCTACACTAGAATGGCATATGAACAGATACAATGTGGCATTACACATTAATCTGGCTTAGTCTCAAATAACGATTACTGAGCTATTTGTTATCAATAAAAAACACAAAAAATCCCTAGAAATAGTGAAAATTCAAAACCTGTCCAGATAAAAATTGCTTTTATACTGATGCCATCTCTAGAGACACAATTGGAATTGAAATTCTTGTTTTGATCACCCTGACATTATTGTGGGCTGGAATGAACATGAGAAATTGCTCATCAAAGACACATAAAATTTCTCCAAAGATTGGAATTTAAAACCTATCTCTGGAGCTTGTCTTAATATTGAAGCAATTTCATGGCCAGGGTTTGAATTTAAGCCTTCATGGATTTTAAATGAGAATTGTTCTTACATTGTTTACACAATAAATAGAATGACTAAATATATTTCTGTACTGATATTCAGATACTTGGTGGGAATTACAAATGCCTAAAGGTGTAAATATCATTTATATGTCTGCATAATATTATGATAATATTTCATATTAATGCTCAGTTTCATGAGTTAATAAAATTAAGCAAACATATATATTTTAAAGACTTTTTAAAACTTTTTTTGATTTATTTATTTATTTGAGAGCGACAGAGAGAAGGAAGCAGAGAGAGAGAGAGAGAGAATGGGCACACCAGAGCTTCCAGCCTCTGTAAATGAATTCCAGATGTGTGCGCCCCCTTGTGCATCTGGCTAACATGGGTCCTGGGGAATTGAACCTCGAACCAGGGTCCTTAGGATTCACAGGCAAGCTTTTAACTGCTAAGCCATCTCTCCAGCCCACGTATTTTAATCTTCCAAAATCTTAGAGTTTTGAAGCAAACCTGATAGAAATGTGACTCTAATCGTTTCCCAAATAAGAAAATGAGTCTATAGTAAATCTTTATAATTTAAGTTTCAGATGTAATAACATTTATATATCCATATATAATTAATAATATCAATATAATTAATAATAACATGATATAATTGCATATATTTTTATGTATTTTCCAAGAGCAGTGTCCTTCCTCTGAAATTCGCAAAAGAAATAATACTACTAGTATTAGTAAAAGCTCGTTGTGACTATATGTGAAGCTTTATATTATTAACACAAATTTCAGAGGAGACAAGGTTTGTTCAACATGTATATTTAAAAATCAAAAAGATCTTGAGCATTTCTGCCCTCAGCTGTTGATATGAACTGAAGGGGAATGTTCATTAACTAAATAAATGCTTTTTTTAGTTTTAATTTTAAATCACTATAGATATATATACACACATATATACATGTATATCCATATATATGTATACAGTGTGTGTATATGTATATATGTCTATATACATATAGATATATAAATACACACACATATATACATATATGTATATATTTACACACACAAACACACATATATATATATGTGTATATATATATATATATATATATATATATATATACACATTTATTTTCATGGTTACTATAAATGGAATAATTCCATTTATATGTGAAGGAAAATAAAAAGACTGTAACATGATTTAAAAAAAAATCATGATTTTAAACAAAAAGGAAAAGAATAATAAGCACCCAAGAGAAGTACTATTTGTGTTAAGAGACAGACTTGTAGAAGTTTTAGGATAGAAAATCAAATCAGTAAGGTATATGGTGCTAGCATGGAGCCAGCAAAGACAGTCTGTTTAGAGCTTACAAAGATGACATAGACATTATACACAGCATCAGAAAGGAAGAAGACGGCTATGCAAATGTGTGAAAATGGTGCTAGGAGGAGGCATGTAAGCAAATGTGTTCCTTGATTAAATTCAATTTTTTAAAAAAATCTTTGGGATAACCTGTGTATGTCCTTGGAAAGATGCTGTATAGATATGAGGGATTCATTCTTGTGTCTAGAGTAAACTAATGAGAAACAGTGTTTAGTTATGCACAACTGACAATCTATTTGAGAAGTAAAAATAATTTTATTAGAAAATCTAGATCTACCATTTAATCCAGCTATAGCACTTCTGGACATAGACCCGAAAACACCACTTTTTATTACTGACATACTTGTTCAACCGTATTTGTTGCTGCCCTATTAACAACAACTAAGAGCAGAGATCAGCCCACATGCCCATCAACTGATGAATGAACAATGAAGATTTGGTACATGTAGACAATGGAATGAAATTGGAAGGAAAAAGGGTGGAATTGGAGAAAACCATTCCAAGCAAAGTCACACAGCACAGAAAGACAAGCACGACATGTACTCTCTCAGGCATTTCTTTTTTTTTTTTTTTCTCAATTTTTATTAACATTTTCCATGATTATAAAAAATATCCCATGGTAATACCCTCTGTCCGCCCACTTTCCCCTTTGAAATTCCATTCTCCATCATATCCCCTACCCATCTCAGCCAGTCTCTCCTTTATTTTGATGTCATGATCTTTTCTTCCTCTTATGATGGTCTTGTGTAGGTAGTGTCAAGCACTATGAGGTCAGGGATATCCAGGCCATTTTATGTCTTGAGGGAGCACATTGTAAGGAGTCCTACCCTTCCTTTGGCTCTTACATTCTTTCTGCTACCTCTTCCGCAATGGCCCATGAGCCCTGAAAGATGTGATCGAGATGTTACTCAGTACTCTAGTCACATCTTTCCAGCACTATGATACCTTCTCAGTCATCCCAAGGTCACTGCCACCTGAAAAGAGAAGATTCTCTCCCCAAAGTGAGAGTAGCATTAAAATAAGGGTATGAATATTAAGAGAAGTGCTTACTGGGCAGTTTGGTAAGCATAGTATATACATTTTTCCAGATATCAGCAGATGTTACACCCCTAGGGCTCATGACTACCCCTGCTTTAAGTTTTCAGTATCAGGGATGTATCCCCCCCCCCTATGAAGTGGGCCTCCAGTCCAACTGGAGGGCAGTTGGTTTCCACCATGACAGATGTGCGACTATTGCACCCGTTGGCTCATTTGACAGGGCTTGCAGTGTCCACTGTTGAGTATCTTCACTGGTGGTATCTCTTTCTCCCATTGAACTACATGTAGAATGGCTACTTCCAGCTTTCTCTCAGCTGGTCTACATGGAGGAGGTTATCAGCAGGATTTCTCAGTGGCCTTGCAGCCCAAGCATATGGAGTCTTCAGAAATAGGGTCTTACCATCTACTCCTGGTGGGAAACCAAGGGCCTCAGCATTGGCCTATAATGTTTTGGGGGCATCAGGGACCTCCCTGGCCAACAACTCACTGGAGGTATCCCATCAATGGCACTGAAAATTTTCTAACAATGATCTATGGCTCCTGAGTGATCCATTGTCCAAAACTGGAGGATCCCATATGATTTATTTGCATCCTCTTAGATTTTGATTAGCCCTCCCTCCACCTTTCCTTTATTCAATCTCTTCCCCTGACCTCATTTTGGGCCTTTTCACGCTCGTTAATCTATTCTTCTACTTACATATATACAATACCAACCTGTTAAGTACCCTCCTCCCTTCCTTTCTCTTCCCTTTATATCTCCTTTTTAACATACTGGCCTCTGCTACTGATTTTTTTCCTTCTTACACAGAAGCCCAATCATCTATAGCTAGGATCCACATATGAGACAGAACATGTGGTGCTTGGCTTTCTGGGCCTGGGTTACCTCACTTAGTCTAATCCTTTCCAGATCCATCCATTTTCTAATAATTTTCATAACTTCAGTTTTCTTTACTACTGAGTAGAACTCCATTGTATAAATGTGCCATATCTTCATTATCCACTCATCAGTTGAGGGACATCTAGGCTGGTTCCATTTCCCAGATATTATGAATTGAGCAGCAAAAAACATGGTTAAGCATGTAGTTCTAAGTAAATGGGATGAATCCTTAGGATACATGCCTAGGAGTGCTATAGCTGGATTATATGGTAGATCAATTTTTAGCTGTCTTAGGAACCTCCACACTCATTTCCACAATGGCTGGACCAGATTGCATTCCCACTAACAGTGTAGAAGGGTTCCTCTTTTTCCACATCCCTGCCAGCATTTTTGATCATTTGTTTTCATGATGGTAGCCAATATGACAGGAGTGAGATGGAATCTCAAGGTAGTTTTAATCTGCATTTCCCTGATGACTAGGGATGTAGAACATTTTTTTTAGATGCTTATACACCATCTGTATTTCTTCTTTTGAGAATTCTCTATTTAGCTCCATAGCCCATTTTCTAATTGGCTTATTTGATTTCTTATTATTTAACTTTTTGAGTTCTTTGCATATCCTAGATATATATTCCTATATCAGATATACAGCTGGCAAAGATTTTTTTCCCATTCTGTAGTTTGCCTCTTTGCTTTATTCACAGTATCTTTTGCAGTACAAAATCTTTGTAATTTCATGAGGTCCCAGTGGTTAATCTGTGGTTTTATTGCCTGAGCAATTGGGGTTATATTCAGAAAGTCTTTGCCAAGACCAATATGTGGAAGGGTTTCCCCTACTTTTTCCTCTAGCAGTTTCAGAGCTTCAGGTCTGATGTTAAAGTCTTTAATCCATTTGGACTTAATTCTTGTGCATGGAGAGAGAGAAGGATCTATTTTCATCCTTCTGCAGATACATATCCAGTTTTCCGGAGCAATTTCCTGAAGAGGCTGTCTTTTCTAAAATGAGTATTTTTGGCTTTTTTTTTTTTTAAATCAAATATCAGGTGGCTATAGCTACGTTTATTTATATGGGGGACTCTATTCTGTTCCATTGATATACATATCTGCTGTTGTGCCAGTATCATGCTGTTTTTGTTACTGTGGTTCTGTCGTACAGGTTAAAATCAGGTATGGTGAAACCACCCGCCTTATTTTTGTAGTTCAGTATTATTTTAGTTATTCGAGGTTTTTTTGTGACCCAAATGAATTTTCGGATTGTTTTTTCTATTTCCGTGAAGAATGACTTTGAAATTTTGATGGGGATTGCATTAAATGTGTAGATCGCTTTTGGTAAGATTGCCATTATCACAATATTGATTCTTCCAGTCCAGGAACAAAGGATGTTTTTCCATTTCCTAGTGTCTTCTGCAATTTCCTGCTTGAGTGTTTTATAGTTTTCATTCTAGAGATTCTTTACTTCCTTGGTTAGGTTTATTCCAAGGTACTTTATTTTCTTTGATGCAGTTGTGAATAGGAGTGATTCTCTGATTTCATCCTCTGTGTGTTTGCTGTTAGCATAAAGGAATGCTACTGATTTCTGTGTATTTATTTGTATCCTGCTACAAGGTTTTAGGTGTTTATCAGCTCTAACAGTTGCTGGTAGAGTCTTTGGGGTCCTTTATATATAGAATCATGTCATCTGCAAATAATGGTAACTTGATTTCTTCCTTTCCAATTTGTATCCCTTTTATGTGTGTCTCTTGCCTTATTGCTATGGCTAAGACTTCCAGTACTATATTAAATAAAAGTGGGGACAGTGGACACCCTTGTCTTGTTCCTGATTTTAGTGGAAAAGCTTTCAGTTTTTCCCCATTTAGTAATATGTTGGCTGTAGGCTTGTCCTAAATAGTCTTTATTATATTGAGATATGTTCCTTCCATTCCCAGTCTCTGTAGGACTTTTATCATGAAGGGATGTTGGATTTTGTCAAATGCTTTTTCTGTGTCTAATGAGATGATCATGTGATTTTTGTCCTTCAGTCCATTTATATAATGTGTTACATTTATCGATTTGAATATGTTGAACCATCCCTGCATCTCTGGGATAAAGCCTACTTGGTCAGGGTGAATGATCTTTCTGATATATTCTTGTATTCTGTTTGCCAATATTTTGTTGAGAATTTTTGCATCTATGTCCATGAGGGAGATTGGTCTGTAATTTTCTTTTTTTGTTCTATCTTTGCCTGGTTTTG
Source organism: Dipus sagitta (assembly GCA_036346955.1). NCBI lineage: Eukaryota > Metazoa > Chordata > Mammalia > Rodentia > Dipodidae > Dipus > Dipus sagitta. Next base: position 76,803,609 of record CM070783.1, on the reverse strand, counting down.
GTATCAGGGTGATGCTGGCTTCATAGAAGGAAGTTGGTAGGATTCTTTCTTTTTTATTTTACAGAAAAGTTTAAGAAGCAATGGCATTAGTTCTTCCCTGAAGGTATGGAAAATTCAGCAGTGAATCCATCTGGGCCTGGGCTTTTTTTAGTTGGGAGATTTTTGATAACTGCTCTCATCTCCATGATTGTTATAGGTCTATTTAAGTGATTAATTTCATCTTGCTTTAATTTAGGTAGGTCATATAAATCAATAAAAACACCCATTTCTTTCAGATTTTCATACTTTGTGGAGTATATGCTTTTATAGTATGTCCCTACGATTGTTTGAATTTCTCTGGCATCTGTTGTGATGTTAACTTTTTCATCTCTAATTTTATTAATTTCTGTCTCTACTCTCTTTCTTTTGGTCAGATTTGCTAAGGGCTTATCAATCTTGTTTATCCACTCAAAGAACCAAGTCTTTGTTTCATTGATTCTTTGGATTGTTTTTTTTAGTTTCTATTTCATCATTTTCTGTCCTAATCTTTATTATTTCTTCCCGTCTACTGATTTTTGGTTTGCCTTGTTCTTCTTTTTCCAAGGCTTTTCGGTGAAGTATTAGGTCATTTACTTGCGACCTTTCTAATTTCTTAATATAGGCACTTAAAGCTATAAATTCACTTTTTAGGACTGCCTTCATTGTGTCCCAGAGATTTTGGTATGTTGTGTTCTCATTATCTATAAATTTTTTGACTTCCTTCTTGATTTGTTCATTGACCCATTCATCATTTAGTTGTGTGTTGTTTAATTTCCATGATTTTGTGTATGCTCTATAGCCTTTCTTTCTATTGAGTTGTAGTTTGATTCCATTGTGGTCAGATAGAATGCAAGGAATTATTTCAATTTTCTTGTATTTTTTAAGATTTGCTTTGTGTCCTAATATATGGTCTATTTTATAGAATGTTCCATGTGCTGCTGAAAAGAATGTATATTCTGCAGAATTTGGATGAAATGTCCTGTAGATATCTGTTAGGTCCATTCCTTATATGACCTCATTTAGCCCAGATGCCTCTCTGTTTATTTTTTCCAGAAATGACCTGTCAATTGATGAGAGTGGGGTGTTGAAGTCACCCACTACCACTGTGTTTGGTGTTATCTGTGACCTTAGATCTAATAGCATTTGTTTGATGAATTTGGGGGCCCCCATGTTAGGTGCATATATGTTTAGGATTGTAATGTCCTGTTTGAGGGTGCCTTTAATCAATATAAAGTGACCTTCCTTATCTTTCTTAATTAATGTTGGACTGAAGTCTACCTTGTCAGATATTAGTATAGCAAACCCTGCTTGTTTTCTAAGTCCATTTGCTTGAAACACCGTTTTCCAACCTTTCACCCTAAGACAGTGTCCATTCTTTGTAGAAAGGTGGGTTTCTTGGAGGCAAAAAAAAAAAAAAAAAAAAAAAAAAATTGAAGGTTCCTGTTTTTTAACCCACTCTGCGAACCTATGCCTTTTGGTTGGGGCATTGAGGCCATTGATATTAAGAGATAATATTGAAAGGTGTGTATACATTTCTTCCATTTTTTTGTAGTTCTACTGGTTTTACCTTTGCTCTCTTGTGTTAATTATTATTCAGTATTGTTTGTTTTTTTTTCTGGTTCCTTAAATGTGTGCTTTTCTTTTTCTTCAGCATGGAGGATTCTTTCAAGTACTTTATGTAAAGCTGGTTATCTTCAAATACTCCTTTAGCTTGCTTTTGTCATGGAATGTCCTTATTTCTCCATCTATTTGAATGGATAGTTTGGCAGGATAAAGTAACTTTGGTTGACAGTTGTTATCTTTCAGGACTTGGGATACATCATTCCACACCCTTGTGGCTTTTAAAGTTTGTGTTGAGTAATCTGCTATAATCCTGATAGGCTTGCTTTTTTAGGTAACTTGTTTTTTCTCTCTGACTGCTTTCAATATTTTTTCTTTGGTTTGTGTGTTTGGGAGTTTGAGTATAATATGGTGAGGAGAGGTTCTTTCCAGGTTTTGTCTGGCTGGTGTTCTAAAGAATTCCTGGTTCTGCATTGGCACCTCTTCCCCAATTTGGGGAAAGTTTTCTTCTCTGATTTTGTTGAAGATGCCTACTATGCCTTTGGAGTGAAATTCTTCCCCTTCTACTATGCCCTGATATCTTGAAATTCTCACTCATACTTTTCTATTAGTATGTCTTTCTCTTTGTTGGGCTATATTAGATCTTCCACCTTGTCTTCTAGCTTAGATATTCTGTTCTCTCTTTCATCCATTCTACTGGTGAGATTTTCTACAGAGTTTTTTATTTCACTAACTGTTTCCTTCATTGCTAGTAATTCTGACTGGTTTTTCTTTATTATTTCTATTTCCTTATTTTTTGTCTAGTATTGACCTCTCTATTTCATTAAATTGGTATCCTGTGTTTTCTTTGATTCCTTTGATTTCCTCTTTCATTCCTTTGATTTCTTCTTTGACTTCTTTTTTTTAAATTTTTAATTTTTTTTTCTTTATTAGTTAGTTTTGTATTCAGCAAATACAATCAGTTTGGTACCATTATTAGGCTCATCCATGACCTAACCCCTCCCTTTGGCCCCTCCTTGTTGAGGTATATGAGTCATGCATTGTGGAGTTAGCCCACAGTTATGTGTAAGATAAATGTCTGTGCATATCATGATCCAACATGTGGCTCTGACATTCTTTCTGCCCCCTCTTCCACAAAATTTCCCTGAGCCATGTTGGGTTCATTTTTCGTCTGCTTCAGTGATGAGGTGTTGGAGGCCTGTGGGTTTCTGGCTCTCTGATTTGGTAGGAGTTGATTTTTCTCTGTGTTGATCTCCTACCCCCTTGTGCTGGTATCTGGTTCATCAGGAAAACAGCCAACTTGCTTATTTCTCCAATTTTTCTTAGTTTCAGCTGGGGACCTTTTGAGGTATGATGGGGTGGCTCTCTCCTTAGGATCTACATCTATCTGAAAAAGAGAAGCAGATTCTCCAATGGAGAATAAGTTAGCACCAGGACAAAAGAGATTTCTTTGACTTCTTTAAACATATTTATAATCATTCTTTTAAAATCTTTCTCATGCATTTCCTCTACCTTGTTCTCACTGGAGGTCATTTCTGATGCATTAATACTTTTTGGTGCATTTATATTGTCTTGATTTTTGGTGTTTCTTGTGTTATAATGTATATATTTTTGCATCCTAGATTATTTAATAATTGGATATTCTAGTTATCTGGGTATTATTAGATGTGTAAGTCAATCTGATGTTATATAACTTCAGGGTAGGAGCTTAAGGCATTAGGTGTGGCTCTCAAGACTCTCAGAGTATCTACAAATGTGACCCTAGGTGTTGCATTTGCCTGCTATGAGAATATTCAAGTAGGCTGAGTGGAACCATATATAGATAGATTCTGAAATTTAATTAAATAATGTGCACTTTCAATGAAAAACAGCTTAGAGTATTTGTCCAAGAGTAGGTATTATGACAACCAGATCCTGTAACTGTCCCTTAGGGTGTATGGTGCCCCACCTACAGCCTTAATCCTGACAACAAGGAAGTTAAGAGTTCTGATCTGCTGAGGGTACCACGTCATCTTGTGACCAGGTGAGATCCTTCCCTGGTGTAATCTCAGTTACCTCTGCTCCTGCTTGGGTCCCGCTGTTGTTTCAAGTTGGCGTGGCCATATCCCTGGACTGCTGCTCTGTTCGCTGGACCTGGGCACTTGTGGTGGGGGAGGGGAGGCTGCCAATGCTGCTCTAGTTCTCTCACTGTTCCACGTGTTCTTCTACCTTGTGATCTGCTCCTCCGTTGTTCACTGCCGTTCTCCCTTCACGTTTCTTGAGTTTGCAGAGAGCTGCAGTGTGAGTGGAAAATCCCCTCGCCTGGCTTTTCCTATGGCTGAAGCTGAGCCTGTCAGCTTTCTGGCTGCCACCACCACTGCTGCCACAGTCTGCAGACCTGCTGAAGCTGCTTCTGCTGACCTGTGAGGGCTCTGGATGCTCTGGATCTCTCCTACTTCTCTGCTGCCATTTCAATTTGATATACAACTCACTTTTTAGTAAAAGTGTGTATTTTGCTGCATTTCTTTTGGCTCCCCCCCCCCCCCCAGGCTGCTTTGGCATGGTACCTATGCTGCCGTCTTAACCAGAAGTCCCTCTCAGGCATTTCTGCCTCAGGTCACGCTTGGTTGGAGAACCTGTTTTATTTTACAGATGACAGAGAAAGTGAAAGAGAGCTTAGATCCATCAATGACAAAAAGATAACAAATTGTCCCCCATAAGACTTGCCACCACTACCATATCAGCAAGGGCCCAGGAGAAATTGCAGAGGAAATAGCAAAAAGAATAGTGTTCTTACTGCTAGCCTAACAAACAACTCAATGGTGATGGTGACAGACACAGTGATCAATAAAAACCTGTAAAAGCAAAAATCCAGGGTCTACAAAGAACTCAACACAAAAGCAAACTGCCAACAGGCCTGCTATGGCTCGGGGAACATTGTGGAAGAGGGGGCAGAAAGATTGTAAGACAAACAGAGTTGGCAGAAATACTCTGACGTACAGTTCCCCCCTATACCCCACAGGGACTGACTGATTCCTTCATGACTCCACAGATGATACCATAACCCCATTGAAGAAGGCCCCCAGGGTAATGGGAGCTGGGTGGAGGAATAAAGTATTATATATATACACATATATATATATATATATACATATATATATGTGTGTGTGTATATATATATATATATATGTATATATATATATATATATATCTTCTACTCATCCCCTGTTTTCAGCCAATTTTAAAAGATATTTCCAGCTTTATAATATGGCTTTATTTAATATATTTTTTTAATTCAGCTGTTCCCTCGTGTGACCTCCTAAACTGAACAGGTTTAATTTTCATGGAAATACAGCAAAATTTGTTTTGATAGTTGAGATTCCTATATTTTTATTTCAGTCTTTTATCATTCATGCATATTTGAAACACAAATATTTATCTGACTTATTGGTACATACGGACACATGATCATTAGTTCTTATTTTAGACTCTTCAAACCTACTTATTCAAAAGTAGCAATCATGGTTTTTGATGAGTAGAAATGGGCAAAAATGAAAAGGGGGCAATAAAAGAAGTTCATTTTTCTTACATATTAATTGTATAAATTTTTCAAAGCATATTATGTGTATGCTACCATTGTAGAGATATTTCATGAAATTAACTGAGATTTTGTTTACATGATAAAACACATTCCTAAGAAGTGAAATCTTGTGATGTGGCTGGGCAATGTTGTACCTGTGAAAATTCAGCCTGGCATAGGTTTGTTTTCTGTACAAATAGAGACATTCTAAACAGAAAACAACCAATCAAAAACTAATATGAGGAATTTAAACACCTCCCAGATGCACAAAATACTAATATAAATTGCTTCTAGGAATTACAGACTGTAAAATCCAGCAAGACTGAAAATATTGAATTATGGGTAGGTCATTAGAGTGATGAGCTACTTTACTGCAACTGATGCTCCATGGCTGAAAGTCCAATCATAGTTGTTTGCAATGGATGAGTTGGGGCTTTCATAGGGCGATAATTAAACTTAGGCTAAAAGCCTGAACATTTTTTAATACTACAGTTATTTTCTATTTAAAATACTCTTTGCATCCCATAAATAGCAAAAGCTAAACTGAAAAAAAATTGTGGTAGTCTGCATGGCCAAAGGGGAAAAGGTGATTATGACACGATATTGCAAGACGATGGCTAGTGTGACTGCAGGAGGACCTCAGATGAAGACTGTCAGCAACTCAGTTTTCTTTCCTGCGTATGAGTTTGTGTATTTTATCACCTGAGCCCCTGACACGTAAAAAAAGAAAAATCCCCCACAAAAATATATGCAAAACAAATGTAAAAATCTATAACTAAATAGTTTAATATCTCTGTGATAGTTAAATTCATTTTTTAAAAAATTATTTAATTGTTTTATGTATTTGAGAAGGAGAAGCAGGTAAAGATAGAATGGGTGCACCAGGGCCTCCAACCACTGCAAATAAACTCCAGATGCATGTGCCACTTGGTGCATCTGGCTTACATGGGTACTGGCAAATCAAACCTAAGTCCTTAGACTTTGTAGGCAAGTGCCTTAACTTCTAAGCCATCTCTCTAGCCGAAGGTAAGGGTTAAATTCTGTTGACAACTTGATCTGATTAGGAATCAGAGACATTCCTCTTGGGTGGGTCTCTGAGGTTGCTTCCAGGATTGACTTAAGAGAAGTCCTTCCTCTAGTGTGAGCCCTTCCTTCAGAGTAGGCGGGATATATTTAAAGAATCTCTGAGAGAAAAAGGTCCCTTTTAACTACCTGTTTGTCTGTGCTTCTAGTTAGTGAGTGCCTTCACTTGTATGGGTATCTATGCTGTCTGGATATCCTTTCTTGGCATTGGAACCAAGTTTCCTCAGCATTTCAATCAGAACTGAGGACCAGCAGCTCCCCAGGAATTCTCCAGGATTTTAGTGCTGGACTGGGACTGCTGAGGTACCCAGCCATGTGAACTTAGCAGCTACCAGGTTCCTTGACACTTAAGCCTGCAGGCTTCTATTTCTGTAGTGCCATAAAGCACCAAAAAACATTTCCCTTTATAATACCAATTCATTCTATTGGTTCTGTTCTTCTAGAGAATTCTATTGGATCACGTTTGTTGCTGGGGGTATAATTTGAGGCTCTAAGCAAGTAACTTATCTCCTGCTGCTGATTGCCACCTGTTGTGGCAGATTTGATGCCCAATCTCTGATTATGGCATCTTTTCCCTGCTATCATGGAGTTTCCCTTTGAGTGTGTAGGCCAACATAATAAACAAGTTTCCTCCCATCAGCTGCTTCTGGCTGGGCTCTTCATGCCAGCATTGAGAAGGTATCTGCAACAATTTCCTTTCCCTAATCTTCACAAGTACTCCTATTTAAATTCAGTGTATACTGAATGATATTTTCTTGGTAACTATTTCTAATCTTCCTACTGAGAGAAAAATCCTTTATGTTTCCCCCTCCCTTGGCTATAGAATGTATCAAATTTATGAATTCATAAAGTAATGTGTGTTTTTGGTATGAAGAAACAAAAATCATATCAGTCTTAAATCCTGGTAAGTATGACCATTGTTTCAATATCTGCTAAAACAAATGGTATAAGCTTCTTCCAATAGAATAACTTTAAATGCCTCATTTTTTTATTCTTCTTTATATGAGCAAAGGGAATAATCTAACCACTAAAGACTTACAGTAACTCAGATGCCAATGGGAAATTAAATATTTTAACAAAATATTGTGGCATATTATTTTACATTCTGTTTTGTGTGATCTGTATTACAAATATGCTTTTTGGATATTAGGAAAGAGGAATACTGTGACAAAACTCCTTAGGGTCATATACAGGCCTTGCAGTCAATTCAATTGCTTTACCAACAATCCTAAGACTTCCCAAAGGCTCTGGCACAGGGAGCTACATTTCCCATAAAATGAGAGCGTGCACAATGTAGAAAAATTGAATCTCTAAATTAGAAGTCTGTGTTATCAGAAGCCTGTAATATTCTAATCATGACTTCATCAGTTCAGTCAGTACTGAAATCACAGATCTATAATTATTGAATCTTCTGACTATTCTGCTATCTTCTTTGTAAATAATAAAATTCTGCTTTTCCATAGCAGCAGTACTATACATTTTTATGAATATTCAAACAGAAAAATATGTCTGTGCCCATACTCACCCTGAAATTGCCACTCACCCAATCATGGAATCTAAGCAGGGTTGGGCCTGGTTAGTACTTGGATAGGAGAAAAACCATGTGTATCACAGTTTGTTAATCCATACAGGAAGAATGGCCCACAATTTGATATCTGTTTAATAAAGGTGATATTTTATTGTTTTACTGGCTTTAGATAGATGATTTTGTACCTTTTTAAAATAGAAAATATGGGTCTGCAGAGATCTCTTAGTGGTAAAGGCTCATACCTGTGAAACCTAAGGACCCATGTTCTATTTTCCAGGTCCCATATAAGCCAGATGGTCATCATGGCACATGCATCTGGAGTTTGTTTGCAGTGGCTAGAGACACTGGTGTGCCCATTCTCTCTCTCTATCTCTTTCATTCTTTCTCTTCCTCTTTCTGTCTCTAACAAATAAATAATAAAATTTTTAAAATAGAAAATATGGACTTGTTTTAAAATATTTTAATGATTTCAATGTTTATTGAGCAGAAGCATTTGCTTTATTTTTCGATTTCTACTTTAGCTTACATAAATACGTTAGCTATGTTGAAACCTATTAATTCATCTTACCTTATATATCACAAGGAAAAATAGTAGGGTAGTAATTTCAGGTCTCATGTTTGTTTTATCATTAGTTTAGAGTTAGCTGGTCTGTCCTCTATGTAATACTTGGTTTGTGTTTTGGACTTTTTTCAGTGAGTTCCTAAGACTAAGGAAATAAATTCATAACACTTATTGTGATTCTTCTTTAAACCATCTAATTTCTGCCTTAAAGCTATAATATTTCTGAGGAAATAAAGACAGAATAAGTAATAAAATGTTCATTTGGCTGTTGTGTGTGTTTATATGTGTGCATGTATGTGTATGTGTGTATATATCACTGCAGTCTTTCAGTGACCACTCATTTACATACATATCAACCCTCATCTGTGACTTTACAATGAAAGTAAACCTTATTTGTTGGAAATAGCATAAATCATATTTGCAACACATGTTGGCTTTGTTAATATCAACACTTAGTAACTAATATATTAATACTATATTAAGCATATTAGCAACACATAGTTACTTTTAAAATTGCTCAGGTAATTTGAGGAAAAGATGAATTTATTTTTATAGTTGAATTGATTAATGTAACAGTAGATGTTTATGTTGTATGCGATGTATACACACGGGCATATAAGAAGATCTGCTGAGGGAATTAACCTAATGTTCAGGATCTAAGATTGTTATATCCATGAGTTGGAAATGGTTGTTCCAGATGAGAGAGAAAGTGACTGAGGAGCAGAGGGAGATTGTTTCCTGCCTTTCCCTTCTATCCATGCTGTCAAGGAGTGAACACTGGGTTCCCAGCTACATGGTTTAGTATGATCATCTTTTCTCAGTGTACATATTCAAATGCATGTTTCAAACCCTTGCCTGTTATATCCTTTTCACTCAAACAGATTCAAAAGATCAATGATCACAAGTGAATTTTTAATCATATAATTGTTTTATATATTCAGGAATATGTTTTACCTACTCAGTATACTTGACAAATTGTTGAGGTGATATGATTTATGTTTCCTATTTTAAGAGCATATATTCTACAACTGGCATATAAATTATAGAAAATTTACTAGGCAAGTTGGTGCATACCTATAATCCCATCTTCTTAGGAAGCTCAGTCATGAGCATCTGAAATTGGAAGTCAGTTTGTCCTGCATAATGAATTCAAGCCTGGGAAGCTTATGGAAAGTCTTTATCAAAACACAGTTTCAGACTATTGTGGGTGTGGTTTAGTAGAAGAGCGCTTGCAATGAGCCTTTGTTCAAACTCCAAGCTCCACAAGCCACTAATAACTCATGATAATTAAAAAAGAATTTCATCAGCCAACCTGATAGAGTTAGAAAGAGAAATCTCAGCATTTTTGGAAAATAAAATAGCTGTTTGCAAAAGTTATTTTTTTCAATAATTAACTAAATTTGCCTTCAATTTAAAAAATGGTGAGGTGATTTCCTTCAAAATAAGTATAAATATCAATAAAACATATGGAGAATATAAGTGAAAGGTCAAAGCTTCTTTTGAGAAATATTTAATTTATTTGCGAGAGAGAGAGAAAGAGAGAGAGGCAGATCAAAAATGGGTGAACCAGGGCCTTCAGCCACTACAAACTAGCAAGGATGCTGTTTTCTTGGTGAACCGGGTACCAGCACAAGGGTGAAGGAGATCAACACAGAGAAAATTCAACTCGTACCAAATCAGAGAGCCAGAGCCTCAGAGGCCCCCAACACCTCATCACTGAAGCAAACCAAAAATGAACCCAACATTGCTCAGGTAAATTTTACAGAAGAGGGGGCGGAAAGAATGTCAGAGCCACATGTTGGGTCATGATATGCAGAGACATTTATCCTACCCATAACTGTGGGCTAACTCCAGAATGTATGACCCACATACCTCAACAAAAAGGGGCCAGGGGGAGGGGGTGGACATGGATGAGCCTAACAATGGTACCATATTGATTGTATTCGCTGAGTATAAAACTAATTAATAAAAAAAGAAAAAAAATCCAGGAAGGATTCAGGGAGAGAGAAACTTTTATTCACTGCTGAATCAGTATGGAAGTGTCTCAAAAATTAGAAATAGAACTCCCATATGACCAAGCTATACATTCCTGGGCATATAACCCAAGAAGTCCACACTGTACTCAGAGATTCTTGCACATCCTTGTTTATTGCTGCTCTATTTGCAATAGCTAACAATTAGAATCAGCCTAGATGACCATCAATGGATGAATGGACAATAAGAATATACACAAAAAATACATAGATTTTGACACAAAAAAGTGATATTGTTGGGCTGCAGAGATGGCTTACCAGTTAAGCACTTACCTGTGAAGCCTAAGGACACTGGTTTGAGGCTGGATTCCCCAGTACCCACATTAGCCAGATGCACAAGGGGGCGCATGCATCTGGAGTTTGTTTGCAGTGGCTGGAAGCACTGGTGCTCCCTCTCTCTCTCTCTCTCTCTCTCTCTCTGCCTCCTTCTCTCTGTCTGTCACTCTCAAATAAATAAATTAATTAAACAACAAAAAAATTTAAAAAGTGATACTTTCAAAAACACCCCACTTTCTTTGAATCAATGTAAAATTTTAAAATTTAATGATAGCATAAATTTGTTCTTGAAGTATATATGTTAATGGCCATGATGTTTGTTGTGTTTTATTCATTAAATAATAAATTATAAATTCTGATTTTTGATTTCTGTTTGACGTTATTCTCACAGGCATATATCTATATGTATAATTGTGCATTATATTTTTATATTATTTTATAAGGTGTTTTCTATCATTTTTCCTTGTGGCGCTGGAGATTGAGTCCAGAAATTCATGAATATTAGGCAAGTGCTATATACATGTATATACATATACTTAATCACATACTGTGTTATGCATCAGTCATATATTATTAGTACAGATGAGATATATGATTATAACAAATATGCATTGTATTACAAGAAGTCTCATGCAAGCAATTCTACCATAATGTTATCTTTTTCCATACAACATGTTTTTCACTCATATTTGTTTCTAAGTGATAATTTTGACCGACTTCTGCCTTTGTGGCTGCCCTTTGATTTTACTCTTTTCCACCAAATTAATCTATTCTTCTGGATGGTGCTCTGAGTTAACCAAAGTTTATAAGATACTTTTAATAAAATTAGTCCTAAGGACATCAAGTTAGGTAAATATACAAGTAAATATACAAGAGATCTTTGTATAACAAGGGACAAAAATCAGAAACAATATCAGTTCTGCAAAAACCATTCCAGGAAAAAAAAAAGTAAAGTAAGGAAAAGAAACAAGGGCAAAATAAAAGAAGATAAAATAAATGATATAAACTGAGAGTGAAAGTATTAATAATTGATCACAGATCACAAGTAGACAAAATGCACTCTTTTCTCTGGAAAGATATGCTATAAAGACTGACATGCCATCTTCTATACCATTTATAGTCATGAATGCAAGAAAAATCAGCTGAAGCCTTTGTTCAGTCCAAAATAGAGGAGGGAGGCCTCTGGGCTGGTTACATATCATAGGCAGATGTAGAACATCTGCTGCTTTCACCTGAGAAAGCTAATTAGCTAATGAAATTCTTAAGAATGGCAGGAAAACCAGCCTGAGGTATAAAATTTGCCCCAGCTGAGCTGTCTTCTGTCCTCTGAGAATGAATGTGAAGTCTTAGCCCTTTCTCTAAGAAGAAAGTGAGGATTTATATGAAGCCAGAAGAATAATAGAAGTTAACAAAAGGAAATGGAATTGTACTGGGAATAAGGAGAAAAATGAGACTACCTGTTGTAAAAGGTGATATTATTTTCAAAGCATGTCTATCTACTTGTATCCATGTTACTGAACTAGAATTTGCAATATGTTAAATATTGACTTCTGCTCCCCAGTTTTACTTTGTTGCCTGGATAGTTTAATGACACTTACAAAAACCCTGGGTCAGCAGTGAATATAGTCCTAATGTCATGGTCTACACATTGTATGGTTAGATTTTTTTTGTTATTGTTGACAATATAGAAAGAATATTTACATTAACTACACTCTTAGTAATTGAGGGAAATTCAAAATCTTAAAATCACTTCGGTCACAAAATCAAATTTTATTTTCCACTACATATATTAAAAGGCTTATTAATGTACTTTTCTTTATATATGAAAATTAATTCTAATTTTTGCATGAATGTCATAAAAAGGGAGCTTGTTATGTGTAGAATATACTAGCTAAAGTAACTTAAACTTCAGTTCAATTATGTTTCTAATATTGAATATTTGTTTCTTTGCTAAAAATATAATGCTATACTGCCTGACATATTTAACATCTTTCCAAAGCACTTATTCTCAACAAACCAGTTTTTAAAATTTGTTTATTTTTATTTATTTATTTGAGAGTGACAGACAGAGAGAGAAAGAGGCAGAGAGAGAGAGAATGGGCGCTCCAGGGCTTCCAGCCACTGCAAACGAACTCCAGACGCGTGTGCCTGCTTGTGCATATGTCAACAAGCCATTTTTGGAATCCACATCTTAACCTTTCAATGTGTGCTTTTTTGAATATTTTATTTAATTATTTATTTCCAAACAAAGTGGGAAGGAGAGAGAATGAGAGAGAGACAGAGACAGAGACAGACAGAGAATGGGCACTCCAGGGCCTCCAGCTGCTACAAATGAACTCCAGATGGAAGTGCCACTTTGTGCAACCAGCTTTTATGTGGGTACTGAGGATTCAAACCTGGGAAGCTTCTTAACTGCTGATCTATCTCTCCAGCTCTCCTTCAGTGTTTTGATCACAGTAAAAGTATTGCAGTAAACTTGAACAATTTTCTTTCAAGCTGAAACTAATGGATTCTATTTTATTTCAGTTCATATTAGGTTGCTACGATACATTAGAGAAAAGGTTACATTGGCAAAACTACAATCTATGAAGAATTTCTATGTGGCATTCTGTGGAGATACAAAAAATTATGTACATTATAATTAAAATATTTTTATGATTTTACCCTCTTTTTTATTTTTTCTTTGTATATTTTTATCACTATATATTGAGGTTGTTTTATTTTGCAGATATTTCTATGATTTTACTTATGTCTTATTTTTAAATTTTAATATGAGTGTGTGTGTGTTGGGGTGATTGTGAAAATGTGTAATGCATATTCTGCTTTACATTTGGCTTTTCATGAGTGTGATAGAATCAGACCTGTTTAGAAAAGCATTGCAAGCAAACATCATCAACTGCTGAGCCATCTCTCCTCCCCACTGATGTTCTCTTGAAAAGAAAAAAGAAATATTGTATTAATATATTCTAAACAGTCTTTGATTCTCCCTCTTTCCCAAAATCCTGAGACAAGGAGAAAGAATGCTATAAACAGAAAGGAAGAAATTGTTTTTTTACCTTCACAATAACATGTTCATGTACAGTATGAAGTGACTGGTCAGTGTGCCTTTGGCATGCTTCTACATTGCATCACAAACAGCAAGGTATTTAATATTTACTGTGCATAACAGTTAATACAATGAGGATGTTGTAGAAAGCTTCACAATTCTAGGATGAACATCCAAATGGGACACAGTGTATAAGAGTAAAGGGTTTATTTCAGCTTGTAGATTCACGGGTAAGTTCCATCTATGGCTAAGGAAGGTGGCTCTCATTTAAATCCAAGCACAGAGAAAAGCCAACACAAGTTAGTAACACCAGAAAAACACACAGAGGCAAGCAGGACTCCCATAACTCAGACTGCTCTCCATGCCTTTGGGCAAGAAATCAGAATCACCCCCAAAGACACCTTGGCTGGACTCCAGGATCCGCCTACAGTGACATCTCATCTAGCCAGGTGTCTGGAGACATACTTTCAAAATTCCACAGAGAGGAACTTCAGTTAATGTAACATGTGTAATCTACACTGTAAAGCAGTGTCTTTAAATATGACAGTTATTACATAGAATCATAGTTAGCTATAGTAGCTCCAATTTTTAAGTTACCATAGAATAATTTCTATTAGGACAGAGCATTTCCCTGAAATCAGAAATTATATTTTTTTTTCAGTGTGTACCTACCAATCAAACCATAATGTTAATACTTTTGCATATATTTCATAAGTAAAGATTATTTGGCAACTTTAATAGAAAATGACAAGTTTAGATATGTGAAGCATTAGAATGCTATATTTAGTTGCAATTATTTTAATTAATTGTATCATCTATGTCAACCATAAGATTTAAATTCAGAATGCTACAAATTGTCTGGTCAGGTAAGACAATCACATTTACTGCATAATTTCAAAATAACAATTCTAATGGTGACTCTTATATAGATTACTCTTCCATGAAGTGGTTAAATGTTACTCATTCAATAATATGCCTAAAAGTTACTGGCCTATATCTTGTCTAAGCAATATCAGTATTGCTCTTAAAATAAGGCTCCCTTGAAAAGTGACAGAAAATTTTCTACTTCCAAATGAGTTAATGGCACAAACAGAAATGAGAAATTATGATGTTATACTCTCAGTTATTCAAGACTTGTCTAGCTAGATTATTATTACACATGGTGTACATGACATTCATTATCACTGATTACATAGATACATATTGAAACCCTTTGAAAATACATTTGTATACAGTCATAGTGAATTTTTAAGTCTTTATTTTATTCATGAAATGTGGATTCAACAGTATTTTCAAGTAAAAGTGACCTTGGCAAGCCATTAACTTTCCGTAGCTCAATTTTCCTATTTCCTAGATGTGATAACAATACCTACCTCTATTTACTTTGAAGAGAGTGAAAGTCACAAAGATAAGGCCGCTTCTCTCGGAACATAAAAATATCAACTGATAATAAATGAAGCATTTATTAGAACTGAATTAACTTTATAAAGCCACTGTTCCATTTACTATAATCAAATTATTAAAGAAACTAAACAAAATCCTGAAGTATAAATATGCCATAAAAATTAGATGAAACTTTAAAAAATTATTATTATTATTATTAATTAGTTATGTACACAGTATGTATGCCTCCATGTTAGTACCATAATTAGCCTCCTCCCTCTCCTCCCCCCTCTGCAGGGGCCCTCCTCATTGGGAAATGTGGGTTGTGAATTGTGGGAGTAGCCATTAGTTATGGGTAAGAGGCAATGTCTCTGTGCATAATGGCCCAACATGTGGCTCTAACAATCTTTCCGCCCACTTGTCTGCATATTTCTCTGAGCCATGTGGGGTTCATTTTAGGTCTACTTCAGTGATGAGGTCTTGGGAGTCTCTGTGTCTCTGGATTTCTGGTTTGGTAGGAGTTGAGTGTTCTCTGTATCTGTCTCCTTAGCCCTTATGCTGGTACCAGGTTCACCAAGAAAACATCACTCTTGCTCATTTCTCCAGTTACTCTTGGTTTCAGCTGGGGCCTTGTTGGGATGCAATGGGCTGATTCTCTCCTCAGCATCTGCATACATCTGAAAAAGAATTCCCCAAAGGAGAGTGAAGTCAACACCAGATAAATGGGATAACCATTATTATTTTAGAGAGAAATTAATAGGTGTAGGCCTTTTTATAGCCCACAATTGGTTGGAGGTTGACAATGCAGAAAGCATTCATGTTTTGGATATGGCTAAGACTGTTTCCCAGCTCCAGCTATGGGTTCCATTCAACTGAGTGGATCAGTTAACCAAATCAAGAGCAGTTGGTTACCCACCATGGCTGTGTGCCACTATTGCACTTGTGTGAGCATCACATCAGGTTGTTTGCTGATGAGTAGCTTATACCATGAGTTTCTTGGACAGATGTTGGTCATTCTTTCCCAGTTACTCATGTAGCACCTTCTGGCACTGGACTATCTAACTGTCTGGGGACTGACTTGCTTCCAGATTCCAAAGAGGTCACTCCATGTTCTGTACCAGCAGCATATGGTGTCTTCAGCAGTAGGGTCTTACTACTAACTTTTGGTGGGTCATCAAGAACTCTGACAGAAATCTGTCTTCTTTTGGGAAACCATGTAGGTTTCTTGGAAATCAACAGCTCATTGTGCATGTTAACCAAATGCTGGCACTGAGAGTTATAGGCCAGCACCAAGGAAAAGAAGAAAGAAAAAGATAGGTGATATAAAACAGATGGAGAGAAGAGAATAAAGAGGGAGAGAGAGAGAGAGAGAGACAGGAGAAGATCAAGGTTAGTATTCATCATGCCCTCTCCAGGGTCCTGTGATTCAGGTGTTCCCTCTAAGGACCTGATGAAGGTTCAGCCATTTAGTATGTCTTTTAGGATGTAGACTTTTATGGTAGCATTGCCATTTGGGTCCAGTTTTGTGTCCACCACCCCCACCCTTGCCCTCCCCTCCCACCCCACTCTTCTTATTGTCTGGTCATTGAGATGCTTATTAGTATGTCAGAATTTCAGTCCGATTCAGGTTAGGAACCACAGATGAGTGAGACATGCAACAATCACCTTTCTGTGATTGGGTGAGTTTGTTGAGAATGATCTGTTCCAGGTACAACCATTTTTCTCCAAATTTCATTGTGCCGTTTTTTCTTACTGCTGTGTAGAATGCTATCATGTAGTTATACCCCATCACATTTATCCATTCATCTAATGATGGACGTCTGGGTTGATTCCAGCACTTAGCTATTATGGATTGAGCAACTATAAACATGGTTGAGCAAACCTCTCTGAACTGAGGTGTGGAGATTTTTGGGAAAATGGCCAGTAAGGGAATAACTAGGTCTGTCGGTAAGTCTATAGTTAACCTTTTTAGGAGCCTTTATATTGCTTTCTGTAGTAGTTGTACCATCTTACATTCCCACTAACAGGGAATGAGAGTTCCTATTTTTTCACATCCTCACCAGCACTTGTTTTCATTTGGTTTTCTAATGTTTGCTATCCTTACTGTGGTAGGATGGAATCTCATGGTTGTTTTAATTGGCATTTCCCTAATGATTAAGGATGATGAACATTTTCTTAACTGTGTGTTTGCCATTTGCATTTCTTCCTCTGAGAACTCCTTGTATGGTTCTTTGCCCCATTTTGTGAGTGAGTTGTTTGACTTTTTATTGTTTAGGTTTTTGAATTCTTTGTAGATTCTAGAAATTAGGCCTCTGTAAGTTGTATAGCCAGCAAATTTTTTCTCCCATTATATGGGTAATCCTTTACTCTGCTTATTGTATTTTTTTCTGTGAAGAAAATTTCAGCTTCATGAGATCCCAATGGTTGAGTGATTGCTTAAGTTCCTGAGCTACTGGGGTTTTCTTTTGTTCAGAAAGTATTTTCCCATGTCTATATCATGGAAAGTTCCTCCTGTTCTTTTTTTCTACCAGTAGTAGCCATGTTTCCAGTCTTAAATTGAGGTCTTTCATCCATTTGGACTTGATTTTTATGCATGGTAAGATGTGTGGATTGAGTTTCATTTTCCCGCATATGGTTATCCAGTTTGTCCAGCACCATTTGTTGAAGATGCTGTCTTTTTTTACAGCCTATATTGTTAGGACCCTTGTCAAATATCAAGTAGCTATAGCTACTTCATCCAAAGTCTCATTCCTCAATTCTGTTCCATTGATCTATAATCCTGTTTTTATGCCAGTGTCACGCTGTTTTTATGACTACGGCCTTGTAGTATAGCTTTATATCAGGAATAATGATGCCACCATAGGTGTTCCTTTTGCTGAGGATATGTTTGGAAAATCAAAGCCTTCTGCCATTCCATATGAATTTTGAGATCATTTTTTTCTAGCTCTGTGAAGAATAATGTTGGGATTTTTATTGGTATTGCATTAAATCTATATATTCCCTTTGGGAAGATTGCCATTTTCATAATGTTAATTCTGACTATCCAGAAGCAGAGGAGGTGTTTCTGCTTTCTCAAGTCCTCCTCAGTTTCTTTCTTGAGTGTTCTTATGTTTCCATAGTATCAGTCTTTCACATCCTTGGTTAATATTGTTCCAAGGTAATTTATTAATTTATTTATTGATTAATTGATTGATTGATATTGAAAGTGGGGCAATGTCACCTATTTCTTTCTCTGTATATATGTCTTTTGCATTTAAAAAGGCTACTGATTTTTGTGCATTGATTTTGCATCCTGCTACTTTGCTGAAGGAGTTAATCACCTTTAAGAGTTTTGAGATGGAAGGTCTCGGGTCACTTATGTGTAGAATCATGTCATCTGCAAATAGGGCTAACTTAGCTTCTTCCTTTCCAATTTGTATCCTTTAATTTCTTTCTCCTGTCTTATTACTTGAGCTAGGAATTCCAGGACTATGTTAAAAAGCAGAGGTGAGAGGGGACACCCCTGTCATGTTCCTGATATAAATGGGAATTCTTTCAGTTTCTCCCCATTAAAAATATTATTTGAGCTTTAGGAGCTCATATATATATATATATATATATATATATATATATATATATATATATATGTATATCTCCTTCATTATGTTGTGTTATAAACTGTCCATGCCCATTCTCATCTATGTTTTGATCATGAAGTGATGTTGTATTTTGTCAAAGGCCTTTTCTGCATCTATTGAAATGATCATGTGGTTTTTGTGTTTAAGTTTATTCATGTAGTATACGTATTACACTGACAGATTTCCATATGTTGAACCACCCCTGCGTTCCTCGGATGGAGTCTACTAGATCAAGGTGGATAATAAGATTTTGTTCAGGATCTTTGCATCTAAGTTCACCAGGGAAATTAGATGATAGTTTCCTTTTCTTGTGGCATATCTGCCTGGTTTGGGTATTAGGGTGATACTAGCTTCATAGAACAACTTGTGGAGCTTTCCCTGTTCTTTTATTGTGTGGCACACTTTGAGAAAGATTTGTTTAAGTTCTTCTATGCAGGTTTCATAGAATTTGGCTGAGAAGCCTTCTGGTCATGGACTTTTCTTTTTGGGGAGGTTTCTGGTTACCTTTTCAATCTCTACAGGTGTGATAGGTTTGTGTAGGAGATTAATGTACTCTGAGTTTAGCTTTGGTAGGTGGTATGTGAGCAGGAATTAATCCATTTCCTCCATATTTTCCATTTTTGTGGTATGAAGGTTTTTGAAATATTTCCAATGACTCTCCTAATGTCACCTATGTCAGTTGTGATCTCTGCTTTTGCACTTCTAATTTTGTTAATTTGTAGCATCTCTTTTTTTGCATGATCAAATTTGCCAGGGGTTTATCAATCTTGTTTATTTTTTCAAAGAACCAGTTATTTGTTTAATCAATTTTCTTAATCCTTTTCCTAGTTTCAAATTAATTGTTTTCTGCTCTGATCTTATTTATTTCTTTCTGTCTGGAGCTCATTGTGTTAGATTCTTCTTGCTTTTCCAGTGCCTTTAGGTGGATGGTTAGATTATTGATTTAGGATCTCTGTGTCTTTGCTTTGAAGGCATTTAGAGCTATGAATTTCCCCTGAGGAATGCCTTCTTTATGTCCCATAAGTTTTGTTCAATGTATTCTGACTGTCATTTGTTTCTAAAATTTGGCAATTTCATTTTTTATTTTGTTTACTACCCATTTTTTATTGAAAAGTTTGTTGTTTAGTTTACAGGAGCTGATGTCTTTCCTGGTGCAACTTTTGTTGTTATTTTATAGCAATACAACATTGTGAGAACATGCAGGGAATTTTGTTGATCTTCCTAAATATGTGGAGGCAGGCTTTATGAGCCAGTATATGATTGATTTTAGAGAAGATTCCTTGGGTTGCTAAGAAGATTATGTAGTCTGTGGATTTGGGGTAAAATGTTCTTTAGATATCTATTTGGTCTAATTGATCTATGATTCTGTTAAGCTCTCTCAGTTCCCTGTTAATTTTCTGTTTGAATGTTCTATCTATTGCTGATAGTGGAGTATTGAAATCCATGACTATAGAGGACTTCCAGCCAAGATGGCGACCACCTGGCTGTGATTCCAATCCCAAGGAAAGAAAGGCAAGATACTGAGTGTTCGGTGGGTCTTTTAGGGGAGAGAAATCTCCAATAGCTTGTCAGTGGGAGGGCACAGAGGGGGTGGAAACAGGGAATCACAGATCAACTCGAGGGCAGGTAGCCCACCCAACCCCCAAATAACCACTGTGTCCACGGCACCACCGCCGATGCCGCCACACACTGATCGATCCTTGCATGGAACCTTAGGCTGCTCCGCACATTTGCCCACTCATCCATTTACTGCTCTGGCCACTGCCCATTCAGTGAGTCCTGGCAATAGTGAGCCCAGTCCCACAGCAACTGCCACACAACCTCAGACTGTGTCTCTCACTTGCACCAGCTCAGGTGCCATACCCTACCTGTCTGCCACACAAGCCATCTGCCATTGTCCTGTGGCAGGGAGCACAGACTGCTTCGGGGTCCAAGTGGACCCAGCCAGACCTTGGGCTGCTTCAGTGCTTGGTGCCTCAGTGTCACTACTAGCTCAAATGCAGGCAGCTTTGGTGCATTACTACTTGAGAATTCAGGCAACATTGGCACCCCTGCCATGCAGTAGATAAGCAGCTTTGGCAAGTGAGAGCCAAAGCCCAGGCTGCTTGGCAACTTCCGCAGGCTGCTTCAGATTCGCATTGTGTTTGATCCCAGGTTGATACGCCCACCTACGTGCTCATACACTGTCATGGGCAGACCACAGCGCAAAAGAAATAACATGAAAAATCAAATGCAAGAAAATCCAGTTAGATCACCCAGTCCTACAATGAATACATCTAACCAAAACATAGAAGAACCATTAGGATCAGAACATCAAATTGAAGCTATGAGCAATGCAACCCTGACCAACCTACTGGTAGAGCTTGCAGGAATGCAACAAAGGACCAATAATCATGTGGATGCTGCCATCACTAAACTAGAACTAATAGATAAGAAATTGGAAGGAGTTCAAAGAAAGTTAAGAGATTTGGGGGAAAGTGAATAAAAAGAAGACCTTAAAAATCAGCTGGCCATGCTAAATGAAGACATAAAGAAATGCAAGGAGGAATTCCAAGAATCATCAAGAAAATCAGAAAATGATCTGAAAAGGGAGCTTGACAGAGGGATAGAAATTATACATAGAAAAGTAGTAGCAAATGCAAACTCAAGAATAGAGTCAGCCAAGTGGAGGTCAGAAACTCTGATCTGGAAGACAAGATGGAAGAAACAGTTAGAGAATTCAAAAATTTCGGTAAGTTCAAAAGTTCCTGTGAACAGAACATGACAGAATTGTGGGATACACTAAAATATCCTAATATCAGGATCATTGGAATACCAGAAGGAGAAGAAATTCAGACCACAAGCATGGAGAATGTATTTAACAAAATAATTGAAGAAAGGTTCCCCAGTCTCTTAAAAGGAAGGCCCATCAAGATACAAGAAGCCAACAAAACTCCAAACAGACTGGACCGAAGGAGAAACTCTCCAAGACATATTGTCATTAAGATTCTAAACATTGACACGAAAGACTAAATCCTAAAGGGAGCTAGGGAAAAACAGAACACCACTTTCAAAGGTAACCCCATCTGAATTACTTCAGACTTCTCAATGGAAAGCTAGAAGGGCCTGGAATGAAACAATGCAAAGTTTAAGAACCTATGCCTTCCAACCCAAACTACTCTACCCAGCAAAAGTATCCCTCATAACACATGGTGAAAGAAAAACTTTCCATGACAAAACTCAGCTTTACAATGAACACAAAACCAAACCTACAGAGTGTATTTCAGGAAAAGCTCCACAGAGAAGAAACAAATAATCAAACCCAAATGCCTACAAGAAGCGGATCACAATAACCAAACTCAGAGTAGGCACAAGGAACTTCAAAGTCCATGAAAACGGCAAACCACATATACCATCACTATGTGGCAGGGATCAAATCAAATCTCACAGTCATTACCCTAATTATTAATGGCCTTAATTCACCCATTAAGAGACACAAGCTAACAGGATGGATCAAAAAATTAGACCCCTCAATCTCTTGCCTTCAAGAAACCCACCTCACCACTAAAGACAGACACCTCCTCAGTGTGAAAGGGTGGAAAACAATATTCCAAGCAAATGGGAATAAGAAACAAGCAGGTGTAGCTATATTAATATCAGAAAATATACACTTCAAACCAAAAATAATCAAAAAAGACAATGAAGGCCACTTTCTACTTATCAAGGGAATGATCCATCAAGAGGATATTACAATCATAAATCTGTATGCACCAAACACTGAGGCACCACAATTCATAAAACAAAACCCACTTGACAATAAAACAGAAATAACCACCAACACCATCATAGCTAGGGACTTCAATACACTGTTATCAGTAATGGACAGATCATCCAAACAGAAACTCAACAGGGGAGTTAGAGAGCTCAACAAAACCATAGATCACTTAGACCTAATGGACATCTACAGAACTTTCCGTCACAAATCCACAGACTGCACATTCTTCTCAGCAGTCCATGGAACATTCTCTAAATTAGATCATATACTGGGTCACAAAGACTGCCTCCACATATTTAGGAAGATTGATATAATTCCCTGCATGATATCAGATCACAATGCTATATTGCTAGAAATCAACAACAAAAGACCCACCAAGAATCCCACAGCACCTGGAAACTGAACAGCACACTTTTAAACAATAAATGTATAGTGGATTAAATAAAAAAATGAAATTGTAAAATTTCTGGAATTTTGAATGACAATGAGAACACATCATATCAAAACCTTGAAAGCGGTCCTCAGGGGAAAATTCATAGCCCTTAATGCCTTCATAAAAAAGACAGAAAGGGCCGGGGCGTGGTGGCACATGCCTTTAATCCCAGCTCTTGGGAGGCAGAGATAGGAGGATCGTCGTGAGTTCAAGGCCACCCTGAGACCACAGAGTGAATTCCAGGTCAGCCTGTGCTAGAGTGAGACCCTGCCTCGAAAAAAAAAAAACAAAAACAAAACAAAACAAAACAAAACAAACAAACAAACAAAAAAGACAGAAAGATCCTAAATGAATTACCTAACCATCCACCTAAAGGCACTGGAAAAGCAAGAAAAATCCAACCCAATAATCTCCAGAAGGAAAGAAATAATTAAAATCAGAGCAGGAATTAATCAATTGGAAACCAAGGAAACAATTAAGACAACTGACAATAACAAAGAGAAGGTTCTTTGAAAAAATAAACAAGATTGACAAACCCCTGGCCAATTTGTTCAAGCAAAAAAAAAGACATGCATCAAATTAACAAAATTCAAAATGAAAAAGAAGAGATCATACCAGACATAAGTGAAATTGGGAGAATCATCAGGACTATTTCAAAAACCTGTACTCCACAAAACTGGATAATGTGGAGGAGATGGATAAATTCCTGGATGCATACCATCTATCAAAGCTAAACTTGGAGGAGATTAATCACCTCAATGTACCCATCACACTCATGGAGATTGAAAAAGTAATAAAAAACCTCCCCAGAAACAAGAGTCCAGGACCAGATGGCTTCTCAACTGAATTCTATCAAACTTTCATGGAAGAACTCAAACCAATCTTCCTCAAACTGTGCCACACAATTGGTGAACAGGGAAAGCTACCCAACTTCTTTTTTGAAGCTAGTATCACCCTAAATACAAAACCAGGCAGAGATACCACAAGAAAGGAAAACTACCTGCCTATTTCCCTGATGAACTTAGATGCAAAGATCCTGAGCAAAATCCTTGGAAACCAAATCCAACAACACATCAAAAGCATTATCCACCTTGACCAAGTGGGATTCATCCGAGGAACACAGGGGTGGTTCAACACGGAAATCTGTCAATGTAATACACCACATAAACAAGGTTAAACACAGACTATATGATCATTTTATTAGATGCAGAAAAGGCCTTTGACCAGATACAACATCACTTAATGATCAAAACATTGGAGAGAATTGGCATGGTTGGTTCATCTATATATTCAACAGAATATATTATGCTAATTACACAGCATATGCATTTGCATCATTTTTTATTAAATAGTTTCTCAAAATTAGTTAAATGTATAAATTTACTAATCAAGATCAGATTAAGGAGAGTGTATGAGGGTGGGTATGGTAGTGTGAACTGAGTAGGCATGAACCCTGTTTTCTGGCCCCTCCCAGCTCCCTGGTCTGTGTTCCCTGCACCAGTTTGTGTGTGGGTGGGTGTGGCAGTGTGGAGTGAGTAGGCTAGACCCCTGTTGCCTATCTCCTCCCATTTCCCTGGTCCAGGTTCCCTGGGCAGTATTGTGTGTGGGTAGTCACAGCACAGAATGAGTAGGCCATATCCCTGTTTTCTGGCTCTTCCAAGTCCCCTGGTACAGGTAGGTCCCATCATGCCATGCTTGGGGAAGCCTGGTCCCTGTGTGAGCTGTGAAATCAGGCATTTTGATCTAGTATCCTCAATGATCACTGGGCACAAACATCCCTGTTCACCTGAGTGAGAGAGTGCATGGGCCAAAGGACAAAACTTTCTTCCTCCTAAATAAAATAAAGTATCTCCCTGAAATGAGGAAACAAAAATACAAAAAAGCCAATGAAAGTCAGAAAACTGAGAGTTCATCACCAAGGATGCCTAGTCCTACAATGTAATTCTCCAAACAAATCATACAGAAATCAAGAGAAATTTATTCCCAAAATAAGAACACAACAACCAAAGGTACCCTGGTCCAAAAAATTGCTGAACTGGAAGCAAACCATCAAAGAACCAAGAAATGCATCAGTGAAAAAACGAACAGAATCATCTCCTAGGGCATTCAGTTTTTGACAGTAGAATTAACATGATTAATGAAAATGTAAGAAACCTCTGAAGTGTTATGAATAAGTTGAAGGTGAGTCAAGAAATGGAAGATCTCAACAACCAGTTGATTAAGATTAATGAAGACTTGATCAAATGTAAGAAATAATTCCAGGAAGCATCAAGAAAATCAAAACTTGAATTGAAATTGTGCCTCAAAAGAGAGATGGACATGATGCAAAATAACAAAACAGAAAAGAATCAAATAGAAATTATAAAAACCTCTCTAGAACCCCTCACCAACAGAGTTACTCATGTGGAAGACAGACCTCTGACATGGAAGACAAGACAGAATAAATTGATCAGGTGGTCAAAAACTTCACTAAGTTCAAAAAGTCAACTGAACAAAATATGAGGGAGCAATGGGATATCATAAAATGATCAAACACCTGGATCATGGGTATACCAGAAGGAGAGGAAATCCAAACCAGGGGCATGGAGAACACTTCCAACAAAATTATTGAATAATTTTTTTCCCAAGCTCTCAACAGAGAGGTCCATCCAGATATAAGAAGCCCACAGAACACCAAACAGACAGAACCAAAGAAGACAACTTCCAAGATGCATCATAGTTAAAAATCTTAACAATGAAAACAAAGAAAGAGTGTTAAAAGAAGCAAGAGAGGCTGGGTGTGGTGGCAGATGCCTTTAATCCCAGCACTCGCACTCAGGAGGCAGAGGTAGGAGGATTGCCATGAGTTTGATGCCACTCTGAGACTCCATAATGAATTCCAGGTCAGCCTGAGCTACAGTGAGACTCTACCTCAAAAAAAAAAAAAAAAAAAAAAAGGAGAAGAAGAAGAAGAAGAAGAAGAAGAAGAAGAAGAAGAAGAAGAAGAAGAGGAAGAAGAAACAGCAGCAGCAGCAAGAGAGAAACAACTCACAACATGCAAAGGCAAACCCATCAGAATTACATCATATTTCTCAATGGAAAACCTGAAATCCAGAAGAGCCTGGAATGGAACACTTCAAAGTCTAAAAAAAATATAGCTCCCTACCCAAGCTACTCTACCCAGCAAAAGTATCCCTCATAATAGATGGTGAAAGGAAATCATTCCATGAAAAAAAGTCAACTCTATAATTCCACGAACATAAAGTCAAAAACAGTCAAACAACGAATCTCAAGAGCCACAAAAAAAAAAAAAAAAAAAAAAAAAAAAAAAAAAAAAAGATCACAACAACCAAAATAGACCAGGCTCAAAATAATAAAAAACACAAGAAAGTACCAAACCCCATAAATCACCTCATCATGGAAGGGACTATTTCAAACATTACAGTAATAACCTTAAATATAAATGGTCTTAAGTCACCTATCAAAAGACACAAGTTATCAGGGTGGATCAAACCATGCGCCCTTCTATCTGCTGTCTTCATAAAACCTACCTCACCACTAAAGATAGATAACTCCTTAGGGTGAAAGGTTGGGAAATGATATTTCTAGAAAATGGGAATATCGAGGCTCGATTCTCCAGGACCCACATTAGACAGATGCACAAGGATGCACATGTGTCTGGAGTTTGTTTGCAGTGGCTGGGAGCCCTGCAGTGCCCATTCTCTCTCTCTCTCTCTCTCTCTCTCTCTCTCTCTCTCTCTCTCCCTCTTTCTGTCCTGTCACTCTCAAATAAATAAATAAAAATGAACCAAAAAAGGAATCAGGTGTTGCTATATTAATATCTGATCAAATAAACTTCAAACCAAAACTAAACAAAAAGGACAAATAAAGCCACTTCTTATTCATCAAGGGAATGATCCAACATAAGCACATCCCAATCACAAATATATATATACACCAAACACAGGTGCACCACAGTATATAAAACAAAATCTATTCTACAATGAAACAGAAATAATCACCAACACCAACACCATTGCAGTCAGAGACTTGAATACTCTACTATCATCAATAGACAGATAATAATAAAAATATCATCAGGGAAATAATAGAGCTCTACAACATTACAAATCAATTAGACCTAATTGATATATACAGAACTTCCCACCCAACTCTACAAAATACACATTGTTCTCAGAAGTCCACCAAACCTTCTTCAGAGTTGACCATATATTAGGTCATAAAGTATGCCTCCATAAAGTCAGATAAATTGAAGTAGCTTCTTACATCATGTAAGATCACAATATGTTCAGGCTATAAATCAACCACAAGAGATACATCAAAAACTCTACCAGCTCCTTTTAAACAATGAATGTGGCATGGAAGAAATCAAAAAAGAAATTGTAAAATTCCTAGAATTGAATGATAATGAAAACACAACCTACCAAAACTCATGAGACACAAAGAAGGCTGTCCTAAGGGGAAAATTCGTATCCCTGAAGGCCTTCATTACAAACACAGAGAGATTCCAAATTAATAACCTGATTTTACACCTCAAGGCACTGGAAAAACAAGAAGAAGCCAACTCGAAGGGCTCAATATGGAAAGAAATAACCAACATTGGAGCATAAATTAACAAATTGGAAACTAGGAAAACAATTTTAAAAATGATGAAATGAAGAGATAGTTCTTTCAAAAAATAAACAAGATGATTGACAAATTCTCAAGCAAAAAGAGTGAGAGAGAGGGAGAGAGGTCTCAAATTAACAAAAATCAGAAAGCAAAGAGGTGAGATCACAACAGATTTCAGTGAAATTGGTTGAATCATCAGGGCATACTTCCAAAACCTCTACTGCACAAAATTGAATAACCTGGAAGAAACAGATGAATTCTTAGATACATACCAACTACCAAAACTAAACTTAGAGCAGATTAATCTCCTAAACAATACCATCATATCAATGGAGATTGAAAAGTTATTCAAAAACTTCCCCTAAAAGAAAAGTCCAGTACTGGATGGCTTCTGAGGTGACTCCTATCTAACCTTAATTGAAAAACTGAATCCAATTTTTCTCAAAGTGTTTCACATAATTGGAGACCAGGGAATCCTCCCTGACTCCTTTTATGAAGGCAGCACCACTCTAATACCAAAACTACTCAGAGATGCAACAAGGAAGGTAAACTATAGAACTATATCCCTAATGAATTTAGATGCAAAGATCCTGAACAAAATCCTCACAAACTGAGTTCAAGAACACATCAAAAGCATTTTCCGCCTTGATCAAATAGGCTTCATCCCAGGGACGCCTGGATGGTTTAATATATGGAAATTGGTCAACATACTATATCACATAAATAAACTGAACCATAAAAACCACATGATCATCCCAATTGATGCAGAAAAGGCCTTTGACAAAATACAATACCACTTCATGATCAAAGCATTGGAAAAAATAGGCATGGAATGTTTATATCTTGACACAAAAAGGCTAAATACAATATTCTTTAAGTCCAAATCATACAATAGGGAAAACTCAAGAAATACCAACTAAGATTGGAAACAAGACAGGGATGCTCACTCTTACCAC
This sequence comes from Dipus sagitta, assembly GCA_036346955.1. NCBI lineage: Eukaryota > Metazoa > Chordata > Mammalia > Rodentia > Dipodidae > Dipus > Dipus sagitta. The sequence continues at coordinate 76,775,190 of CM070783.1, read as the reverse complement.
TTCTGTTAAACATAGTACTAGATATACTAGCCCAAGCAATAAGACAGAAGAAATAAAAGGGATTCAAATTGGAAAGGAATAAATCTAGTTTGTCCTATTTGCAGATTCATGATCCTATTATAAGTGACCCAAAAGTCTCCATCTCAAAATTTCTAAAGATGATAAATTCCTTTGGCAAAGTGGCAGGATACAAAATCAATGCACAAAAATCAGTAGGTTTTCTATATGCAAAGGACAAATATACAGAGAAAGAAATCAGTGAGGCTGTTCCATTTTATATAGCAAAAAAAAAAAAAAAAAAAAAAAAAAAAAAAAAAAAAACTGAATACCTTGGAATAACACTAACCAAGGATGTGAAAGACCTATATAATGAAAACATAAAAGAAAACAACTTAAGAAAGAAATTGAGGGGGACATGAGAATATGGGAAGGCCTCCCATGTTCCTGGATAAGTAAATTCAATATTGTAAAAATGGAAACTGTGCCAAAACAATATACAGATTCAATGTAATGCTAATAAAAATACAACATCATACAACACAGTGGGAAGAGTTAAGGGGCTCTGTTCACCCAGAGCTTCCTTATACAAAGTCCCCCTCTGAGAGGGGCTGCTGCTCTGGGGAAAGGGCTCACTCTGGAAGAAGGACTTCCTCCTTTAGTTAATCCTTCCTGGAAGTAACCTCAGAGACCAGCATGAAAGGGATTTCTGTGGATTACTAAACAGATCAAGTTGACAACACCTTAACCATCACACCCACTAAGGATAGCAAACATTTAAAAATCAAATGAAAACAAATGTTGGTGAGGATGTGGAGAAACAGGAACACTCATTGACTACTTGTGCAAATGTAGGCTGGTACACTCACTATGGAAATCAATATGGAGACTCCTGAAAAGGATGAATATAGAGTTACCAACAGACCCTGATATTCCCTTACTGGACATTTACCTTAAAAGCTCCCCATCTCAGTTCAGAAATATTTACTCAACCATGTTTCTAGCTGCTCAATTCCTAATAGCTAAGAACTGGAATCAACTCAAGTGCCCATCATTGGACAAATAGGTGACCAAAATGTGGTATTACTACCTGATGGAATTCTACTCAGCAGTAAGAAAATATTATACAGTGAAATTTGTAGAAAAATAGTTGAACATGGAACATATTCTAAGTGAATTCACACAATCACAGAAAGACATTTTCTCAGTCATCTGTGGTTCATAAACTGGATCAGCCTGAGTTGCTGACATACCTGAATGGCATCACAAGGCTTGGACAATAGGGAAGATAGGGCTTGGGGAAGGGGAATGGTGTTGGGGAGAACACAGAACTGAATCCAAATTGAACAGTAGCATAGATTCCTATATCCTAGAAGTTATACCAGAAGGTGGAACCCTCAAGAGAACCTTAGGGGGAGCATCTGAATCATAGGGCCCTGTAGAGGGTAGGATTGAGCCCAACCTTAAGTTTCTCCCATTTCTCTTTCTTTGCCTTTTTTTCCCCCCTCTTTGGTGCTGGCCTGCAATTCCCTTCAACACCAGGATGTGGTTTACATTTACAATGAGCTGTTGATCAGGAAGACCTACTAGAACTCCCAAAACAATTAAGAAAGACGTGTTAGAGCACGTGATTACCCACCAGAGGTTAATGGTAAGACTCTACAGCAGAAGAAACCATATAATATGGGCACAAACCATGGAGAGACCTGATTGTAATCCAGAGGACAGCCAGTCCCCAAACAATTAGCCCATCTAGTTCTGGAAGGCACTACATGAGCTACCAGGGGAAAATGGTCAACATCTGTCCAAGCAACTCAAAGACTACTTGGCTCTGAAGCAAACAATCTGATGTGATGCTCACACAAGTACAATAGTGACACACAGACATGGTGGGTAACCATCTGCTCTTGGATTGGCTAACAGATCCACTCAGTGGAAAGTAACCATATCTGGAATTAGGAAGCAAGTCAGAATCATATCCAGATAATGATTCTGCTTCCCATTGTCAAGCTCCCACTAGTCATAGGCTATAAGAGGGTCTACACCCTTTAAATTATCTCTAAATTAATAATGGTTATCCCATTTAACTAGTGCTGACTTCACTCTGCTTCTTCTTTTCAGATGGAAGTGGGACGGGAGGAGATAAATGACCCAACACAACCTCCCTAGCCCAGGTAAAACCACAGAGGAATTGGGGAAATGAGCAAATGTGCTGCTTTCTCAGTGAATCTGACATCAGCACAAGGGTGAAGGAGATAGACACTGAGGACACTCAACACCTACCAAACCAGAGACCCAGAGGCTCGTAAGTGCTCATCACTGAAGTCAATTTAAATGCTCCCAGCATGACTCAGGGAATTTTTCAGAAGAGGGGATGGAAAGATTGCTAGAACCACAAGTTGGGACATTCTGCACAGAGACATTGTCTCTCCCCCATAACTGACTGCTGCCCCCATAATCCATGACCCACAAATCCCATGGGGTTTACCTGCATCCCCAATGATGGAGGCCTCTTCAAAAATGGGCCGGGAGTAAGGAAAGGATGGTACCAACATGTGTTGTTTATATAATAAGTATGTCCATATCTAATAAAAATAAATTTTAAAAAAGATTAGATATAGTCTTCAGGAAGGAAACTGAGGGTACATGAGATAGATATATAAAACGAGGTTCATTTTATATAATTTAATAAGCTATATGCATAACTTATGCAGTTATTTGAGGTGGTTTATTCATATGAGCTTAGGTTACATGTGAGTAATGCAATAAGTATATGCATGTGTGCAGACAAGAGGCAACTTCCGGTGCAAGGTTTTTTGTTGTTTGTTTGTTCATTTGTTTGTTTGTTTGTTTGTTTGTTTTTAGCACAGTCTTGCTTTATTTGAGACAGGGTCTTTCACTGGCCTACAGCTCACCAAGTAGATTATACTAGCTATTCACAGTTCCTATCTCTACCTTCTCATATTTCAAGCTTCTCCCACCACGCATGGCTTATTTAAAAAAAGAATGGGTTCACAGGATAAAACCCAAGTCCTCATGCTTGTAAGACAAGAACTTGCCTAGGTGAGCTATATCACCAGGCCTATTATGAAGTTCTTAATGGGTATCTCTTATGTCCATATTATTAAGCCTACATAGTCTATGCCATTATTCCAACTTCTAAAGTTATGTCACTAAAGTTAACACCTTGACAAAATCTTATCCCTAGAAAAATTCTAGTAAAGCTGCAAAACAGCTGACCTTATCTCTGATTCCACAAATCATTAACCATCTTCACAAATAATATTTTGTGTGGCTCCTGGAGAAACAACTGTTACTCTGCTAAGCTTGGAGAGTTTTGATTCAATCATGAAATCATAGGTTCTTAAAAATGTAGAGTAAGAAAGTTACTCCAAGATCCTTTGAGTTCTATCTTCAGAGCTCAACCTTTTCTCATTCACTTCATCCTCTGTGGCAAGAAAATTCATTTTGTTTTCATCAATTTGTTTCTGAAAGTATCAGAAAAATACATAATAAATAGTAAAGATAGATAGATAGAGGGCATGAAAACTCACTTTAGAAAAAAAGAAAAAAGAAAACAATATGTGATTTATCCCACATGTACACTGAGGAGTAGGCTTTTTTAAATTTTTTTGTTTGTTTGTTTATTCATTTGAGAGCGACAGAGAGAAGGAGAGAGAGAGAGAGAGAGAGAGAGAGAATGGGCGCGCCAGAGCTTCCAGCCTCTGTAAACAAACTCCAGATGCGTGTGCCCCCTTGTGCATCTGGCTAACGTGGGTCCTGGGAAATTGAGCCTCGAACCGGGGTCCTTAGGCTTCACAGGCAAGTGCTTAACTGCTAAGCCATCTCTCCAGCCCAGGAGTAGGCTTTTAAACCTAACTTCAAACATAATTATAGTAATGCAAACATTTTCATTAATGATATAAAACAAGGTATTGAACCTTGTTAAGTGAAATAATAGCAGAGGAGTTAAATAAAAAATCAGTAAAATTATCAGGTACATGTTACATAAGGCAACAGAATAAGGAAAATTTATGACTTTTTAAATTTAACTTACTTTATATCTTTTTAAGACTGTTAACTCCCATATATTTTCACATATTAATGTGATAAACATTGAATAAATACATATGGAGCAGACCCTATGATTGTTCTTATATACAGTTATTTTGTATTTACAAATGACAAATTCAGTTTTATAAGAAAGGCCATCTTAGAAATTCAGGTCATTTTTAATTCATGCAGAGTCATGTATTAAGCACTTAAGATGTGGATAAGAGGGATTTAAGAATCTTCCTTTCTCATTTATAGGTAATTGCTTTAATAACTTACTTTCCAGCTTGTGTTCAGAAAAGCAGCTTTCTAAATTAGTCATCTACTAGAGATCCTCATGTGAATACAATGTCAAATTTAGTATTAATTGAAGTGTATTTTTTATCAAAAGAAGAAATCCCATTGGTGTTTATGTCCCATGCATGACTGCTGATATATATTTATTATTCATATCTACATTCGCTATAAGTTGAAAAAACTGACAGAATAATGTTAGCCTCTTTAATAACCAGCTAGAATATGTCAAATAATTTCTATAAACAGTCAATACTATAAGTACTTAAAAGTATACATTTGAAATATACATTATATTGACATTCAAATGGTAGTTTGTACTTATTATCCCCTTTTATTCAAACTGTTTTCACTTGGTTGGAGAATCTTTTCTATTTTACAAATGGAGGAGAATGAGGGGGCAGCAATGATACATTAATATATCAATACATCATGAAGAGAGAGCAGATTGTCTGCCAGGAGATGGGGCACTTCCACTTCATCTACTCAGGAGCAAAAGTCACTATAGAGGGAGTCATGAAACAAATATTGCTCTCACAGAAAGCCTGAAAACCAGCTCCATGGAAATGGCAATAGACAAAGTAATCATTCAAACCTCATTAGAATAGAGATCCAGAGTCTACAGAGAAAACAACATTAAATCAGATGTCTATCTTGTCCATCGATGCTCAGAGAGCGTCACGGAAGAGGGGCCAAAAACATGTACAGTTCCTCAGGATACGTGTATATAGCCTGAGACACTATGTTTCTCTCGTCCCTGTAGATAGTGACCGAAGCCTCTTGGTCCCCACAGTAAATACCAATAACTCCACCGAAGACTCTCAGCAGAATTGGGGTAGAGTCAAAGGAGTCTATGTGTGCAACCTTTTTAATAAAAAAATCAATAAATTAAAAATAAAAATTAATAGTGTATCATGCTAAGATTGAAATTTAAATTACCTTTTATACTCATTTAGTAATTTTCTATAGACATATAAACTAAATTAAAATTATGAATCCTCAACAAAGTATTTGACTAAATTTGAAATATAACTTAGAACTCTAGCTGTAGTAAGACTGAGATTTGAGATTCCGTGTCATGAATACTCCTTGCTGCAATCAAAGTTTCATAAACTACTAGGACACAGATTTGGTACCCCCGGAGTTGCTTCCTTTTAATGCCAACAGGATGTTTGGAAGTTATTTGTTTTTCAGACAGGTTGAGACAAGTATTACAAGGTGGGCTTGAACTTATGATCTTCCATCTTCTGCCTCCTGAGAACTATCAAAATTTCTCATATTGAGCAAAGGGAGGCAGACATGGCCTCAATACTCTCATCCAATGTTCCCAGTTTCTGTCTCTGACTCTATATCTAAGTATCTCCTCACTATTTTATTTTAATAATCACAATTCATGTATTTTGCTTGACACTTTATTACAAACTTAATATTATGAAATTGAAAATAATACAAATATAGGAATTTTCATATACATAAATAATACATCTTCAGTGCTAATCTTACTGCACTGCTACAATTTTTATAATTACATCATATAATGCCAAAATAACATTTACACTAGGGAAATATATTGACTCAACTAGGCTGATGATATAAAGAAGAAATTGTGTAACTTTATGTAATACTTTGACTTGATATACACTAAACGTCTGGTGAAATGGCTATGTTATGTACATTTTATTAGTTTTTTTTTCTATAATAGTCAGGGCTTTATCCAGAAAAAAAAAAAAAAACATTGAATATAACTTCAGTGACCAAGAAAAAAAGTTAACTGTAAAATAAACACCAAACTCATACTTATGAATATGTTAATGATTTAATTAATTTCATTTATGGATGATATGTCACTAAAGAGATGAGTTGGATTTTATTTTTCCCAAAATCTTTATGCATTTCTTTGCATACAAATAAAGCCACTGACACATTTACTCCACTTTTAGTACTGTGCTGCACAGTAGTACTTAGCTTCATAGGAATATGAGTCATGGAAGTTTAAAACTGTTTTATGCTAAGAATATTAAAACGTTTTCCCTATTCTACATATCTATTTTTGGAAAAGTACATTTGAAATAATTTAAAATTTGTTTTTTAAACTACATATTAACTATGTATTTATTTGAAGAAATAGACTCCTGACATTTAGAACAAAAAAGCCAGATAACAACTTATCTTATATGGATTGGATTCTAGTATGAATTAAATAGATACTGTACAAGAATAAGAAATATGTTCCACCTCCAGGTCTCTATAATGCATCTTACCATAAAACAGTAGTATATTAGAGATGTCCAATTAGAAAACAATATAATACACCAATCGGTAACAGATATAATTAGTGGTGGGTTATTGAAAGGGATATTATATAAAGATGAATATATTTGCAAGAATAAAGTGTGAAAATAAGAATAATAATGTAAGCTTTCTCAAACATAATAGCAATGTAGAATTCATATGATATAAACTACAAATTATACCTTAAAAGCATCTGACCTGAAAGTTCTAGTTTTACATGCATAATTATGTCATAGAAGATGTCAAAATGAAAATGTAGAGTTGGAAAAGATTGTCTCAGGGAAGTGTTTTCTCTGATTCATTCCTATTTCCATACTCTGGAATTCTTGCAGTTTCTGTAACCTATGTATTCCTTCTTCCATATCCCATAAACGGCTGGATAATGAATCTGTCAATAACAACCAATCTTAAATTACTAGTGATATTTCATGTTGATGCTTAACTATAAACTAGGTATTTACTTTTAGGTGACATCTTTCTTATCTGAAGACATTCTTCCCAGTTATTTTGCTTTTCTAGTGTGTCTGGGCATTACCAAAAGTCTGACGTGGAGTGGCAAGCTAGCTTGTACTAGTGATAACTGTTTGGAAGGTTACTACTTCCTATCTCATTTTGAATGAGATATATAAGCTTCAACAATCATTCACATTTTCTTAATTATTGCTTCATTGTCATCATCATCATCAGTATTAGTTGTGGCAGCAGGAGCAGTAGTGGTAGTAGTTGTACTAGTATTTACAGAACTGGATATTGAACCCTGGGCTTTGCGCAACTGGATTCAATGTTTTCATACTTATGGATCCTATAAGCCTCTTATATAAAAATTTTAGGGACCACAGGTACATTTCCATATTTCTACTTTTCTAAGAAGAAAAATATTATCAATATTTAATAGTATAATACAATTATAGATGATCAAGGAACCAATGTCATTCAGAAGACTGAGCTTGCTCTTTCAAACAGCAATATAATCATTTTTGTTGCAATAAGATTAGATAATATGCAGATATGATTAAGAACTTTCTAACTGCTCCTGTTTCTTGAAACAGAATATTTTTGGTAATAAATAATAACTTAATACATCAACCAAACTGACATTTATACCTAAATGCAATCAGGTTAAAGTACATAATACAAGTATAACAATGTACAAAACAAAGAGATTTCACACAGAATTATATTCCTGAAAATAAATAAGCTGACTTCCAGTTGGTTTGGTTTACAACTTACAATGAAGCTCTATTATAATGATTTCCTTGATTCATTTGGATGATCTGCTGGTGTCTATTCTCCATTACTATAAAATATACCACATCCAAATCATCTTACCTTCTGATATTGTGTTAGTGGGTTCTGGATAGCAGACATTAACAAATATAGATTACATAGATCTTGGTCCAAGACCCATTCCACCACATAATATTACACTTTACTTTATAGCAAGGATAAGTATAAAAAGCTTTCACTATCCATGTGCATATACATACCAAACCAGAAACTATTTGAACATTTACAAGAGTAGAATTAAAAAATGAGCTGCTACATGCTCATATAATGGCATACTACACAGCAATAACCTAAGTATGATGTAACTCACAGAAATCATTTGCTATACTGTCAAACAATTTGCAAATATTCATTGTTTCTTTAAGTAATAGAACACATCTAATTTCAGGTATATACTGTTAGAGTAATATTATTTTTTCCAGATTACATGTGGTGCACTAATGAAAGTTAAAAGATCACTTAGAAATGTGGAGAGAACTCAGAAGTTAAAGTGTAGCTTTTCTTATAGGAAGATTTTCAGACAGAAATCATTCTAGGATTTCTTTTCCTTTTTTAATGATTTAAAAAATAATTTACTTTTTTATTTATTTGACACAGAGAATTACAAAGAAGGAGAGAGAGAGAGAGAGAGAGAGACAAAGAGAGAGAAAGAGAGAGAGAGAGAGAGAATGGCTATGTCAGGGCCTCTAGCAACAGCAAACAAACTCCAGACACATGTGCCATCTTGTGCATCTCGCTTACATGGGGGCTGGAGAATGGAACCTAGGTTCTTTAGCTTCACTGGCAAGTGCCTCAACTGATAAGCTATCTCTCCAGCCCCTTCATGAACTAATCTTACCTAGCATGTTTTTAGTTTAAAAATAAAATAGCCGGGTATGGTGGTGCACACCTTTAATTTCAGCACTTGGGAGGCAGAGGTAGTAGGGTCACTGTGAGTTTGAGGCCATCCTGAGATTACATAATGAATTCCAGGTCAGCCTGGGGTAGAGTGAGACCCTACCATGAAAGAAAAAAAAGTAAAAATAAAATAAAATAGCTAAAAATTAATGAAATTTTTAATACTTTAATACATTTTTGATACTTCTGGTTATTTCCTCAGAATCTTAATTACATAAATTAATATCTGAAAAAAAATCTTGACATGATAATTTGATTGATTAATGGTATATTAAATACCCTGTTATTCAGAGCTTTAGAGTTGCTTGTAACCTCTCTTATAGTTAAAACAAAGAGGCCTTTCAAAGCTTCTTTGGGGTGGAATCCTTCTGCTTTCCTCTCAGCTAAACCTCCTCACAGCTCATTATGACTCAGCTCTGACTGTAACCCTTAAATTATTCCACAATTTCTTCAAGCATAAGCCTCAGGACCTGTGCACTTAGCATTCTCTCTGCAGGTATCTATAGATTTGTTTCTCAGTTCTTAACACTATTCTAGAGAATTCTCATTAGATGCTTCAGGATTTCATTGAGTTTCTGGAATTTATAAAGTTCTACATCCTAAAATGCAGATCAAATGGTTGAACCTTCAACAGGCCCTTGAGGGAACACATGAGCCACAAGACACTGGAGAGGGTATGATGAAGACTGACCTCAATTTGTAAGTATTGACATTATGACCAAACACCAAGATTATATAAATATGTGAGTTTGTGTTTGTCGCTCAGAACACCTCATGACTTCACAAATAATAGTTGAACATGGTGCATACTCACCTTGTCGTTTATAAATTTGGTTGCTATTCTGATTAATTTCAAGATGTCCTAAAAAGTAAATATAGTACATAAGGAAGGGCATAGGAAAGTGGAGAGTTACTCTTCACTCTCTGCAGCCATAAGGAAAGAGGTCTTTTTGCTGTTAGCTTGTTGGGAGGTTGGACAAAAGCAGGTGATAAAGTGACATATCAGCTTACTGTACTACCATGAGTAAGTCTAATAAGTAAGGTTATCAAAAGAAAATGGAATTAGACATTTCATGAATATGCATGTTGTGATAATTGGGCAGCACATACTGGTCTCAAAAATTACATTTTTGTTCATCTTATGGTACGTCCTCCCCAGTGTGGAGTGGGTATCTATATGTTGACTATAGTCACTTGCAGATAATTTGCCCTAATTGTTCAATTATTTTTTCAATCTTTTATAATGTGAATAGTTCATTTAGCAGCACTGGGCTTATATTGCAAACATTGCATAGGTATCAAAGTGATTGTGTCAGACAGATACATATGTCCCTGGTGATGCATGACCAAGAACTTGATAAATAAAGTAAGTTTGCTAGTAGGAACTCTTCCAAGGTACCAGCTGTAGACATATATAGACCTGTAGAAATAACAAAACATTAGGCCTCTAGTGAAGTCTTAGCCATTAAGGAATTTGCCTGTGAAGTCTAAGGATACAGGTTTCATTCCCTAGACTCACATACAGCCAAATGCACAAAGTGATTCATACATGTAGAGTTCATTTTCAGAGGCTACAGGGCTTGGTGTGCCCATTCTCTCTCTCTCTCCCTCTCCCTGCATCTTTCTTTCTCTTTCTCTCTCTTTCACCAAAAATAACTAAATATATTTTAAAAATAAATAACAAAGCATTAATTGAATGGAACAAGAATGTACCCAAAGTAACTTCATGCCCATCAATAATGCTTGCAGTTACTTTGTATCCTAAGATATTAAAGAGAGTTGATTTTTTTCATCAGTATGAAATTGTCTTTTATTTTAAGTGACTGCTAGTGAATGAAGTCTTACAAATGAATCAATTTATACCAAAATAAAAATGAGTATCTCTCTGTGTAATTTCCATGTGGAAAACTATAATTTATATTCCCTGAGGCATTTCTGATATTAAACAGATAAAGGAATATATTTTCATGCCAAGGGATTACAAATGTATGGGTTATGTCTATACAATCTGTATCTATCTCAGTTTGAACTTTCATGTCTTAATTTCATGTAATCTCTAAACAATTACACTTCACTTATATGTAAATTTATCTACAGGTACACAGAAAGAAGAAATTAGCAAGCTAATGAGAACACATAAGAAAATAAAGATTTACATATATATTTAAATATAAGTTATGACATGATATTAACATAAATAAAAAGAATGTGTTTTAATATATATGTGTTTAAAGGGGAGGAGTAGCTGTAAAAAGATCTCTACTATGTAGTCTGTGATTATCTAAATTTACCATGTGGAATCCATGTTTTGCAGAACAATGGCTTGCACTAATCCACTCATACTCTGTATTCATGTGCTGGATGGAAATGATCTTTTGCTGTGAGAAGAAATGGATACTGATGTGTTCATTTCACAGAAAGTTTGAAGTGTCACTCTTGACTTACTTCTTTACTATAGATACGTAATGTAACAGACTGTTTTTCAGGTGAAAGATAAAACTAAATGAAATTCAGTTGCATAAAGGAAATGATTGCTTCATTCAACCATATAAACTTAAAACAAAAAGTCCAATGATAGACTTTGAAACATATTGTTTATTAATAGTCATTATAAAGGGATACTGTCCAATTACAGAAACATATAAAACTAAACTAAAAATAAAAAAGCATAATATGTGATGTTAACATTTATGTAGTCATATCTGATGTAAATTTTCACCCTTTAGGTCTTAAAGAGTAGAAATTTGAATTTATAACACAGATACTAGTTTTAACTGTAAACTAGAAAATCATATCGTTAACATTCCTTGTGAGTCTGTAGAGAAATCAATACAATCATACATATTTCTCACAGTTCAAACTACTGTAACCACTACAATGTGGGATTTGACATTGATTATTTCTTTCTTATTGTTTTAAATATTTTATCTTTTTATTTGCAATGAGAGAGAGAGATAGAGAAGAGAGACAGAAAGATAAAGAGAATGGGCATGCCAGGGCCTCCAGCCTCTGGAAATGAACTCCAGATGCATAGACGATTATGCATTTGGTTTTATGTGGGTACTGCAGAATCAAACTCAGTTTGTTAGGCTTTGCAGGTTTTGCAGATTATTTCTACAAACACATTTCATTTGTCTAAGCAATTCCATCCATAGTAACTTACTATATGTATTATGTATCAAATGACATTTGTCTAGGTTTTATTGAGCAAATAGCAGCTGTTTCATAGCTTCTTGTACCAGGAAACCATAAATGCCTTCACTGTGCCCTCGTATCCCCAGTAAATACCATGATTTCCTTGAAGAAATGAGGCATCAGTGGGATCTTATAAGGGAAGGGGGTTCAAATGGGGCACAATTGCTTTCTCTGTCATATTTTCACATGGGTGTTGGTAGGATTTAATTCCTGGTACCTTGTGTGATTTCTCGACTCCCTATGTGAGACAGTGCCCTGTTTTTTCAACGTGCAGGCAAGAAACGTGGAAAAATACTATGTCATCTAATCATGGAAGTGGCATGATGTCACGTTAGCCACATTGTATTGGTTACAAACAAGTTTTAACTCCCCATTTTAGTCCATGGTTGTGAAGAGCTTGGATGTGATCTTTAGTTCATAAAAAAAAAAAAAAGAAAAGAAAAAGAAAGAAAAGAAAAATCTGCATAAACTGAAATTTAACACCTTGTTTGTAACCACTAAAGTTTAAAAGAAGTGAGAATGGGTGAAATTACAACATTTCATTTACTATAACCTCTTTACAGATAATTGGAGATTTGAACCGAGTAAATATTTGTAGAATAGTTATATAGCATTAAGTAAATAAAAGTTAAATGAGTGAATTTTCCCACATGAATGTTAGACATGCATTGAGACTGACTCATGGTTGACTCCCCAGTTCCCGTCTAAGCCACACAGTGCCAGGAATGCAAGGTCGCATATGTGCACAAGGGGGCGCACATGTCTGGAGTTCGATTGCAGTGGATGAAGGCCCCGGCACACCAATTCTTTCCCTCCTACTCTCTCTCTCTCTCTCTCTCTCTCTCTCTCTCTCTCTCTCTCACACACACACACACACACACACACACACACTGGCATTTTTAAAAAAAGGCAATCTGTTGGGCTTGCCTCAAAAAAAAGAAAAAAAAATTCTTTGCCGAGATTCAACGAGAAAGGTTCTTGTTCTTGTTAATTCTCTTACATTCAGACGCTGCTCTGGTCTACTTACCTGTATTTATGCTGGCTTTCTACTTGCATATTGGGCTAGTCCTCCTCTCTGTGGGATCTGTCTTCATTCCATGAGTTAATCGGGTTTAAGTCACTGTAACAGATCCATAGCCATATCAACTTGTAAAGAAGAAAGCTTTATTTATTTTACTCGCAGTGTTGGAAGCTTCAACCAGATCAGCTAGCCCTGTTGGATTTTTGGACTTTGTTGACATATCATTAATATATTCTATTATACTTTAGCTATTAACGTTGCTTAAGATTTATAGACTTGTGGTAGATTTTAAGATAGAATATGGAAAATTTCTAAACTTAGGTAATAATAATGTTTAAAAAGATTATGTGACATGCTCAGTAGTCAGTTAAATATTAAAGTACAAGCTAAAACTGGGCATGGTGGCACACAACTTTAATCCCAGCACTCCTTAGGCAGAGGTAGGAGGATAGCCATGAGTTCAAGGCTACCCTGAGATGACATACTGAATTTCAGGTCAGCCTGGGCTAGAGTAAGATCCTACTTTGAAAAACAATATAAAACAAAACAAACTTCAAGCTAATAGACAATGAAAAGCTTTTATATGCTAACTATAATTTCTTAGTTTGGAATTAATTGTATGCAACATTTCATATAGAAATAAATGTAAAACATCCATATTTCTAATAGTATGTACATTGGAGATTAAAAAATTATGTTGAGAATAATTATTTGTTCTTGAAATATTTAAATAAAATAAAGTTTAAATTGTTGAATCAAGACAATATAATATTAACACATAGAGCTCTCACATGCTTTATATAGTCCAAAGAATATCCTATCTTGTAAAAATGAAAGCATCATAATATTTTTTATTGTAGAAACTATGAGCTATGATTCAGGTTACCAGAATAAAGGATCAATAACTAACTCAGCAATGGAACAGTTATAGAAATTTATCCTGCTTAAGATTTGGTTTCCAAATTGCCATCTTTAATTAAAATAATGAAAAGTGAAGCAGCTCTAAGTTTTTCAACAGTCAAATAAGCTCAGGTAATAATAAGCTCAAGTAACAGACAAGTAAAATTTTGATAATATTTTCTGTATCATAATATCAACCTGAAAACTACATTTATTTTTAAAATATTTCTGTTACGACCAGCATAGTGTTTTATAATTTCCCTTTCAAAAAATTATATTATCAGTTTTCACAAAACTAATCAACATACCATTGTGTCAGATGACATCATAAGTACATTGGTTTGAAAGAATATTTTATAAGAAAATATACAAAAAAATAAGAATGAGGGCAAAGTTGGGGACTTCCGGCCAAGATGGCGACTGCCTAGCTGCGCTGCAAATCCCGGGGAAAGAAAGGCAAGATATTAAGGATTCATTGGGGCTTCTAGGGCAGAGAAATATGGGAGGGCACAGAGGCGGGGGAAACAGGGAATTGCGGATCCCCTCGCGGGTGTGTAGCCCAACCCTACCCCAAATAACAGCCATGTCCACAGCACCGCCGCTACTGCCGCTAAGCATCAGTGCGACGATCAATCCCTGCCTGTGGAAACTTAGACTGCTTTGCATATTCGTCCACTCGCCCACTGACTGAGTGAGCTCAGTCCCACAGCAACTGCCACACAAGCTCAGAATGTGTCTATCGCTTGTGCCAGCTCAGGTGCCATCCCCTACCTGTCTGCCACACCGGCTGTCCGCCATTGTCCTGTCGTTCGGGAGTGCACACTTCTTCCAGGTCCCAGTGTTCCCAGCCAGAGTTTGGGCTGCTTCAGTGCTTGCGGCCTCAGTGTCACTCCTAGCTCAAATGCAGGCAGCTTTGGCACAATACCACTTGAGAAATTAGGCAACTTGGGTGCCCCTGCCAGGCAGTAGATAGGCGGCTTTGGCAAGTGAGAGCCAAAGCCCAGGCTGCTTGGCAACTGCCCCAGGCTGCCTCAGATTTGCATTGTGCTTGAGCCCAGGCTGATATGGTCACCTATGTGCCCATACACTGTCATGGGCAGAACACAGCATAAAAGAAATAACATGAAAAATCCAATGCAAGAAAATCCGGTTATATCACCCAGTGCTACAATGAATACATCTAACAAAAACATAGAAGAACCATTAGGATCAGAACAACAAATTGAAGCTATGAGCAATGAAACTCTGACCAACCTACTGGTAGAACTTGCAGTAAAGCAACAAAGGAATGATAATTGTGTGGATGCTGCCATCACTAAACTATTACTACTAGATAAGAAATTGGGAGGAGTTCAAAGAGAGCTAAGAGATTTGAGGGAAAGTGAAAAAAAGAAGACCTTAAAAATAAGCTGGCCATGCTAAATGAAGACATAAAGAAAGGCAAGGATGAATTCCAAGAATCATCAAGAAAATCGGAAAATGACCTGGAAAGTGAGCTTGACAGAGGGATGGAAATTATACATAGAAAAGTAGTAGAAAATGCAAACTTAAATTGAACAAGTGAAAAACTCTCTAGAACCTCTCAAGAATAGCGTCAGCCAAGTGGAGGATAGAAACTCTGATCTGGAAGACAAGATGGAAGAAACAGTTAGAGAGTGCAACAATTTCAGTAAGTTCAAAAGTTCCGGTGAACAGAACATGAGGGAATTGTGGGATAAACTTAAACGTCATAATATCAGGATCATTGGAATACCAGAAGGAGAAGAAATTCAGACCAAAGGCATGGAGAAATTATTTAACAAAATAATTGAAGAAAACTTCCTCAGTCTCTTAAAAGAAAGGCCCATCAAGATACAAGAAGCCAATAGAACTCCAAACAGACTGGACCAAAGGAGAAACTCTCCAAGACATATTATCATTAAGACTCTAAACATTGACACCAAAGAGAAAATCCTAAAAGCAGCTAGGAAAAAACTGCACACCACCTTCAAAGGTAATCCCCTCAGAATTACTTCAGACTTCTCAATGGAAACCCTGAAAGCTAGAAGGGCCTGGAATGAAACACTGCAAAGTCTAAGAACCTATGGCTTCCAACCCAAACTACTCTACCCAGCAAAAGTATCCCTCATAATAGATGGTGAAACAAAAACATTCCACGACAAAACTCAGCTTTACAATTATATGAACACACAACCAGACCTACAGAGAGTATTTCAGGAAATTCTCCACAGAGAAGAAACAAATAATCAAACTCAATTGCGTACAAGAAGCAGATCACAACAACCAATCTCAGAGCAGCCACAAAAAACTTAAAAGTCCATGAAAACATCAACCCACATTTGCCATCACAACATGGCAGGGATCAGATCAAACCTCACAGTCATTACCATAAATATTAATGGTCTTAATTCACCCATCAAGAGACACAAGCTAACAAGATGGATCAAAAAATTAGACCCCTCAATCTGTTGCCTTCAAGAAACCCACCTCACCACTAAAGACAGACACCTCCTCAGGGTGAAAGGGTGGAAAACAATATTCCAATCAAATGGGAATAAGAAACAAACAGGCGTAGCTATATTAATATCGGATAAAATAGACTTCAAACCAAAAATAATCAAAAAAGACAAAGAAGGCCTCTTCCTACTTATCAAGGGAACGATCCATCAAGAGGACATTATAATCATACATCTGTATGCACCAAACACAGGGGCACCACAGTTCATAAAACAAAACCTACTTGACAATAAAACAGAAATAACCACCAACACCATCATAGCTGGGGACTTCAATACACCATTATCAGTAATACACAGATCATCCAAACAGAAACTCAACAGGGAAGTAAGAGAGCTCAGAAAAACCATGGATCACTTAGACCTAACGGTCATCTGCAGAACTTTCCATCCCAAATCCACAGACTACACATTCTTCTCAGCAGTCCATGGAACATTCTTTAAATTAGACCATATACTGGGTCACAAAGCCTGCCTCCACATATTTAGGAAGATTGACATAATTCCCTGCTGATATCAGATCACAATGCTATATTGCCAGAAATCAACAACAAAAGACCCACCAAGAATCCCAACAGCAGCTGGAAACTGAAAAGCACACTTTTAATGAATAAATAGATAGTGGATGAAATAAAAAATGAAACTGCAAAATTTCTGGAATTTTGAATGATAATGCGAACACATCATACCAAAACTTATGGGGCACAATGAAGGCGGTCCTTAGGGGAAAATTCATAGCTCTCAATGCCTTCATAAAAAAGACAGAAAGGTCCCAAATCAATAACCAAACCATCCTCCTAAAGGCACTGGAAAAACAAGAAAAATCCAACCCAAAGAGCTCCAGAAGGAAAGACATAATTAAAATCAGAGAAGAAATCAATGAATTGGAAACCAAGGAAACAGTTAAGACAATTCACAAAACAAAGAGCTGGCTCTTTGAAAAAATAAACAAGATTGACAAGCCCCTGGCCAGTCAGATCAAGCAAAAAAAGGAGAAGCTTCAAATTAACAAAATTCAAAATGAAAAAGGAGAGATCACAACCGACATAAGTGAAATTGCAAGAATCATCAGGACTTATTTCAAAAACCTCTACTCCACCAAACTGGATAATATAGAGGAGATGGATAAATTCTTGGATGCATACCATCTACCAAAGCTAAACACAGAGCAGATTAATCACCTCAATTAACCCATCACACTCATGGAGATTGAAAAAGTAATAAAAAACCTCCCAAAAAAGAAGAGTCCAGGACCAGATGGCTTCTCAGCTGAATTCTATCAAACCTTCATGGAAGAACTCAAACCAATCTTCCTCAAACTGTGCCACACAATTGGTGAACAGGGAAAGCTACAGAACTCCTTTTATGAAGCTAGCATCACCCTAATTCCAAAACAAGGCAGAGATGCCACAAGGAAAGAAAACTACCGGCCTATTTCCCTGATGAATTTAGATGCAAAGATCCTAAACCAAATCCTTGCAAACCGAATCCAACAACACATCAAAAGCATTGCCCACCTTTACCAAGTGTGATTCATTCCAGGGACACAGGGGTGGTTCAACATACGGAAATCTGTCAATGTAATACACCACATAAACAAGGTTAAACATAAAAACCACATGATCATTTCGATAGATGCAGAAAAGGCCTTTGACAAGATTCAACATCACTTCACGTTCAAAACATTGGAGAGAATTGGCATGGTTGGTTCATATCTGAACCTAATAAAGGCAATATACTAAGCTCCTAAGGCCCAAATAATACTTAATGGAGAGAGATGGAGGAATTCCCATTAAGATCAGGAACAAGACAGGGTTGTCCACTCTCACCTCTGTTTTTCAATATAGTACTAGAAGTCCTACCTCAAGCAATAAAACAGGAGAAGTAAAGAAAAGGGATACAATTTGGAAAGGAAGAAGTTAAGTTATCTTTATTCGCTGATGACGTGATTGTATATGTAAGATACAAGAGAGACTCCATCCCAAAACTCCGGAAGGGGAGTAACTGCTATGGCAAAGTAGCAGGATATAAAATCAATGTGTAAAAATCAGTAGCCTTCCTATATGCAAATGAAAAGAAACAGAGAAAGAAATAAGGGACATAGTCCCATTTTCAATAGCAACAACAACAACAAAAAAAAAACCCTTGGAAAATGTTAACCAAGGAAGTGAAAGATCTATACAACGAAAACATAAAAACACTCAAAAAAGAAATTGAGGAGGACTTGAGAAAATGGAAAGACCTCCCATGCTCCTGGATAGGCAGAATTAACATTGTGAAGATGACAATCCTACCAAAGGCAATATACAGATTTAATGCATTTCCAATTAATATTCCTACATTGTTCTTCACAGAGATAGAAAAAATGATCTCAAATTTCGTATGGAAAGGCAGAAAGCTTCGCATATCCAAACATATCATCCACAAAAGAAATACCTCTGGAGGCATCACCATACCTGATCTAAAGCTATATTACAAAGCCATAGTAATAAAAACAGCATGGTACTAGCATAAAAACAGGAGTATAGACCAATGGAATATACTTGAGGACCGGGACTTTGCGTCAAGCCACTCTAGATATTTGATATTTGATAAAGGTCTGAACAATATAGGCTGAAAAAAAGACAGCATCTTCAAAAAATGGTGCTGGACAAACTGGATAACCATATGCAGGAAACTGAAACTTGATCCACACATTTCACCATGCACTACACTCAAGTCCAAATGGATCAAAGACCTCAATATAAGACCAGAAACTCGAATACTACTAGAAGAAAATTTAGGAAGTAATTTTCCTGATATAGTAATGGAAAAACACTTCCTGAACAAAACCCCAGTAGCTCACGAACTTAATCCATCACTCAACCAATGGGATCACATGAAGCTGAAAAGTTTCTTTACAGACAGGTATACAATAAGCAAAGCCAATAGATTTCCCACAGAATGGGAGAAAATATTTGCAGGTTATCCAACTGATAGAGGCCTAATATCTAGAATCTACAAAGAACTCAAAAATCTAAATAGTAAAATGTCAAACAGCACACTCACAAAATGGGGCAAAGAGCTGAACAGGCAGTTCACAGAGGAAGAAATATAAATGGTAGACATACACTTAAGAAAATGTTCACTATCCCTCATCAATAGAGAAACGCAAATTAAAACCACTATGAGATTCCACCTTACCCCAATAAGGATAGCAAACATCAAAAAATCAAATAAAAATAAATGCTGGCGAGGATGTGGAGAAGTAGGAACACTTATCCACTGTTGGTGGGAACATAGGATGGTACAACCACTTTGGAAAGCAATATGGAGACTCCTGAAAAAGCTGAGTGTAGAGATAGCAACAGACCCATTTATTCCCTTACGGGGCATCTACCCTAAATCCTTCAAACCACAGGCTAGAGAGATTTGCTCAACCATGTTTATAGCAGTTCAATTTGTAATAGCTAAGAGCTTGGATCAACCCAGATGTCCATCACTAGAAGAATGGATAACTAAGATGTGGTATATCTACACAATGGAATTCTATGAAGCAGTAAGAAAAAACGACACAATGAAATTTGAGGAAAAATGGTTGAACCTGGAACAGATCATTCTCAGTGAACTTACCCAATCACAGAAAAAAAATCGCCACATAGTCTTACTCATCTACATCACCTAAACTGAATCTACCCAAGATACCTTACATACCCAGCAAGCATCTCGTGGACTAGACACTAGGATGGAAGTGTAGGGAGGGAACGCATCAAAGCGGTGGGAAACACAAATCTAGACCCAAACGGCAATGGTACCATAAAATTCTACATACTAAAAGACAGACCAAATGGCTGATCCTTCACCAGGCCCTTACAGGGAACAGCTGAACCACAAGACACTGGAGAGGGTAGGATCAAGACTAACCTTAATCTTCTGCATCTTCCCTCCCTCCTTCTCTCTCTCCCTCTGTCTCTCTCTCTTATCTCTAACTCTTGTATATTAGTTATCTTTTTCCTCATTTTCTTAGTGGCACTGACCTGTAACTCCCAGTACCAGCATGGGGCTATCATCCACAGTGAGCTTTTGATCAGAGAGATCTACAAGGTTTCCTAAAAGACAGAGAGATTTCTGTCAGAGTACTTAATGACCCACCAAAGGTTAGTGGTAAGACCCTACTGCTGAAGACACCTTATGTGGTTGACATGCAAAATAGAATGGCATGGCTGGAAGTTGGAAGATAGTCATTCCCCAGACAGTCAGCGCATCTGGTGCCAGAAGGTGCTACATGGGCGACTGGGGAAAAATGACCACTATCTGTCCAAGCAACTCATGGTCTAACCTACCTAGCAGCAAATAACTTGTTGTGATGCCCACACAAGTGCAATAGAGGCACACAGCCGTGTTCGGGACCAACTGTTCTTAATTTGGCTAACTGATCTCCTCAGTGGTACGGGACCCATAGCTGGAGCTGGGAAACAAGTCAGAACCGTATCCAAACATAAGCCCATTCACCAATATCAAGCTACCATTACTCATGGGCTACAAGAGGACCTACACCTATTAAATTCTCTATAGTGAAAGTAAGGGTTATCTTATTTGTCCTGGTGCTAACTTACTCTCCGTTGGAGAATCTGCTTCTCTTTTTCAGGTAGATGTAGATCCTAAGGAGAGAGCCACCCCATCATACCTCAAAAGGGCCCTGGCTGAAACCAAAAAAAAAAAAAAAATGGTGAAACAAGCAAGGGTGCTGTTTTCCTGATGAACTGGATACCAGCCGAAGGGGGAAGGAGATCAACACAGAGAAAAATCAACTCCTACCAAATCAGAGAGCCAGAGCCTCAGAGGCCCCCAACACCTCATCACTGAAGCAGACCAAAAATGAACCCAACATGGCTCAGGGAAATTCTGCTGAAGTGGGGGTGGAAAGAATGTCAGAGCCATATGTTGGGTCATGATATGCAGAGACATTTATCTTAGACATAACTGTGGGCTAACTCCACAATGCATGACCCATATACCTCAACAAGGAGGGGCCAAGGGGAGGGGTTAGGTCATGGATGAGGCTAATAATGGTACCAAACTGACTGCTTTTGCTAAATACAAAACTAACTAATAAAGCAAAAAAGAAAAAAAAAATGAGGATGAGGAGGTGGCTCAGTTTGTAATTGTACTGCCTATGTAAAAGAGATTACCTGAGATTGGATGTCTGGAGCCCATGTGAGACACAGGATAAGATAGCAGTAGCAATAGTCATGCATATCTCAGGCAGTGAGGTGGGCAGTGTAGAAGAGGATCTTAAGATGCTCCCTGACCAGCTAGCCTGGGGTCAGCAAAGGTGAACAAGATACTCTTCCTCAAACAAGGTAGAAGGTGAAAACCCACGTGTCAGCTTATTTGCTGACGTCTTCTTGGACATTGCGGCACCTGCAATTTATTCTTATACATAAATACTCATTGTATACATATATGCATACAAAGATTTTAAAAATATTTTTTACAAATTTGAGTCACAAATAAATTGTAAAAACATTGTAGAATTTTACATAATTCATGACCTGGATTCAAAATTACATATTCATGAAAATTACATCCACATGACAATTTTATTACAGAGTGGCATGTCATTTGTATAATTGTAGAGCAGCTTCCCAATGCTTGCAGAGTTCTTCAACCCTCACCAAGATACACAATGAGCACACTTGAAAATGAAGTAATATATTTTTATTTTATCTGGTTCAGTGTTAATAAACCCTATTTACATGTATACAAATCATCCTTGATAATGTACCTTATGACTTTCTATGGTAAATTCCATAAGTTGTTTATTAATATGCAAATTTTATCACTGTGAACTATCTACTTTAGGAAAAGATAGTAACTACTATAAATTTTTTTCAAGTGTTTTATTTTATTTTGCTTTTACACACACAACACACACACACACACCAGAAGATTATCTTAGAAATGTCAGATTTTTACTTTGTTTTACTTTGATTTGATCAATGATCAGCAATAATATTAATATGATATTTATGTAAAGTCTTTGGTGTTTTTATATTAAACAAGTAGTTCTTTTAATTTCATTATGCCCGACCAGATCTTATATTTTTAAGTAAGTCAATGTGGCATAAATACAATTTTTAAGCATTGTTCTTAACACAATGTCAGCAGCATTTTCTGAAATACCCCATTGTCTATAATAACTAAGATTAACAGAGATTATTGTCACAAACCAGAGGTAACATAGGCATTTTCATTTTTAAATGATTTAATTTAACTCACCCTGCTGAGAGGCATGCTAAAGTATCTTTATGGGGGATAGGTAAACTTTAATAATATGAATGACAGCACTCCTGTGTTTTACTGTTAAAATAATTCTGAAATATCTCCTCATATAATACTAAATTTTTTCCACTTTGAGTATTCACAAACACACACACACACACACACACACACACACACACACTCACATAAACACACATATGCACACACAATGTATATATGAGTTTTAGAATATTCTGGTGGCTTACTTGGAATGTCATCATGGTTGAATTAAGAAGCAGTTAAGGTATTAAAAAGTTACATTTGGGCTATCTGTGGGAGGGTTTCCAGAGAGGATTAACTAAGGGGGTGATCTATGCTGAATGTGGATAGCATCATCCTATGGGCTGGAAGAACAAATTCATTTACAATAGGAAAATAGGAGAAACCAATGTGATTTCCCGCATTCTGCTTCCAGATCCTGCCAGAAATGAAGGAATATCCACCCTCCTCCACTTTGACCTCTACTGTCCTCAGTACCTGCTGTTGCCATGCTTTCCCCACCATACTAGATATATCTTAAAAACATGAACCAGGGACTTCCTCATAACATGGTGGTGTGGTAGCCATGTCAAAGCAGACTGGGGTAAATAAGCACCAAAACAGAAAAATACAGTGTTGTACCAAAAATGAAGTTGTATTAGGAATTATCAATTTTCAGCAGAGAAGCAGGAGAGACTCCTAGCTTCTTCCAACCACAGAAGCAGGCAGAATCAGCTGCCACAGCAAGGCTGGATCCTTTGTCTACCAGGCTCCTCCTGAGCTGCAACAGAATCCAGGTGAAGGGATTTTTCACTCACACCAGCCTCCTCACAAACTCAGGAAACCTGAAAGAGAAGACAGTATGGGCAAACTGAGCAGCTAGTGAGGAAAAGTATCATGGGGTGCAACTTCAGGCTTCCCCCACAGCCTCCTCTCCCGCCAATCACCAGAGGTAGCTACTATTGGAGACCTGGAGAATGGAGATCAACTAAACAGCATCCAGTACAAGTGATCAGAGCTATGGACCGGCAGACTCAGCCAGCATAGCCAAGCTCACATTGCAGTAAAGAGGGACCCAAGTGGGCACACAGCATAGCTGAGACCAAAAGCATCCCAAAAGATAATAGGACATGTCATAATGCTTGGTATATAGGCCTTCACT
The DNA here is from genome assembly GCA_036346955.1 of Dipus sagitta. Lineage (NCBI taxonomy): Eukaryota > Metazoa > Chordata > Mammalia > Rodentia > Dipodidae > Dipus > Dipus sagitta. The sequence goes on along the minus strand of CM070783.1, from coordinate 76,751,294 downwards.
GGAAGTGCTAGTCACCACTCCCATACCAGTGCAGATAATGTGTTAGAGTTCATTGATTATCTGCATTGCCATTCTTTAATATGTTGCATTGTGGGATTTTCTTCTATTGCTTCCTGTTTATAGTGCTTTTGTCATCTTCTTCCGTCATTCTTGGGGGCAGTGTCTCACTCAGCCCCAGTCTGACTTGTAATCTTTTAAAGACCAGAAATTTCAGTATCCCAGATGACAAGGTTAAGGTTGTGGGGCAACCTGCATCCTTAGGGACTTTTACTTTGTTAGATTATATATATTTTTTAATACCCACTCTTACATAAATACTCTTTGCTGGTTCTGATTAAATGTATATATTGTTCAGCTGGATTTTAGAACTTGACTATGTTTTGCTCCACTCAGCCTACTAGAATACTTGCATATCAGGCAAACCCAACACCTAAGGTCATTTCTGTTGTTACTCTGGAAGTCATATAAGAGCCATACCTGGCACCTTAACCTCCTGCCCAAGAAAAATAACATCATATTTACACATCTAAGAATACTGCAGATAATTATAAAACCCAAGCATCAAATTAACACAAGATGCAAAAACTTCTACAGTATAATACAAGAAACAGAAAAGAATCAAAACAATATAATTCCAACAGAAATGATAAATCCATCAGAAATGACCTCTAGTGACACTGATTTAGGTGAATGTCCTGTGAAAGATTTCAAAGGAATGATTATAACTATTTTAAAGAAATCAAAGAAGTAAACAAATTCCTAAAGGAGAACACAGGAAATGAACTAAATGAAATAAGAAGATCAATACAAGACATAAAGAAGGAAATAGAGACACTGAAGAAAAAATGACTAGAAATATTAGGAATGAAAAACAGATTAAGTAAAAAAAAAAAAAAAAAAAAACCTGTAGAAAGTCTCACAAATAGAATGGATGAAGGAGAGAGCAGAGTATGTTAACAAGATCACCAGGTGGCAGATTTAATACAGCCCAACAAAGAGAAAGACAAGTTAATAAGAAGATATGAATGGGAGTACTATGAAAAAATCAAAAATAACAATTCAGGTTGTAGGGCTGAAGAGATGGCTTAGCAGTTAAGGTGCTTCCCTTCAAAGCCAAAGGGCCCAGATTTTATTCACCAGGACCCACATAAGACAGGTAAACAAGGTGACACATGTGTGTGGAGTTCATTTTCAATGGCTGGATACCCTGGTATGCCCATTCTCTCTCTCCTCCTCTCTCTCCCTTTCTATGCCTCTCTATCTCGAATAAATAAATTAAAATATTTTTTAAAAAGTATTCAGGTTCTAGAAGAAGGAGAATTTCACTCCAAAAGCATAGTGGGATGTTCTACAAAATCATAAAAGAAAATTTCCCCAAAACTGGGAAAGAGATGCCAATATAGACACAGGAAGCCTTTAGAACAAACTGACAAAACCAGGAGAAAGTATCTCCTCCCCATATTATGGTTAAACAACCAAGCACACAAATGAAAGAAAATATATTGAAAGCAGGTAGAGAGAAACACCAAGTCATTTATAAAGGCAAGCTCATCAGGATCATGGCAGATTACTCAAAACAAACTTTAAAAGCCAGAAAGTCTTGGAATGGTATATTCCACATTCTGAAAGATAACAACTGACTACCTAGATTACTTTATCCAGCAAAGCTATTCATCCAAATTGATGGAGAAATAAGGACATTCCACAGCAAAAACTTGCTAAAGGAATATATGACCACTAAGCTAGCTCTACAGAAAACACTTGAAGGGATACTCCATGCTGAAGAGGAAGAAAAGCACACACATGAAGAAACAGTAAAAATAACCTATTTTCAAATAATACTTAATACAAAAGAGTAAAAGAAAAATAGGAAGAACTACAAATCAAAAAGAATGGCAATTATAAGCACATACCTTTCAATAACAAGTCTTAACATTAATGGCCTTAATGCCCCAACCAAAAGACACAGGCTTGCAGACTGTATTAAAAGACAGGATCTGCTCTTTGTTGCCTCCAAGAAACACACCTCCCCATAAAAGACAGTCACCATTTTAGGGTGAAAGGATGGAAAACTATTTTTAAGCAAATGTGACTCAAAAACAAGCAGGTGTTGCTATCCTCATTTCTAACAGGATAGACTTCAAGCCATCATTAGTAAGGGAAGATAAACAAGGCCACTTTGTGTTGATTAAATAGACAATTGAACAAGAATACATTACAATTCTAAACATATATGTACTATTAGACTTAAGGGCACAGATAACAACAAGCACATTTGTAATTGATGACTTCAATAACCAATTCTCATCAATTGACAGGTCATTCTAACAAAAAGTAAACAGAGAAATCTGGATGAAATGATGTCATAGAATAAATGTACCTACCAGATATTCACTGAACATTCTATCCAAATGCTGCAGAATACACATTCCTCTCAGAAGCACATGGAACATTCTCTAAAATAGACCATATAGGAGGACTTGAAGCAAATCTTTACAAATACATGAAATAAAAATTTATATTCTAACTGATCTCAAAGGGATTACAATACAAATCAGCAGCAAGAAAAACTACAGAGTACACACAAAATCATGGAAAGTGAATAGTACACTACTGAAAGATGAATGTGTCATTGAAGAAATCTAAAAGGAAATAAGAAGAATTAAATGGTAACACAACATACCAAAACTTTTTAAACACAATGAAGGCAGTTCTAAGTTGGAAATTTATAGCTTTAAGTGCCAATATTAAGAAATTAGAAAGATCACAAATAAATAACTTAATGCTTCACATTAACATCTTGGAAGAAGAAGAGCAAGGCAAACCAGAAGTTAGCACGTGGGAAGAAATAATAAAGATTAAGGTAAAAATTAATGATAAAACTCCCCTACCCCCACAAAAAATACAAAGAATCAATGAAACAAAGAATTGGTTCTATAAAAGGATAAACAAGATTAACAGACCCTTAGACAATCTGACCAAAAGAAAGAGAAAAGAGACACAAATAAATAAACTTAGAGAAGGAAAGGACACCACTACCAGAAAGCAAAGAAATTCAGAAAGTAATAAGGCCATACTTTAAGAATATATATTCCACTAAATTTGTAATCTGAAAGAAAAGGATGACTTCCTAGAATTATATGCTCTACCACAATTAAATCAAGACGAGACAAACCGCTTAAATAGACTTATAACAAGTACAGAGATCAAAAAAAGTTTTATATATATATATATATATATATATATATATATATATATATATATATATAATTTCTCAACTAAAAACAAGTCCAGGCCCATATGGATTCACTGGTGAATTTTCACAGACCTTCATGAAAGAACTAACACCAATGCCTCTCAAACGTTTCCATAAAACAGAAATGGAAAGAATACCAACAAACTCTTTCTATGAAGTCAGCATTACCATGATAGCAAAACCAGACAAAGAACAAAAAAGAAAAGAAAGAAAATTACAGACCAATTTCCCTCATCAATATAGATGCAAAAATTCTCAAAAAAGTGTTGGCAAACAGAAATCAAGAATATGTATTAAAAAATAATTAATCCAAACCAAGTATACTTTATCACAGAGATTCAGGGGTGGTACAAAATACACAAACTAATAAATGTAATGCACTATATAAATGGACTGAAAGACAAAAATCATATGATCACCTCAATAGATGCAGAAAATGCATTTGACAAAATTGAACACCCCTTCATGGTAAAAGTCCTACAAACACTGGGAATAGAAGGAACATATCTCAACTAAACAAACCTACAGTCAATATAATACTTAATGGGGAAAACCTTGAAACTTTTTCAATAAAATAAGGAACAAGACAAGGGTGTCCACTGGCCCCACTTTTATTTAACATAGTACTCGGTGTCTTAGCTATAATAATAAGGCAGGATACACACATAATGGGACACAAATTGGAAAGGAAGACATCAAATTATCATTACTTAGAGATTATATGTTTCTACACATAAAGCACACTAAAGAGTCTACCAGCAAACTATTAGAGCTGATAAACACTTTTAGTAGCATAGCAGGATACAAAATTAACACAGAGAAATCAGTAGCCTTTCTATAAACTAACAACAAACATGCTAAAGAGGAAATCAGACAATCATTCACATTCACAATTGCCTCAATAAACAAACAAATAAATAAGGTACCTTGGAATAGACTTAACCAAGGAAGTAAAGGATCTGCACAATAAAAACCAACCATACTCTAGTTGAACTGGACTCCCACTCAAAGGGAGGGAATACATGCCTGGTTCAGAAAATGCAATCAAAAGCTTGTGGTGGGGGAGGTCATGAGCCCTAGGGGTGTAACACCAGCTCTTGTCTGGCTAAATGCATATATTATGCTCACCAAGTTGCCCTGTAAGCACTTTTCTTAATGTTCATACCCATATATTAATGACACTCTTGTTTTTAGTTAAAGAAGCTTCCCTTATCAGATGGTGGTGACCACTGGGATGACCCAAAAGTCCCATACTGCTGAGAAGTGACAAAGGAGTACTCAGCACTGAAATATCTCTGACATACCTTCAAGTGCTCAGGGTCCAATGCAGAAGAGGTGGCAGAAAGACTATAAGAGCCAAAGGAAATGTAGTACTGCTAACAGTGCAATCATTCACACAGAAATTGGTCTCAATATCCATGACCTTGCAGTGCCTAGCACTACCTTCACAAGACCCTCAAAATAGGAAGAAAAGATGACATCAAAAGGGGGAAATATGAAGAAGAATGAATTTATGAAGGGGAAATTAGGGGAGGAGAAGGAATTATCATGATTTATTTTCTATAATTATGGAAGTTATCAGCAAAAAAGGCTTCAAAAACTATAAAATATGAAGCAAAAAAAGAAAAAAAAAAAAGAATCCCTCCCTGATTAAAGCTGTGACTTGGGAGGTATTTGGTCACAGAAATGAGAAAATCACCTAACACTAATTATAATAGCCAATATGCCATTTTGAAATGGCTTGCTATATAACAGGATAGTTAAATTCCATATGCCACTAATGTAAAATGATTTTAATGTGAGAGAATATTAATACCCTGAAATTGTTGGCCTTATAAGTCCACAGCACTCATCTATTCCTCTAAATCATCCACCTGACTGTGTGTATTGGCACCAGTATGCTGTAATCAGCTGTCAAATTTTACATGGATTCATATGGAACCTGGCAAGTTAACTGACATCTTTTTCTTACCATGTGTTCAGTATCCACATGGGCTCTGTTAAAGACCCAAATATTACGGATACTTGAATTCTCTATTAGTATCCATCACACCCAGCATTGAAGACAAAATTCTTCCTCTTATATTTTCTCATCCTTTGAGTATGATATACATGGTAATGAAGTTGCCATCTTAGAAATACCAAGTTCAGCCCTGGCGTGCCCATTCTCTCTCTTCTCTCTCTCTCTCTGTGTCACTCTCAAATAAATAAAAATGAACAAAAAAATTTTAAAAAAAGAAATATCAAGTTCATCAATATGATTTTAACAACAACAATATTGTACATCAATTACCATCCAGTTCCAGAACTGCATTAATTTTTCAAAGTATAAACTCTATAACTTAATTATTAATAATTGCCCTTGTTATCGAGAACCTATCATTCTGTTTTCACTCTATGCAATTTTTGGTGATTCCAGGGAGTCAAACGATATCTGTATTTTGTGAAAGAATATTCACTGGTAATTCAAAGTTCCTACATTTTATACCAAACTTCAAATGTCCCTTCATTTTTTAATATTTTTAATTTTTATAATTAACAATTTCCATGATTGTAAACAATATACCAATGATAATTCCCTTCCTTCCCCTACTTTCACCTTTGAAACTCCACTCTCCATCATATCCCCTCCCCCTCTCAATCAGTCTCTCTTTTATTTTATTTTGATGTCATCATCTTTTCCTCCTATTATGATCTTGTGTAGGCAGTGTCAGGCACTATGAGGTCATAGATATCCAGGCCATTTTGTTTCTGGAGGAGCACTCTGTAAGGAGTCCTACCCTTCCTTTGTCTCTTACATTCTTTCCACCACCCTTTCCAGAATGGACTCTGAGCCTTGGAAGGTGTGATAGATATGTTGCAGTGCTGAGCACTCCTCTGTCACTTCTTGTCCCTTCCTTTTTAAAGGGGAATAGCATTACATGATAATAACATCCAATTATCCCTCCATTTATTGCTTAGTAGCTGATTTATTTCCGTATTTTAGTGTTGTACATTGCTCTTTGAAATTAAGAATAAAATATCTATTTATAATTATATATATATATATATATATATATATATATATATATATATATTTTTTTTTTTTTTTTAGTTTTTCGAGGTAAGGTCTCACTCTAGTCCAGGCTGACCTGGAATTCACTATGTAGTCTCAGGGTGGCCTTGAACTCATGGCGATCCTCTTACCTCTGCCTCCCAGGTGCTGGGATTAAAGGCGTGCGCCACCACGCCCGGCTTATAATTATATTTTTAAATTTTTTGACCAGTTGCCAAGAAATTGAATTCTCATTTAATTATTTCTTGTGTAATACATACCTTTAAGCCTATTTTTCATTGCCTTAATCAAATTCTAACCCTTTTGGCCTTCCTGAGAAGATATTCTACTCCACCATGGCAATAATAAACAACTACATCAGAAATGATGAGTCCAGAGTCACTGGTATTAACTGTAAAGGTGTCACATAATGCTACAATAGCAACTCAAGGCATAAAAGACACATAGAAATGGTGGATCTAAATTTTCAATAAATTAATCAAGGCAATTAAAATTAAGTTTAAAAAATTGAAACCAAAAAGAAAAAGTTTATCTACTAGTTTGAATGGATGTACCAGTCCAGCTGAGCTGAATAGCAAGGGAGAATTTATATCCCTAGCCAACAGTGTTTTGTGGAATACCTTGTATAGTTCTAATACATTTAACATCTATGAGTATCTACTATAAAACACAGTCCATCTTCTAATGGCTTTGTTGCTCTGTTAGGGTCATCATGCCCAGTTTCATTACACATCTCAGCAGTGGCTCTTGGAACCATGTGTATTTTGTGACCCACTACATACTTTTTTTAAAATGCTTTTAAAATCAATACCAGGTGTGTAGGAAACTACCATATTTTTAAAATGTGGATTATTTTTTCTCAATTTTCCTCTTTGGTAACAAATATAATACATATTTTAATTTCATTTTGTCATTTTTAAATCTGTTTTTATTAAATTATAAAAGATTACATTTTTCAAAATTATAAAATATACTGCATTTCTCAGTGAAGTATTTTGATACTGTGATTTTTAGTTTCTGGCATGTTCTGTAATATAGCCACTGGCATACACAATCACAGCATTTTGTAAAAGACTCTCTCAAATAGAAAATTTTTCTTTAAATAGTACATGAACACATGTAAATATAATATTGCAATATACAGTAATATAATTTCCTTTTTAAATACTGGCATTTCTGGTGAACATTTTTCTCATAAAGATTATTAACCAGAATGCTTGCACAATTTATTAAAATATCAGATATGTCAGTTATTTTAGATGAGGCTGAATAAAATAAAGTCACTGTCACCGGTTATGACAACAGACTTGAACTACAGATGTTTGATGTTTGCTTCATAGTTATTAGTTTACATTGTTCCAAGTCTCTCCTTGCTATGCCTTATAACAGTTAAAAATGTTTACTCTGTGCATTTATATGTTGAAAGCATATAACTTGTTTTGATTTTACAGAACTCACAGATAAGAGACTATCTTAAATCTCAGATGAGACTTAAGCCTCTAGAGCTATGTTGAGTTGATAAAAGCACTGAGACCTTTAAATTTGGAATAAATACAATATACAATGTGAGATGGTTATGCATCTAATGGGGACCAGGGGCAGAATGTGGTAGTTTGAATAGATACCCTCCAATAGATACAGGAGTTTTATTGAAGTTTGTAACTTAGATATCTAGATGACTTACTGGAGGAAGTATGTATCTGGGTGGATCCTAGGGTCCAGCCCAAAGGTATTTCTGGGGTGGATCTGAATTCCAGACTAATATATGCAAAGTGTTTGAGTTTGGCCTGAACTTCCTGGAATGTGTTATCTTGCAATGCAGGTAGTGGCTTTTCTCTCTCCTTCCACCGGCGAAAGTGGACCAGCATCTTCTACCATTTTAGAACTCCCCCCCCCCCATCTGTTAGCTTCAATAAATCCCTTCCTCCATAGCTATGCCTGGTTTAGAAGTTCATCCAAGCAAACTGAGGCTGACCAACACACTACATCATAAGAATAGCAGATTCTTGATCATTTGAATAATATATAGTTTTTAGAATTGATTCAATAACACGGAGTCATTTTCCCTTCTAAACAAAGTACAATTATTTTGAATATCTGGGTTGATGCAAAATAATAATAAACTCCCGTCTGTCGTCTAGCAATTCAAGCAAGTCTGAATGGCCTGCTGGTATTTAACACATGTGCTAATGTTAATGCCAAACTCATGTGTGCATGTATGTGTGTGTGTTTGTGTGTGTGTGTGTCCATTCACTTTCCCACAAAAAAGTAATTTGTTCAAGAACCAGTTGGAAATTTGGTTTTTTTCAAAATTTAAAACAAAGTGGAATTACAAGTAGTGATTTTATTTTATTTGACCTCATCTAAAGTAACTGAAATGTCAGATATTTAATAACTTGTGTTAGCATTCTGGTTAATAATCTTAATGAGAAAAATGTTTCCCCAGAAAGGCCAGTATTTGAAAAGGAAATTATATTATTGTATATTGCAATATTATGCCAACATGTGTTCATGTACTAATTAAGGAGAAATATTGTCTCTGAGAGAGTCTTTTGTAAGAGCTGTGATTGTGTATTCCAGTGACTATATTACAGAACATGTCAAAACTAAAAATCGCCGGGCGTGGTGGCGCACGCCTTTAATCCCAGCACTCGGGAGGCAGAGGTAGGAGGATCGCCGTGAGTTCAAGGCCACCCTGAGACTCCATAGTGAATTCCAGGTCAGCCTGGGCTAGAGTGAGACCCTACCTCGAAAAACCAAAAAAAAAAAAAAAGAAAAAAAACTAAAAATCACAATATCAAAATACTTCACTGAGAAATGCAGTATATTTTGTAATTTTGAAAAATGTAATCTTTTATAATTTAATAAAAACAGAGTTAAAAGTGACAAAATGAAAAGATATGTTATATTTATTACCAAAGAGGGAACTTGAAAAAAGATAATGCACCTTTTACATTTTATGGCTTCTTGTTTTGCAAATAACTCTATCTCTTTCCCTCTATGTTACAGTTTTCTGCAGTCCTCTTCTCACATGAATGCTTAGTGGTCCCACTGTACTGTTTGCCCACCCTTTTACCATATTATTTCCTATAAATTATAAGGTGACTATGTTGCAATATGAGTCATAATTCTTTCTACACAAACAAAAAATGAATATATTTGAGCATAAGTTCTTTGAATGTGTTTTAGCTTGTGTATATGACCAAGTATAAATTGCCCTGTGGTCCTCAATATCAAACAGTTTTCCAGTAATTATCTTATCTAATTTCCCCACTGTTAAAACTTCTGAAAATATCTTAAGAGAAACTTAATGTGATAAATAAAAGCATTCTGGGCAATTTAATTTTGACTTTGTACAGTCTTGAATGAAAGTTTCAGATCTATTAGAGAGAGCAAGAACCTTTTATCAGTAACACAAATGCTATTTCTGGCTTTTAGAGCTCTCTACAAAATGATCCTACTTTTATTTTATAAACTATTAGCATTAGAAAGTCATACAAATGTCCCTGTCACAAAAACATAATTCACAGCATACAGAGAAAGTCAAATTCATTTTATTTATGGAAAAGCTTTTTTTCCCCCTTCTTGTAGTTCTCACATAATAGTTTTTTTTTCAAAATAACTATGTTTAATCTTGTTTTTCTGTCATTTATAATAGTAGTGTAGTCATTCTTTGTCCTTAAAATAAATTGTTATTGTGTTTTGTAAGAGAACAACACATTATATATCCAAGCACTTAATAAAACTTTAAAGAAATGCAACTTCTTTGGAGGGTTATGGCCTTATCCCAACAGTTTACTATGGTGCCATCACAAAGAAATGGAATTTAATGTTACAAGACACAAATGAAGTTAAATCAGTGCTTCTTCTTACCTTAAATCCTACCTTCTTATAATCTAGATTAACATCAACACATAAAATCTATTATCAATTTCCCATGATTAATTGAATTGTTAATTCTGTAATTAGAAGCATACATTTTCTTCATTACATTGCTGCTAAACATTAACTTATAGCATGAACACAGTATGAAGTAGCATGAACAAGACTCAATGAACCCCATCTCCTTTGTGGAAAGACAGTAAAGTGGAGGACTGGGGTGGAGAAATAAGGTCACCCAAGGTCTTCACTGGTCATCATGTGTGTGAAACTTTCTGTTCATATTACAAGATGCCACCCTAGTGATAAGCAACAAATGTTAAGTATATTTATTAAAAATATATGAGGTCATATTATTATTTTTCTATTGTAAATGACAGTACTGAATTCAAATATAGTGTTGGTAAAGGAAGATATTTAGCAAGCATCAGCCTACCAAAAGAGAAATTTGACTAAGTAACCCTCAGAATATAGTTCAAATGTATGTCATTAAAGGAATTTATACCTTTTACCTTACAAAAATGTCAAACAATATCACCTTTGACCTTATAAATGCTTCATTTTTGTTTATAGTGTATACATGTACTATGATATTGTGGGCAGTTGTTTTCTATAATTTATAAAATACTAGTGTGTATTTTGCTTTATCAAGGTCATTTTTCCCCTCAACTGCACATTATACTACATTTCAATGCTTATTTTATTATCAGATTGCTTTATATATGTTACTGATCTTATAATGTAATTTTCTTTTGCCTAAACAATTTAATTTCCTTGTTAGAATTGTTAAAATGTAAATCCCATTAGTGTACATTAAAAAAACATCCACAATATGTGCTCAAAATATCAAATCCCAGTTCTATAAATTTCTTTATATATTCTAAATTATTATTATACTATTCTATTCACTTGTTCATATGACTACCTGACATCAATTTGCTGCATATTTTCATTGTATTATGTAATTTTGTATATGAGAAGTTATAGAAGTTATGCTCTTTTATTATCCCTGTGTATCCGTGTTTAAGAGTACACATCAATATCACTTTTATATTGCCAAAAGTGCAAATAAGCACAAAGTAAAGAATTATTATAAGGGTTTTAAATCAAAATGAAATTTAAAGACCTCAGAAATATAGCTAGAAAAATGAAGTTCTGGTACAAAATATACATAAATATTTGTAATCAGATATACTTAACCAAATTGTCAATGGTAAACATAATATGATAAGTAAACAGTACAAATTATGGACAACATTTTTCAATGGAAATTTTGTTTCCTTAAAGTACTTCCCCATAGAAAAGAATAATATTGTATAAGGAAGTTATTTATTTTATCAACAAAGTAATGGCATTATAATTTGAAACATCTCTTTCAAAATTATTTGAATGTGAATGATCTTTAATAAATACAGCCCAGTTAAGTATTTCAAAGTTAAAAAATAGTTAAGAATGTAGGAAGTATGAATTTTCCACGAATATTGAATTTAAAATAGGTAACAGTGAGGGTGAATAATCATGAGAATGAAGAAACAAATGCTTCAGGACAGTTCCAGATAGTCATTTTACAATCTCTAGTGGCATAGTTGAAGCTGTTTATGTCTAAATATAAGCAATGTCAAAAATAAGTTATTGATTTGAGACTCTTTTAATCTTCATAATGAGAAAGAGACCAAACATGGCATTTTGGAAATGCAAAATAATAGTAAACAGTTCCATGTTTGCACTCAGGTTGGAAGTCTAAGGGAACAAAAATAATACTTTGAGCACAGAGTAGTGTTTTGGCCACAAAACAATATTTCATGATGCTGTAAGAATGCACACATGCCTCACATTTGTTCAAACACATCTAACTAACTACACAACACAAATAGCAAATAGCAATGTAAGTTGTGGCTTAATTCTCCCTAATTCATTGAATTTAGTTTATTGAATTAAACATGTATAACATAACATATTGTTGCAAAATTTTCCTACTAAGAGAAAGGATGAAAGAATTGTGATGAATAGATGGGCATATGGAACACCGTCATTATGTATTTAATTTTCTCCTGTGTAAAATTGCACTAGCAAGAAATATCCATTATGTCAATAGTTTTGGCATAGAAATGTACTTTAAATGGATGATAAATTAATAATTTTCATGTAATATAATATGGGAGCTTGCCTTGGAGCCATGAAAACACCTGAATGAGGAAGAAGTCTTTGGCACACACCTGCGGTGAGAGGAATTCTAAGGGTTAGGAAAGATGAATGCTTGAACCCAGAAGCCAAGGCCCAGTTTTAGCAAGAGAGTGAGGTGTTACCTTTTAAAGTAGAGAAATATACAGGGCTGGTAAGATGGCTTAGCGGTGAAGGTGCTTGCTTGTGAAGCATAGGAAGCTGTGTAAGACTCTCCAGATTCCACATAAGCCTGACACACAAGGGGACAGCAAAGGTGCAAGGACCCACCTACACACAAGCTGGCACACGCATCTAGAGTTCGATTGGAGAGGCTGGAGTCCCCAGCACATCAACTCTCTCCCCCCCCCCCTCCATCTCTCTCTCTCTCCCTCTCTCTCTCACTCTATTATAAAAAATTACAAAGAAAGGGCTGGAGAGATTGATTAGCAGTTAAGGCGTTTGCCTGCAAAGCCAAAGGACCTTGGGTTGATTCCCCAGGACCCACTTAAGCCAGATGAACAAAGGGGCGCATGCATCTGTAGTTCCTTTGTAGTGGCTGGATCCCCTGAGGCTCCCAATCTCCCTCCCCCCCCTCTGCCCCTCCTCCCCCTACTTCTCTATTTGTCCTTGCCTATTTCTTTTTTTTTCAGTCTTCAAAATAATATTTATTGAACAATACTTATGTGCAACGTTTTACACACTGGGAGCTACCCTAAGAAAACACAGTCTGACCCTGCCCTGCGGAGCATGGGCTAAAATTTACATTGCAATAAACAATGAACTTTATAGGTTAGAACATTAAATGCCAAGTGAAAAATCATTATGGTTGTTGAGACACAGCCATCTATTAAACCTCATTTTAAAAACATTTATTTATTTGCAAGCAGAGAAAGATAGGCAGAAAGGGAAAAAGAGAGAGAATGGGTATACCAGGGCCTCTAGCCACTGCTAATGAACTCCAGATGCATGTGCCACTTTGTGCATTTGGCTTTATGTGGGTACTGTGGAACTGACTTCGTGTAGTTGACCAAAAATGAACCCAACATGGCTCAGGGAAATTTTGCGGAAGAGGGGGCGGAAAGAATGTCAGAGCCACATGTTGGGTCATGATATGCAGAGACATTTAGCTTACCCATAACTGTGGGCTAACTCCACAATGCATGACCCGTATACCTCAACAAGGAGGGGCCAAGGGGAGGGGGTAGGTCACGGATGAGCCTAATAATGGTACCAAACTGACTGTATTTGCTGAATACAGAACTGACTAATAAAGAAAAAAAAAATCAAAAAAAAAAAAAAAAAAAACAAGAAACTACAAAGGGAAAAACATCTTTAAATCTTTAATTTTTACTCATAAATACAAAGCTGGAGAGTTGGCCCAATGATTAAGGTGCTTGCCTGCAAAACCTAACTACACGATGTCCTTGCCTATTTCTGTATCTCTCTCTCAAATTAATAAATAAAAAATATTTAAATAAAAAATTACAAATAAAAACTAAAAAAATAAAAAAAGAAATATACAAAGGTGATGGAGTCCAACTCAGTGAGACTGTATGCTTAGGATATACAAGGCAGATAACAAATAATTCAGTCCCCAGTACTCTCTGGCTTCAGACATGTACACATATCAATTAGGGTGACTTAAAATATTAGTTTTATAATTTTATTAGGCAGATATAAGTAATTACATGTGCTATCATGAATATCATATATATCTATTCTAGAAATGTTTTCCTGGTGGAATATGCATGAATATTCTTTGGAATAAAATCTCTAACAACAACATTTTAAAGATATTAAAAATATATAAAAGATATGCCTGACCTACATATAAAATCTAAACACTATCTATGCAGACCTAAAACTATATCATGTGTCATTTATAAGGAAGGAACATTGTCCTTAAGAATATTTATACTTAATGTGCAGATGACTTTCAGATCCATTTTACTGTCATTTCTCTTAATGTGTTCACTTTCTTTCCTGGGAGGCATAGCAACATGACTAGCTTTGTTTCTTCGTGATACCCGTATCCATATTTTCAGTAATGGATTCCTTACCATATTACTGTTCTATCCTGTAGCATTTTGTTTTTATATTTATACTATATGTATCTATAGATCCATATTTCTGTTAAGTAATCCTGAGCATTCTCTTTATTCATTAGGGAATTTTTTATTACAATGTACTTAAAATTGGATCACTGTTGAGAATTTGACAAGTTTCTTCTCTATGTGAACTTGATATCCCATATATGGACTCTAATGTTTTCAGTTTTCATTTTCTTATCAATTATTCTCTATTTCTCTCCAAATGCATTCAGTTCATTTCTAGCTCTTTTTAGAAGCTCATCAAAACTCATTTGCTATCTATAAGCATTCGCTTACTATCATGGTTACTGAGTATACATATTCTTTATACATTTGCTTTTCACTAACTATCTAAAAGCTTCTCTCAGCCCTGTACTGTAGTGTGCTTTTAGTTTGAACAGAAGCATCACTCTACTTACTGGCTTTCAGTAGCCTGTAGCTTAATACTTTCACAATATAAATTGGAAAAAGATTTGTTTATTTTAGTGATGTGCTTTACTTCTACCTTAGAAAAATTTCTTCTCAGAGGCTTTATATAAACAACAAATGAGAAGTGATTCTCCTTCTCATACAATTGTGCATACATGGGTGCAGAATCACAGTGCTAGGTAATCGTTATAAGGAAAGTAATGAAGCTAGAGCTTACTTGCTTTACGTCTTTATTTAGCTCCATGGTCTTTACATTATTGTGTAGTTGAGCATGAAAGCTGGGGCAACACATAAAAGACAATGGTTTTACCATTGTGATACAATCTCAGCCCCATATTATGGCTTTCATATCAATATCAGCCTCTATCACTTTGCCGATGTTTTTGCAGTCAGGTTCTCTGTTTATCTGTAATTCAGTTTCAAGTGAAATGAACTTAAACATCATTACTTAAACAACATTTTCATAAGATTGGAATTATATAATTAAAGTATTTAGAGTACTATTACACTGTTTTGAGATTTATGCATAATTATTATGTTCAATGTATATGACACATTACATTGCTTCCAGTAGTATAGAACATCATCATATTCTTTATATTGTAGGGCTCAAGAACTTAAATAACTCTGTACTCCTTGCTTACACTTACACTTTTTAAGAACACTGTGAAAAAAAAAATCAGGAATTAACATGCCTAAAAGGAATGCTGAATATTGTTAATGGTTTTGCATTCAGTACAAAATATAATTGTTAAAATCTTCTAATTTATATTTGCTATTTTTAGAATTCTACTTGTGAAAAGCTAGCTAACTTAAAGACAAGTGACACAGAAAATGTAATACTTCCTTTCTAATTTACTAGACACACTGAACCTTACAGATGGTGAAACCCAGTTTGACTGATTATTTCATCAGGTTGGGGCCCTACTGTGTTTAGATTACTTGTTTTTATTCAAAAATTTATATTAAATCTTATTGTGTTATACCATGGTATTGGTAGCTCAGGCCCTTAGCACTTCAAGAGGTTATGCCAGTTCTAAGAGGAGCATAACTGCTCCTCCCATCACCTTCCATCATGTGTACTTGTATATGAAGCCCTGCTTTGAAATTGAGACGACTGAGGAATATTTGTATTTATTTTTGTTAAAATAACTTTTGCACAATTATCCTATTAAATATGCCACAAAACCCCCATACTATTAATTCCTCGTGAAACATATGGGAAAGAAGAGATGTTCTAGTTTCAAAGATAACTAACACTTCATGCAAAGCCACATGCACTATATTGCTCTAAAATAAGAATAAGAGATTTTGGGATTCTTATTTCCTATTTATGCCCTATGAAGTGAAGTCATTAATATGTGGAATCTTGGAGCATATTAAAAATCTATCCATATGGGGATGGAGATATTGTTGAGAGGTAAAGGCACTTGTCTAGAAAACGTAATGACCTGGGCTCAAATCCCAGTACCCAGGTAAAGTCAGATGCACAAAGTGGCACATGTATCTGGAGTTTGTTTCCAGAAGATGGAGACCCTGTCATGCCCATACTCTCCCTGCCTCTTTCTTTATTTCTCTCTCTCTCCCTTTCTCTATCTTTGCTTGCAAATAAATAAAAATAAATTTTAAAAATCTATCAATAACATATAGTTTCTTTGGGTTTTGTCCAATATTTAGTTGTCACGGGCAAAATGTTAAATCATTGCTTAAATATTTAAATATTTATTTTAAAATCGTCAAAAGAAAAATGCTTTGCTAATATTATTTTCACTCATTTCTGATACTCAAAAATATAAATATAGAATAGAGTAAGAGTCTGTCTAATTTTCTGATTCCTTTCTTTACACAATTAAAGTATGCTTGATAGATCTGAGTGTAAAATCATAACTTACTCTTGATCATCATGGCCATAGACTGATGGCTACTGCAGATGAGAAAAAAAATAGTTAGAAATGGTTTCTTGTAACAAATCTGACTAAATTCAACCAACAGGAGTTGATTTTTAGAAAGTAACATAGCCTATTTAAAAACTATGTTTAAATACAAACTTGACATCTACATGTATTTTCTGTCTTCCATTGTTGCAAATTATAAAGAAGTACAATGTAGAACTAATAATTCTACATTTCCATAGGAAATGATAAAGTGTTTGAATATAACTAGAACAGTACAGTATGAATAATTATAACCTAGCAAAATTATATGTTGCTAAATACATCTTCAAACTGTCTTTGATTGCTTATAATTAATTGGAGACAATGTTTAGAGTTTAGCTTGCCAGTTAGTTGGCAGAAAGAAAAATGGAGGTACCCAGAAAGCTTAGTCTGGCACAGAATTTTCTGGGACTCCTGTTTTAGAATTCACTGATTGTTGCTCCAGATTGTTTTTGCTGACAGAATCTCTAAACATGTGGCACATGAGAGCTACATTCATGTCTGCATATGCTTCATATATTAAAAGCATGTTTATTGCAAAGCCTTCTGTATAACTGTTTTGGAAAAATTATCTTATTGCCTAAGTCAGAGTGTCCTCACAGGCCACAATTATATAACATAAGTGAACACTTTTTCCTGACTATTTTTCTTTATTTTCACTAATTATTTTCATTTCATGCCATGTTTAATCAATGATGCTTTAAGAAATTTAAAATGATTTTGCAATTATAATTTTGGAAAGCTGAAAAGTGAAATATAGTTCATCTGAAACTATTGGCATTAACAAAAAATTTATCTTCTTTAGTTTTTAAATGGATAAAGAAATACAATCTCATGTAGGTGTACATGTATATAGTTTTGATCCTTGTTCTTTTAAATGTTGTACAGGTTGATCTTGAACTCAGTACTCCTTTTTTGAGTACTATAACTACAAGTGTGTGCAACTGTACATGGTTTCTCCTTACGTTTTTAAGCATATCTTTTATAAGTCAGTCAATTCATCCCTGACAGAAATCATTTTTTGTAAATAACACATAAGTATTAGCAACACCTATATTAAAATATGCCACTTGTTTCATCTGTCAGCTGCACAGGGCCTGATAATGTTGTTTGCATGGTCTCAAATTTGGTGATTTTGGGAGGAATTGACATCTATATCATTCATTGGTCATACATAATACTCAATGTAAGTCAAATAATTTTAGTTGGACAAATGATATTAACATGGCAGAAAATTAAGCTATATTTTTGGATAGAGAATTTACATGAAGACATGTAGGTATATTACATGGGGAGTTTGGTTGCAGTGGCTAAAGGCCCTAGTGTGCCCATTCTCTCTATGTAACTCTCTCTCTAACAAATAAATAAATAAGGTGTTTAAAAAACTATAGAATTCAAATGAGTACTATTAACATTACTTTCTAATTCTAAATCATCTTCTTAAAACTGCTAGATATCAGAATGAATATATTGGGAAAATTATACAAATTTGTCCTATAAATAATTGCATAAAGTATATTCCAATGTTTCATATATTTATTCCTTTATACTCCAGTCAGCATTCTGTTCTTTTAATTCCTACATATCTAAGAGTATGTTAAATTGGCCAACATAGACTAGAAATTTAGCACAGATAAGTGTTCTCTGAAAAATGAATAATACTTTTGAAATGAATGCAGTAGAAAATTCAATCAATAGCATAACCATTTGACTAGATAAGACAGAGGAAACAACAAAGTTAGAAACATATTTATTATGTTATATCTATATCTATATCTATATCTATACATGATAGATAGTTAGACCCTGTCTAATACAACAACCAGTTACAGGAGGCATTAGGATTTGCCCACAAACATGACAAAAAAATAACCTCTTCACATTATATATGGTTGAAGGGTTAGTATAGAAAAATCAAATAAAATTCTTAGGTGTATCAGAAAATACAATGTCAGTTAAATATCTATCTGATAGACTTCTCAAGAAAATTGAGAAAGAATTGGAGTATTGTGAATATGAAACAAAACAGCTGACCACCTATAATACTATATCCTGCAAAGTTATGCAGTAAGAACACAATTCACTGGAAAAGACTGAAAGTGAAGAGATAGAACATGATTTTATGATTGAAAGTGAAGAATTAAAAAAATGACTGTAAGAGAGGTGAAACTTGAAACTAAGTGTGATTAGGTATCCTCATATATAAAGGAACAGACCTATACACAAAATAAGTCAGAAAGAATTAATTTCCTTCATGTTAGTAAAGGGATTACTATACCTAGAAGATATAACAAGTATAAAAGATATGGCTACTGAAAATGATTTAAATGTAAATAACTTTTCCATAAATAAAGAAAATTTCATGCTCAACTATACCATAGATAAGAATCTACAGAATATTGCTTTCATTAGCGAATAATACAAATTCTTCAAAGGAGTAAATGGCACTTTGCCTAGTATAATTTACATTGGTATATATAGCATATACTATAAAATTAAAACAATTTAAAATATTTATGGTACCATATTGTGGGAAAAATTAGGAATCAATAGCAAAAGACACTACAGAAAATATATAAAAATCTACATAAAAACTAGGATAATCTGTTGGTCACTGAAGAAATGGGGACAGAGAATTTACAAATTAGTAGCATCAAATAATAGTGTAAACAATGTAGTGCGTGGAAACTGGAATACAGGAAGAGGAAAATTTATAAGTTTGAATTCCTATAATACAATCTCAGAAAGATCACAAATAAAGAACCAGACAATGAATAACACACTCTTAGAAAGTCAAGTACAGGCCACATTTAAAATAATTTCATGGACTTCCAGGTAAGATGGCTATATAGGAGTCATACCAAACCAGCCTAGGGAGGGATTTAAGCAAAACTACAGCAAAATAAAGTTTTCCTCTGAAATAGTGAAGGTGTATAGGCTTTTATCCTCCATAGCAGAGAAGCAAGACAGAACAAGATTTATCAAAAAGGAGAAAACCATCCAGAAACCGACGGAGGTGCTTGTGGTCCACGCAGATCTGTGTGCCTGCCCAGCCCTGCACCTAGCTACAGGAGCAAAGACCAAGATTTTCCAACCACATCAACCCTGAAGGGAAGATGGCAGAAATCAGCTAAGGAGCTACTAAAAGGGATACAGGTGGGAACAGCTGAGCAGTTTCAGTACAACTCCAGGCACCCTGCACTCTCCCATCCTCCAACCACCAGAACCACAAACCTCTGGAGAATACATCAGCCCCCCAGCAGCATGGCATCCAGCACAGATGATCAGAGCACCAGCTCCACAGCACAACACAGAGCTGTTGAGGTGGGCACTCAGAATTGGTGAGATTGGGAGACACCCCAAAAAGTGATGAAGCCAACTGACAAAAAAAAAGAAAAAAAGAAAAGAAGAAAAAGCAGGTACAGGTACATAGGCCTGCACTGAAAGTTCTAATCTCTCCTTTTATGTCAGGGCAGGTTATGGGTTACATATTTGTTGTTGGCTTTACCCTTTTCAATTAGGTTGTATTTAGACACTGACTATTGTTGCCTTTGATGCTTTCAGATTCATAGGCCTTTGTCTTTTTCTTCTGTCATTATTGGGGGCAGGGTCTGATTCAGACCCAGGCTGACCTAGAACCCATTTCAGAACAGAAATCTCAACCTTTCAACTAAAAGGACCAAGGGTGTAGAGCAACACACACCCTTAGGGATTTTGGCTGTATAAGAACATCTGTTTGTTTCAATCCCCACACTTGCATACATTGTGCTGTATTTTATAGAATATGAATATTGCTAAATTGAATTTTGCCAGTAAATTGCTCTACTCAGCCCACTAGAATACTTGAGTAGTAGAAAAACACAGCACCTAGTAATACAACTGAAGTTGGATTGGAGTATAAGAGCTACACTTGGCACATTAAACTCCTACTCTGAAGGTACATAAAGTTGGATTTCCAAGTCTAAGAGCACTGCAGATAATCTAAAAACTCAAGCATCAAGTCAACTCAGGATGCAAAAATTGCAACATTATAATACAAAAAATGCAAAGAATAAAGGCAATATAACCCAGAAAAAAATGATAAATCCACCAGAAATGACCATGAATGAGACTGTTTTAGATGAAATACATGACAAGGATTTCAAAAAAATAAAAGATTTCATCTATACTTAAAGAAATAAAAGAAGAAATCAGAGGAATTAAAGAAGAAAGCAATAGAAATAAAGAAGAAAACAAACTCCTGAGGGAATTCCAAGAGAACACAGAAAACCAGATTAATGAAATAAGGAAGTCATTACAGGAAATGAGTAAGGAAATAGAAATACTGAAGAAAATCCAAGCAGAAATTATAGCACTGAAAAACACAGTTAGTCAAATAAAAAACTCTAAAAAGTCTCACAAGTAGAATGGATGAAGGAGTGAACTGAATATCTAAACTTGAAGACAAGGTGGCATATCTAATACAGTCCAACAAAAAGAAATATAAGACAAAAAGGAAGATATGAATATGAATTTCAAGATACTTCGGACACTATGAAAAGGTCAAAGATGAGAATTCAGGGTATACTAGAGGGGTAAGAATTTAAATCCAAAGTTGTATTAGGCAATTTCTTTTTTTTTTTTTTTTTTATTAGTCAGTTCTGTATTCAGCAAATACAGTCAGTTTGGTACCATTATTAGGCTCATCCGTGACCTACCCCCTCCCCTTGGCCCCTCCTTGTTGGGGTATGCGGGTCATGCATTGTGGAGTTAGCCCACAGTTATGGGTAAGCTAAATGTTTCTGCATATCATGACCCAACATGTGACTCTGACATTCTTTCCGCCCCCTCTTCCGCAAAATTTCCCTGAGCCATGTTGGGTTCATTTTTGGTCTGCTTCAGTGATGAGGTGTTGAGGGCCTCTGAGGCTCTGGCTCTCTGATTTGGTAGGAGTTGATTTTTCTCTATGCTGATCTCCTTCCCCTTTGTGCTGGTGTCCGGTTCATCAGGAAAAACAGCCCCCTTGCTTGTTTCTCGAAGTTTTCTTAGTTTCAGCCGGAGCCCTTTTGAGGTATGATGGGGTGGCTCTCTCCTTAGGGTCTACATCTATCTGAAAAAGAGAAGCAGATTCTCCAACGGAGAGTAAGTTAGCACCAGGACAAATGAGATAACCCTTACTTTTTTTTTTTTTATAGAGAATTTAATATGTGTAGGCCCTCTTGTAGCCCACAATTGATAGTAGGTTGATACTGGAGAGTGGGCTTATGTTTGGATATGGTTCTGACTTGTTTCCCAGCTCCAGCTATGGGTCCCATACCAGTGAGGGGATCAGTTAGCCAAATTGAGAGCAGTTGGTTCCCCACCATGGCTGTGTGCCACCACTGCACTTGTGTGGGCATCACAATAAGTTATTTGCTGCTAAGTAGGTTAGACCATGCGTTGCTTCGATAGATATTGGTCAATTTCCCCCAGTCGCCCATGTAGCACCTTCTGGCACTAGATGCGCTGACTGTCTGGGGACTGACTCTCATCCAACTTCCAGCCATGAAATTGCAAAATTTCTGGAATTGAACGAAAATGAGAACACATCGTATCAAAACTTATGGGACACAATGAAGGCGGTCCTCAGGGGAAAATTCATAGCACTCAATGCCTTCGTAAAAAAGACAGAAAGGTCCCAAATCAATAACCTAACCACCCACCTAAAGGCACTGGAAAAACAAGAAAAATCCAACCCAAAGAGCTCCAGAAGGAAAGAAATAATTAAAATCAGAGCAGAAATCAATGAATTGGAAACCAAGGAAACAATTAAGACAATTGACAAAACAAAGAGCTGGTTCTTTGAAAAAATAAACAAGATTGACAAACCCCTGGCCAATCTGATCAAGCAAAAAAAGGTGAAGCTTCAAATTAACAAAATTCAAAATGAAAAAGGAGAGATCACAACAGACATAAGTGAAATTGGGAGAATCATCAGGACTTATTTCAAAAACCTCTACTCCACAAAACTGGATAATGTGGAGGAGATGGATAAATTCTTGGACGCATACCATCTACCAAAGCTGAACACAGAGCAGATTAATCACCTCAATCAACCCATCACACTCATGGAGATTGAAAAAGTAATAAAAAACCTCCCAAAAAAGAAGAGCCCAGGACCAGATGGCTTCTCAGCTGAATTCTATCAAACCTTCATGGAAGAACTCAAATCAATCTTCCTCAAACTGTGCCACACAATTGATGAACAGGGAAAGCTACCCAACTCCTTTTATGAAGCTAGCATCACCCTAATTCCAAAACCAGGCAGAGATGCCACAAGAAAAGAAAACTACCAGCCTATTTCCCTGATGAATTTAGATGCAAAGATCCTAAACAAAATCCTTGCAAACTGAATCCAACAACACATCAAAAGCATTATCCACCTTGACCAAGTGGGATTCATTCCAGGAACACAGGGGTGGTTCAACATACGGAAATCTGTCAATGTAATACACCACATAAACAAGGTATTAGGCAATTTCAACAAAATCTTAGTAATTTTTTTCCCCAAATTGGGAAAGAAATGCCAGTGGAGATACAGAAAGCTTTTAGCACAGCAAACAGACAAAATCTGGAAAGAATCTCTCCTTACCATGTCATAATTAAACTACTGTACACACAAATGAAAGAAAATATAGTGAAAGCAATTAGAGAAAAGAATAAGTCACCTATAAAGGCAAGCCCATCAGGATCACAGAAGATTATTCAGCACAAACTTTAGAAGCCAGAAGGGCTTGGAATGATGTATTCCAAGTTCTGAAAGATAAAAACTGTCAACCAAGATTACTTCACCAGGCATGGCGGTGCATGCCTTTAATCCCAGCACTCGGGAGGCAGAGGTAGGAGGATTTCCGTGAGTTTGAGGCCACACTGAGACTCCATAGTAAATTCCCAGTCATCCTGGTCTAGAGTGAGACCCTACCTTGAAAAAAAAAATTACATTATCCCACAAATACACATATCTATCCACCCAAATTGAAAGAGAAATAAGATGATGTTACAAAACAAAAGCAGGCTAAAGGAATTTATGATAAGCCAGCTCTACAGAAAATATTTGAAGAGAAAGCAAACCACACACATAAGGAAACAGAAAAAAATAAACTGCCCTCAAATAACAGTTAAAACAAGACAACAAAAGGAAATCAGAGACCACTACAAAACAAGAAGAATGGCAAGAAAAACACATACATTTTAAAAATAACTTTTAATATCAATGGCCTCAATGCCCCAACCAAATGACACAGGCTTACAGAATGGATGAAAAAGCTGCATCCTGCTGTTTGTTGACTCCAGGAAACTCATCTCTTGATAAAAGACAGACACTGTCTTAGGGTGAAAGAAAGGAAAACAGTATTTCAAGCAAATGGTCCTAGGAAACAAGTGGGGGTGAATATCCTAATATCTAACAGGATAGACTTCAAACCAATATTAGTGAGGAAATATAAAATGTTCCATTTATACTGATTAAAGGAACACTCCAATAGGAGGACATTACAATCCTAAACATATATGCACCCAACATAGGAGCTCCCAATTTCATCAAACAAGCACTATCCGATGTAAGGTCACAAATAACAACAAACACAATTGTAGTGAATAACTTCAGTACCCAACTCTCATAAATTAGCAGGTCATCCTGGCATAAAAATAAACAGAGAGGCATCTGGATTAAATGAAGTCATGGAACAAATGGATATATATATATAATAGGAGAAAAAAAATGATGTCATCAAAATAAAAGAGGAAGTAATGAAGAGAGGGAGGGGATATGATGAAGAGTGGAATTGTGAAGGGGAAAGCAGGGGAGGGGAGGGAATAATTATTATTTATTGTCTGTAAGTATAGAAGTTGTAAATAATAAAATTATACATGAAATTAGTTTGTGAAAAAATAAAATTATTAGCATAAAAATTATTAATTTCTCCATTGACATCAAGTTTTTAAATAAATCTTTCTGTGCATTTCATTAGCAGACAGCACTTTGATATGCTATGTTTGCATTTTTGTTAAGCTTAGTGTAGCAAAGATATTAAAATGACAAATGATGAATTCATTTTGACACATTCTAAGGTTTTGATAAAGGACCCCAAACCACCCTTTCTGGAGGGACTTTGGTGGGTACTAAAAAATCTACTTTGGCTGCACCACTGATGGGCAAATTTTCTTATTTTCCTTAACATATATTTAGAATTCAAGCAGTTACATTTGCATGGTGAATACTGTATAGGGCAGAACTAATTCATAGTATAAAATTTCTGAAGTGGTAATGAATTTTGATATTGCATATATTATCCTTTTCTTATTATTTCTTAGTTGTTCCCATCTTGAACCTACGGAAAAAAAAAGATCACAAATGTAAAGTGACAAGATATTCTACCCAACTATGTAATGAAAATATGAAGTAATATATATGTATATACATAATGTATATTTGTGTGTGTGTGTGATTTTCTCAATGCAGATGTAGACTGTATATGTTTAGGGATAAACAAAAAGAATATGTATATATTGTACATATATATGTGTGTGTGTATATATATATATATATATATATATAGAGAGAGAGAGAGAGAGAGAATAAAAAGTAAAAAGAATATAATACATATATGTATCTGCATTGAATAAATAAATATAAAAATAATGAGTATTAATATTTATCTTTTAACCTCCACAAATACCAGCCATACTTAGAAATGGAAGTAATTTAACAATATCATACATTATAACATTAAATGTTATCCTGCATTTCCTGTATGTATTCATTCTATCAAAATGTATACCCTGCCATGGAACTTCTTAACCTTGGGCAAGGGCTTCATGTTAAATATTTTGATTTATTATAAATATTAGTATATTTCTCCATTTCAACTTTTATTGAAATGTCAAGTAAGTTATACTTCATAAGATAACATTTTAAAATTAAAGTACACTAATCAAATTATGAAGAGAATAAATAAAATGTAGGTACAGAAATATGACATCATGGTTACCTCTGGGCCACCTCAAATCTAATAAAATTGTTGAAAATAAGAGACAGTGAAATGTTAAGCACTAAGTGAGACATCTCTTTCACACTGTCCAAGGCTCAGAAACAAATGTTAAAGAAGGGGCTGAAAGAATGTAAGAGTCAAAAGAAGGGGAGGAATACTTTGAAATACTGTCTTCCAGGCACAAGAGATGATGGTATTCATGACCTCACAGTGGCTGATGAAACTTACACAAGATCTGCATAACAGGAGGAAAAATGATGACATCAAACTACAAGGAGGTACAAGCTGGAAAGAAGAAGGGGCAAAGTTGGGGGAAAGAGGCAGGGGAAACAACAGGGTGGTGGGACAGGATCATGACTTTGTATATTGTCCTTAAGCATGCAGGTTTTCAATTAAAAGTTTAAAATGCCATCAACTGTCTAATAAAGGTTGTTTTATATGATTCTTTGATTTTTACAATCTCCTCTATGTATGGCATATTTGATTAAATTGACTATCACTACACATTTTCTGTTAGACAGCATTGTTTTTCTTTTGTATAATCCTGTCAATAATCACTACAAAATTTATTTTATTTTTTCAAGAAATGAGTTAGCTTATTTAGTATTGGCATCTAGAGGAAAACTATATATATTCCAAGTTCACCTTAAACTTGTGATCCTCCTGCCACCACCTCCTCAGTGTAGCATTTAATTTCATTGATTATTGTATGCTTCCATTTGTTTCTTATCATTCCAGTATTAAATTAGCTATTTTAAGAATCTGAGATATGATAGTAATTATAAACTTTATAACTATAAAGTCAGATTTATCTAAACTATCCAAAGTACATACATAAATATGTGTGCAATCTCTTTAAGATAATGTGTTTGTAAGAATTAAGTTAAGAATTCCTGGATCCCTAACTCCTGAGGGTACATGGAGTAGTCCAGATCTTGCTGTCTCCCACCTCCTCCCAGTTCCCTGTTTTCAGTAGGTTTCCTTCCCTGCTGCTGACCTGGGGCTGCCTGGACCCTGTGAGTTTGCTGCAGAAGTAGGCCCCTTACTCCCCCTCCCTGATTGAAAGGCCCCTGGGTTCGCAACTCCCACATCCCATGCTCAGGAGGGTACTCACACAAATTGAAAGTGAGTCAATAAATGGAAGCTCTCAATAACCAATTGATGTAGCTAAATAAAGACTTGATCAAAGCAAGAATGAATTCCAGGAAACATGAAAAAATCAGAACTCAAGCTGAAATCATACCTTAAAAAAGAGATGGTCATGATGCAAAAAAAAACACAACATAAAAACAAAATCAATTAGAGCTTATAAAAACATCTCTGGAACCCCTCATTAACAGAGTTACTCATGTGGAAGACAGAACCTCTAACTTGGAAGATAACAAAGAAGAACTTGAGTATGAGGCCAAAAACTTTGATAAGTTTAAAAATCATGTGAATAGAATATGAGGGAACTGTATGATACCCTAAAATGACCAAACAACCAGATCATGGGTATACCAGAAGGAGAGGAAATCCAGGCCAAAGTCATAGAGAAGATATTCAACAAAAATTATTGAGGAAAATTTCTCAGTCTCTTAAAAGAGAGGTCCATGAAGATGCAAGAAGATCACAGAACACCAAACAGACAGGACCAAAGAAGAAATTCTCCAAGACACATTATAGTTTAAACTCTGAACAATGAAAACAAAGAGAGAGAGTTAAAAGCAGCAAGAGAGAAAATCTTACTACAAACAAAGGTAATTCCATCAGAATTACCTCATATTTGTCATTGGAAATGCTAAAAGACAGAAGGGCCTGGAATGGAACACTTCGAAGTTTAAAAAAACTGTGTCTTCTGTGATGGTTCGATTCAGGTTTCCTCAATAAACTTAGATGTACTGCATGCTAGGTCCTAAGCTGATGGCAATTTGGGAATTAAAACTTCCTGGAGTCAGTGTATTTTTGGTGGCAGTCTTATGGGTATTATAGTATGCTTCCTCTTGCAAGAAGTGTTTGGCACTCTCTTGTCCCCGATGATAGTCAGGAGGTGATATCTACCATTTGCTCATGCCATCATTTTCCACTATTATCATGGAGCTTCCCCTCAAGTAAGCCAAAATACCCCCCCCCAAGCTGCTCTTGGTCAAGTGTTTTATTTTTCTTCTATATTTTGAGGTAGGGTCTTACTCTAGTTAAGAATGACCTGGAATTCTCAGTGTAGCCTCAAACTCATAGCAATTTTCCTACCTTTCTAGGATTAAAGGCATGCACCACCTTGCCCCACTGGCCAGCTGTTTTCTGTGAGCAATGTGATCCTGACTGCAACACTAAAGTTGGTACAGAGGAGTACGTCATTACTGCTAGAAACCTGACTGCATTGCTTTTGGCCTTTTGGAATTGCTTTGCAGAGAGACACCTTCAAATACTATAAGTATAGTTTAATGGACTATTCTGATCAGAGTTGAAAGACCTGAATGCAATAAGAACAATGGACTGTGAGATTTGGCTTATGAGGCTGAGAAATTGCTTTGACTGGACTGGGCTAAATGCAGTTTGTGTGAGAGGCTTGCTATTAGATCCATATCCTGAGAATTTGTGCAAGGTTGCATTATATAGAAACAAACTGGTGTTTTCAGAGGGATATGGCATAGAAATGAAATCTTTGGGATAAATCTGCTGCCCATTCAGCTACAATTGTTTGAGTGATTACAACCATTGAGATTGGACCAGCTGATCTGCATTGGGACTGAGATTGAAAAGATGATCAAAAGCCTCCCCAAAAAGAAAAGACAAGGACCGGATGGCTTGTTAGCCAAATTTTATCAAACCTTCATTAAACAACTGAAATCAATTTTTCTTAGAGTGTTTTGCATAATAAGAGACCAGAGAATTCTCCTCAACTTCTTTTATGAAGTTAGTGTCACCCTAATATACAAACCAGACAGAGATACAAAAAGAATAGAAAATTATAGACCTATTTCCCTGATGAATTTACATGTAAAGATCATGAAAAAAATACTCACAAACCCAATTCAACAACACATCAAAAACATTATCCACCTTGTTCAAGTAGGCTTTGTCCCAGGGATGTGGGGTGGTTCAACATACAGAAATCAGTCACAGTAATAAACCTCATAAATAAACTTAAGCACAAGAACCACATGATCATCTCAATGCAGAGAAGGCATTTGACAAAATACAACACCACGTCATGATCAAAACACTGAACAAAATAAGCATGGAGAGTTTATATCTCAACACAATAAACACTATATATAACGTACATAAGCCCAAATAATACTTAATGGGGAAAGACTCAAGGAGTTCCCATTGAGACTGGGAACAAGACAGGGGTGCTCACTGTTACTAATGCCCTTCAACATAGTACTATATGCACTAGTCCAAGGAATAAAACAGAGAAAGAAATAAAAGGGATAGAAATTGAAAAGGGAGAAGTCAAGTTAGCCTATTTGTAGATGACATGATCCTATACATAAGCAACCCGAAAGTCTCTATCTCAAAACTGCTAAAGTTGTTTATTACTTCAGTAATGTGTTAGGATACAAAATCATCACACAAAAATAAGTAGCCTTTGTATACGCCAAGGACAAATATACAAAGGAAAAAAACAGCAAGGCTGTCCTATTTTCAATAGCAACAAAAATTTTAAATACTTTGGAATAACACAATCCAAGGATGTGAAAGAAAGAAATTAAGGAGGACATGAGAAGATGGAAAGAACTCCTATGCTCCTGGATAGGTAGAATGAAGATTTTGAATATGACAATTCTACCAAAAGCAATATACAAATTTAATAAAATTCCAATAAAAATTACAGCATCATTCTTCGAAAGATAGAAAAAAGATAGAAAAAAGGCAATCACAGAATGCAAATGGAATGGTGGCAGGCCTCAGATATTCAAACATATCTTCAGCAAAAGGAACAACTCTGGAGGTATCTCCACATGACCTATGGCTATATTACAAAATGATAGTTACAAAAGCAGCATGGTATAAAAACATAAACTGGCATAAAATAGAAACATAGATCAACTTGCTCTGGCACAACCCTACTGCTTGTGCAATACCTTCCTGTTTCACTGCACAAAACTTTGAGATGTTTTAAGACAGGAAACACACATGAACTGCTGGTTTCTGAGTTTATGAATTCCTTTATCTCTGAGTCAGGGATCTTGAGTTTTCTGTCAGCATCTACTTATTAAACTGTGGCTGTCTAGTTGGGTTACAACCAGGGTGAACTTGAAGAAGCTTTAGAATTGTGGATGATGATAGAATTGTAAAATAGTCACCAAAATCCACACCCCATTATATGGACATTCTGCTTACGCCATCTCCTTGGACACAGGGAAGTTGTAAGACCAGTCACAACTAAGTTACTTCATGTAATTTGATTGATAGAATGTTCAGATGAGGCCTTTACTCAGTTCAGTATGTTAATCAGGTGAGATTATCCCTGTGAGACTGATTTATTTCAGTAAATCCTGTTAATATTAGCCCATCTGAACATTAAGACTTTGCTGCCAAATCAAATTCTAAAACAATATGTATAAAGACTACACACACACACACACACACACATTTTATGTACTTCGTTGATCAGACAATACTACACTTAGGGACCATCTTATGATTGCATTTCTTTGAGACCTGAAGCAGAGGCTCAGCTAAACAACCTCAGATTATTGGTGCTTGAAATTATAAAACAATATATGGATGCTATTCATTTACTATGATTACTAATATATTCTTTGAAAACAGTTCAAAGCAACAACAAAGAAAACAATGAAAGTTATTTTGGTTATTTGCTTACCTGTAATTGCTTTAGTGAAACTAGACGTCTGGTTAAGCATTTTTTCATATTCCTTTTATTGAACATCATGGGCTACATTGAAAATGAGGTACAAACTTTTTTGTGTTTGTTTACTTTCTTCAAGATGAATGTGTCTTAGTAAAGCACTCTACCACTGAGGAATACCCTCAGTCCATTTGTAAAATGACTTTTTTGTTGTTTGTTTGCTTTTGTAACAGTAAATTGAGAACTCTAATCTCTGATGGTGCCTCCTCTTACTCCTGGAACCTGGTGGTGATGGTGGGATTAAGCGACTGCCCTTTTCTGTGCCAGGGAGATTACATTTTCTGCTATGTGTGGAGTTTTATTCTGCTGTAGGAAAACATGAATTCATGGTAGTTAAAAAAATGTAGATAGACATGGAAATTATTTTAAAGAAAATAAGCCAAACTTAGAAAGAAAAATACTGCATGTTTTCTCTCACACATGGATAAGTACATTTTAGTTTTATATATGTGTATATATGAGGGGACAACAAAATAGAATACATGTGACATAAAAGTAGAGGAGGGAAAGGGGAGTAGCAGGAGCAGGACTGGGTGACCTGAGAGAGGAGTGGTGAAGGGTCAAAACAATAGGAAGTAATTATATACAAATATGTCATAATGAGACCTACTACTTTTGAAAATATAACAAATTAATTATATCTAATTAACAAAACAAATTAAGTGCCTAATTTCTTATTTCAAATTAATTTTGTGTTTTTTCTTTGACTATACAAGTATTTATTTATGTAGATTAAATTTGTGTGCAATTTTAACTTAACTATAGTATAAACACTATATTATACATTCTCAGAGAAAATACAATAGTATTATTCCAGTATTATTCCAATTTAAAAATGTTGAAAAATGAAATTGTGCAGGGTTGTTTTTTTTTTTTTTTTTTTTTTGATGCAAGCCCAACAGACTGGCCTTTTTTTTTTTTTTTTTTTTTTTTTTCTTTGTAGGAGAGAGAGAGAGAGAATAGGTGCACTAGGGGGCTTCCAACTACTGCAACCAAACTCCAGACTCTTGCAACGCCTTGTGCACATGTGCAACCTTGTGTGCTTGTGTCAGTGTGTCTAGCTTATGTGGGACCTGCAGAGTGGAACATGAGGCCCTAGGCTTCACGGGTAAGTGCCTTAACCACTAAGCCATCTCTCCAGCCCAGGTTTTTTATTATATGAAAAATATTTTTATGCATTTATAATGACTTATTATCTTTTTATATATATGAAGTAATGTTTTATCCCTAAGTAAATGAAGAGTTAATATTTTAATTTGAAACTTTCCAAAAATAACAAAGAAATCTAATTGTATCTTTTCATTACTAATAGGCTAGAATGTTATTCTTAATTTCAACAAGCAGTATGCTAACTGTGTCTTTTGGTTAAATTTAATTTTCTATGAGATCAAATTGCTAGTACATGCATGCAATATTTGAATACTTCATAATATTATTTCTAATTTCATACCTACTGGATTTGATTAATGGTTTTCTTTTATTAATTTTTTTCTAAAAGACATCATGGAAAGACTTTACTAACTATCAATACTCAAACAGAACACTGGTGTTAGTAACTTCTATCTTGAAGACGTACTGGTGAAAATATAACCGAAGAGAAAGTATAATTTTCTGACTTTCGTATTTTTGCTAATAGTCTTAGAGTTTTATAATTCAAGTTATAATGAATGAATACTAAATTGAAAGTAAAGAAAGTATATAACAGTAAAGTTTACACAGACATTTCAACTAATTTTGGCAGAAGTTACAGAACTCAAAATAGTCAAGTCTACTCATACTATTTTAATCAATCCTATTAAACTCCATGCAAAGAACACACACACACACACACACACACACACACACACACTCATGACCATGTATACATAACACATATGTTCTCTGTATATATAGCATATATATTCTATACAGGATGCACCAAATCTCTTGAGAAAATCTACTGTTAATTAACTTAATTTTATTTCCATATAATATTCAATTTGTCTGTAGTTATCTATGAATTCTTAAGTATTTAGGAAAAAAGCAAAAACTAATTAAATATTTACATATTTTTGAGCCTAGTGCTAATGTATATCTACTGTTTGGGCATATGATTAAGTACTCATGCACACATACATTAAACATGAACAAATTATAACACACATATTTAAATATATGCATGCATATATACATTATAAATATTTACTAAATAATTACTTTCTATTACTTTTTCCTTCTGTTAATGCAATGATTAAGTTTACTTCATTTTAAAAATAATCACTATGAAAAAATTCCCAAGCTGAAAGGAAGTTTAAAATGTGTAATTATAACTAAACTCAATTAACAATAATGAACCCTGAAACAGAAGATACTCCTGTTGCTAAATGTCTCTCCAAAATTTATATTATTCTATTGCGATCTTTCACATATGAGCATACTTACATTTACATTAACATGACTATGTGATAATTCTCTTCACCAAATTATTCATGAAAAGGTTAAAGCTGTGTGCTTAATTAACTTGTCCAGTGTCTGACATTTAAAAGAGGTTTACAGAGATGGTCAAGGATGCAAAGAATTAGCAATGTCTGTGCATTTGAAACAATTACTCAAAAAGGAATTTTGGTTAGAATGTAATAAGCTATGAATATATAAATATATCCATGGATGTGTGTGGGGGGTGTTTTCTAATAACCAAATAAGGTAAGATTTGTCTTCACATCTAAAAATGTATTATTAAATAATGTGTTATTTCAACACAAAAACACAAGATCTAGAATAACAAGCCTGAAAGAAATGAAAATACAGAAAAAGAAAGGGAGAAATGAGCATACAAAAGGAAGAAATACGTACCTACTATTGAACATATTACAAAAACAATGAATATGAGGAAGAATAAAAGTTTCCTGAGGGATAGATAGAATGCTCAGTAAGTAAAATCCTTGCTATGCAAATGTGACAACCCCAGATCAGATTCCCAGAACCCACATAAAAATGGTGTGTATGGTGGTGCATTCCTGTAACCCTAGCACTGGGGAGGCAGAATATGGAGTTTTTCATACTCACTAGTCTACATCTAACTTCAGTGAGACATACTTACTTAAAGACTATGACACAGAAAAATTGTAGAAGACCCCAAATGGATCATTGGCCTTCACATACAAGTGTGTGTATGTGTGTGTGTGTGTGTGTATGCATTCAAACACAGGTACATACTCACATCCACACTCTCCCTCAACACAAATAAGTTTCTTGAGAAATAAATAAAATAAAGCTAATTCTTCTTATATCTACTAAAATGAATGTAATGCAAAAGAATGTAATATTGCAATGATTTCTGTACATGTTTCAAGATAATTGTTTAATTTCTAGAAAAAAACTAAGTGGAGTTGTCAAACAGTGATATTTGGTCTGATTTCCTGATCTTTTTAATGTTGGCTAAGAAATTCAAAAACATAACCTATTCAATGATCAACCCCATGCCATCTTCCCCCCAAATAAATGAGAAGGACAAACTAGCCAGCCTAATCCTTGAAAAAGAACCAGAGACATGAAATAGATGGTACTACTAAAACCAGGTCATATGCATCAGTGGGAAACAAAAATAAAGAATCAAATCAATATTTTAAAATAGTGTTGACATGTATCGATATTAGCTTTAACACAGTGTTACTTCAACTTCTTTTAAATAACCATAAATACATTTAATGTATTTAAGAAAATGTATATTCATATTTTATATGTTTTTTCAAGCTAATCAAATCCTAAAGGAAGGTTCATACAAACAGCAGTATACCAGGTTGAAAAAAAAAGACAATTATTTTTAAAAAGGAAAAATGTATTAAAACAAAATAAGAATATTCTATTGTGCTAAAATAAATCAATACAAATTGCAAAACCTAATGTAATATTGGCATAATTAATTAGAGTGTATAGGATAGAAGAATACATAAATTTCAACTTCCCTAGATACAGAATAATTAGATGGATTGTTTTAATACACCTTACACACATTCAATATTGTCCATTGCTTTCCAATTCTCATTTTATTTATTCCCTTCAATCAGTATCTTCACAGTACACAACCTGCAAGCCTTTCCTGAGGAGCACATACTCACCATGGCTTTCCCAGCTGCTTTCTGCAAACTGGACTCTACCTTCCCGAGTTCATTGATGCTTTCTGAATTCATTCTTTTCTGCGGGCTTGTCTGTTTCATACTTTAGTCTCATGTTGTCTAATGTCACCTACCTAAGTAAATAAAGCACAGGAAGAAAATATGGTTTTTGTTGGAGATCATAAAAGTTGTATTCTCTTTTTCTATGGCTCTTAAAAGTTGACTAAGTGAATACTTTTAACATTTCAACAACTTTTATTCTCAAATTTGAATTTATTTGTTCATTCATTACTTTAAATATTTTTTTAAAGCTTTTAATTTTATTTGTTAGAGAAAGAGGGAGAAAAAGAATGGGCACAGTAGGGCCTTCAGGTGCTGCAAAATTCCAGATGCATGTGCCACCTTGCGCATCTGGCTTATGTGAGTCCTGGGGAATGAAAACTAGGTCCTTTGGCTTTGCAGGCAAGTGCCTTAACTGCTAAACCATCTCTCCAACCCATCATTCATTGTTTTAACTGGATGCATATATGACCACTTTGTAATATGTTCATATAGTAAAGTATCCAGTAAAATTATTTTTTAAAAACCCATTTACATATTAATGAAATGTTTGTGTATTGACAATATTAAAATATTTTTATATTATTAATGTAAAATATTAAATATTAAATTGAAGTATGAACACAAATAAGAACTTAAAAGGTTATTTAAATGAATATAAAGTAACACTAAATTGTTAAAGCTGGTATCTATAATTCATACAACCAAAACTATTTTAATGTATTGGTTTGAGTCTTTGTTTTGTTTTTCAGCAAACACTGGCACATCACTTTCTTTGCATAAGTGTGACATTTAAAGTGAGGTTAA
The DNA here is from genome assembly GCA_036346955.1 of Dipus sagitta. NCBI lineage: Eukaryota > Metazoa > Chordata > Mammalia > Rodentia > Dipodidae > Dipus > Dipus sagitta. The sequence goes on along the minus strand of CM070783.1, from coordinate 76,715,661 downwards.
AAAATGTCACTAGATTTTGTGAAGAGACGAAGTCAGGACGGTTGTGTGCGCATCTCCCGCCTGCCCAGTCTGCTTCATGTTGGAGCCTGGAGTAGGAGATTCAGGGTCGAATGTCATCTCCTTCACTCTGGTTACAAATCTCTTGAAATATTTGTTAGTCAACTTTGCTTGAGTGAGATTTTTTTGATCTTCAGCTAGAGTTTTCAGCTTTGTGAGGAACCTTATCTTCAAAGAAAATGGCTAGCAATGTTACCAACAAGACAGATCCTCACTCTATGAATTCCTGTGGATTCATTGGGAATCTCAACAATGTTGTGGTCAAAAAGTCTGATGTGGAGGCAATCTTCTCAAAGTATGGCAAAATTGTTGGCTGTTCTGCTCACAAGGGCTTTGCTTTTGTCCAGTATGTTAATGTGAGAAATGCCCGAGCTGCTGTAGCAGGAGAGGATGGGAGGATGATTGCTGGCCAGGTTTTAGATATTAATCTGGTTGCAGAGCCAAAAGTGAACCGAGGAAAAGCAGGTGTGAAACGATCTGCAGCGGAGATGTACAGCTCCTCCTTTGACTTGGTCTACGACTTTCAACGTGATTATTATGACAGGATGTACAGTTATCCATCACCTGTTCCTCCCCCTCCTATTGCTCTGCTGTGGTCCCCTCTAAACACCAGCCTGTTTCCAGAAACCCTTCATGAAGGGACAAAAGTAGCTTTAATTCTAAGAGTGGGCAGTAGGGATCTTCTTCTAAGTCTGGAAACTTAAAAGGAGATGACCTTCAAGTCATTAATAAGGAACTTATCCAGATAAAGCAAAAAGTGGATTCTCTACTGGAAAGCTTGTTAAAAATAGAAAAGGAACAGAGCAAACACGCAGACCTGTCCTTATCAACCCCAGTAGAGGTAAAGAATGAAAAGACCAAAGAGGAGCAGACTAGCACCTCTGAGAAGAAAGATGAGACTAATATGAAGACGGAGTCTGAGGCAGGTGCAGACGACTCTGCTGAGGAAGGAGATCTTCTGGATGATGATGATAATGAAGGGGGAAGATCAGCTGGAATTGATCAAAGATGATGAAAAAGAGGCTGAGGAAGGACAGGATGACAAAGACAGCACCAATGAAGAGGATCACTCTTAAGCACCTAGCAGGCTTTAGAAATCTTACAGATTGTTTCTTTACCTAGGCGTTTGTCCAAAATCAAAATTACACCAGATCCACTCCCCTAGAATCTTCAGCACATTTTCACTGTTGTTCTCCCTTTCCTTGTCCTACCCACGTTCATTAATTCATACTACACTGCCCAATGCCAAGTTCCATTTTCACTTCCTTTGATGCTCAAAGTAGTTGTGTTAAATCTTACCCTGTAAATTTTGCTTTTGATACCTCTTTATGACTTAACAATAAAAAAGTATGGTTTTTATCAACTGTCTCCCAAATAATGTCTTGTTATGCAGGGGGTACAGTTCTTCCATTCATACATGGTTTCAGTGGTGGCTTCCCTGACTGCAAAGGCATTCTCATTTACTTGTAGCATCAGAGCATCTTTGAGTTAGCGGCACATGTGTTACCTTCCCCATGCACTCTGCGGTTGAGTACTCAACACATATGTAACAATGTATTTTTGTGAATGAGAGTTGGCATGTCAAAGGCATCCTTTAGAAAAATAGTGTAATAATCTTAATATTTGTTTTCTAAAGTTGATTCTGTGGGTTATTTTGTAAACATCTTGATGTTTGGGACATTTTTTTTTCTCAAAATAAACAGTCCTTATTAAACCAGGAATATGGAGGAAAAAAATGTCACTAGATCATCCAAGATTTTCAGGTAATAGGTTTATTGCTAATTCATCTCAAGTGTAATGTGATATGAAGCTGTATATCTTAAAGCTTGTCTGAGGAAAGTTTTACTTTCCCATGCTCTAAACTAAATTGGAGTGAAGAAGTCATGACGAGCACTGCTAGAGATACTCAGCGTTATCTCCCTGGCTCTCACTACTGCTGCTGTGGCTCATCATTTTTCCTCTGGTTTGTTAGTGCATGTTTTTAAGGGTTTCCAATATTTTGTCATTTAGTTGTCTTTCAACAAACACTGGCCCTTCACCTCCTTTCCGTAAGTACGACATTGAGTTTAGAAACCCAACTCATACCAGTGTTGAATACATGAGCCATTAATGAAGACTACTGTTTTCAAGTTCATGGTCATTTCCCACTTAAGCAAATCTTGATGAATCTCAGTGCATGTGGGTTTCCTTTTCCATTGTCCATTCACGTGAATGTTCTTTGTGGTCTGTCTCCTGGGCTTGTCATATTCACTGACATCACCATTAACTCTAGAATTGATTTCAAATCTCTTGAAAGCTTAAAATATTTCTTATTTATTTTATAATTGTTTTTGATTTTATTTTGTACTGAGTTATAATTTTGAATGGATAATTGAGAAATAGCAATGATTTCAAAATAAATTTAGAGATGTTGTATTTAAAAATACATAGTTGGGCTTAGCAGTTAAGTGCTTGCCTGTGAAGCCTAAGGACCCCGATTCGAGGCTCGATTCCCCAGGACCCACACTAGCCAGAAGCGGAAGGGGGCGCACTCATCTGGAGTTCGTTTGCAGTGGCTGGAGGTCCTGGCACACCCATTCTCTCTTTCTCTATCTGCCTCTTTCTCTCTCTGTCTGTCACTCTCAAATAAATAAAAAAAATTTAAAAAAATAAATATACATAGTATCACATTTCTTCTTCTTTTCCTCCTTTTCCTCATTCTTCATTTTTGCCTTTTTTATACTGTAGATGAAACTTCCAGGGCCTACTTCATACACATATCTGTTTCTATCCATTTTGACACTCAATTTTCCTACTGCTGAAATTTCAATGTTAGTCAAAATACCTAGAAGTGATAACAAATGTTGATATCCTCATGTTATCATTATTTTTTTCAGATGCAGAAAATATACTTTGCCAAGACACTTAGTACACTAATTTCTCATGATTAACTTGCTTTAAACCAACTCACCAAAGACAGATATGTGATATAGGTCAGTGAATTTATTTCAAAGATTTATAAAAGTCATAGGAACAACATTCCTATTGTGGGTTCCCCTAGATTACACTGTATATGAAAGGGTACTTACATAACTTGGCATCTGATGACAGAACAGAGACAGATGACCTTATGTGGTTAATCATTCATTTCCAATTTCATTATTTTATGAAGCAAGGTATCTAGCCTACATTGGCCCTGAACACCTGATTTAGAGGATGACTTTGAACTGTTGAATCTTCAATCTCCACCTCAAACAAAGCCTTCATGCGTGCCAGGTAAGCTCTCTACCAATTGAGTTACAACTGATCATATATTAGGACATGACTAAGTTACTCTTTGTTTGGAATATAATTTACTTAAAAAGTTAATGCATGCAATTGGTATGACATTGTGTATTTTTCTCACAGATGTTTTAGATCATTTTTACCCAAATTTTTAATGCATGTATTTATTAGAAGCCACATTATATTGACAACTTTTTGATTTTTATTTATTTTATTTTATTTTTATTGACAACTTCCATGATTGTAAAGAATATCCCATGGTAATTGCCTCCCTTCCCCTACTTTCCCCATAGAAACTCCATTCTCCATCATATCCCCTCCCCCTCTCAATCAGTCTCTCTTTTATTTTGATGTCATCATCTTTTCCTCCTATGATGATGGTCTTGTGTAGGTAGTGTCAGGCACTGTGAGGTCACAGATATCCAGGCCATTTTGTGACTGGAGGACCACATTGTAAGGAATCCTACCCTTCCTTTGGCTATTACATTTTTTCTGCCACCTGTTCCACAATGGATCCTGAACCTTGGAAGGTGTGATAGAGATATTTCAGTGCTGAGCACTCCTCTGTCACTTCCTCTCAGTACAATGGTACCTTCTGAATCATCCCAAGGTCACTGCCATCTGAAGAGAGAAGGTTCTTTAACAAAATGTGAGATTAGCATTAATATTTGGGTATGAACATTAAGTGAAGTGCTTACTGGGCAGTTTGGTGAGCATACTACATACATTTAGCCAGACACCAGCAGACATTACAACCCTGGGGCTCATGACTACCCCTTTTGTAAGTTTTCAGTATCAGGATGTTTTCCCTCCCATGGAGTGGGCCTCCAGTCCAAATAGAGGGTGGGTGGTTTCCCCCATAACAGAAGTGCCACTATTGCACTCGTTGGCTCATTTGGCCTGGCTGGAAAAATATAAGGCTTGCAGTGTTCACTGTTGAGTATCTTCACTGGTGATTTCTCTCTCTCCCATTGAACTGCATGCAGAGTGCCTTTTTCCAGCTTTCTGTCAGCTGGTTTACATGGAGGAGGTTTTCAGCTCAGCTCCAGCAGGATTTCTCAGTGACTTTGCAGCCCAAGTGGAGTCTTTAGCAATAGGGTCTTACCATCTATTCCTGGTGGGAAACCAAGGACCTTGGCAATGGCCCATAATGTTTTGGAGGCATCAGGGACCTCCCTGGCCAACAATTCACTGGAAGGTATCCCATCACTGGTGCTGAAAATTCTCTAGTAACAATCTATGACTCCTGAGTGTTCCATTGTACTAAAAAGTAGGTTTCCATATGACTTATTTATAACCTCTTAGATTTTGATTAGCCCTCCCTCTACCTTTCCTTTACTCAATCTCTTCCTCTGACCTCATTTAGGCCATTTTACCCCATTACTCTGTTCTTCTACTTACTTATATACAACACCCAGGCTCACATGGAATTCACTTTGAATTCCCATACTGGCCTTGAACTCACAGTGATTCTCCTACCTCTTTCTTATGAGTGCTGGGATTAAAACTGTGACACCAGCCTTTCTTTGAGTTTCTTACACAAAGCACTGCAATTTGAAATTTTTTGGGGGGTGATGAATGTGATAATCTTAGTTATTTATGAATAAATATAGCATCTGAGTCCTATTTCTTCTGAGTTATGTATTGATTATTAAATTACCACCTATATGTCTGTAACCTAACCAGTTTCTGCACATGAAAATAATAACCCAGTCTTAATGACTGAAAAGTAGGAGAGCCTCGCATGGTGGCACATGCCTTTAATCCCAGAACTTGGAAGGCAGAGGTAGGAGGATTGCCATGAGTTCATACCCACCCTGAGACTACATAGTGAATTACAAGACAGCCTAGAGTAAGACTCTACCTTGAAAAAAAAAGTAGGAGTTGGGGGTAAAAGAACCATGGATATGGAACATCTAGGAAATCTTGGCCAATAATATCTATCACTTGCTTTGAGTGTTACTTTTTATAAGTTCCATAAGTTTTTCATAGAGGCAAATATTTTAAAATGTGTATTTTATAGTCAATATTAACTTGAATGTGACATTTGAAGGGCTGCATGTAAAATACCAGTTTTTACTCAAACATACATGAATTCTTATCAAAATAAATTATGAACTTGTTAGTAAGTTTTAATCCCTTTTTTCCATTTTTTCACATTGGTGAGGAATACAAGTGACAATTAAAATAATGTTTTAAATTTTAGAAAATATTAAATAGAAAAGAACATCATGTGGTTTGTGCAAAGTCTCTACATTAAAGGTTTCAGATATAAGATGTTTTATTCAAATACAAACTAAACCCAAAATGAGGGTATTCTCTTTTGCTTTTTTTTTTTTTTTTGAGAGAGCTACAGGATAATTAAAGGTAATTGGCATGCTATTATTCTTAAAAGGTTCCTTTTTGTGTTCTAAGAATACCAGATAACAATTGAATAGATAAAAAGCAAACTATAAGTGGCCAAATAGGTCTTTTGTAAGATAATGCACCTCTCTACACAAGATATTTCAGACCCAGGGAAAGAAGAGGAAGTGCTTGTGCCTGGCTGGCTGGATGACAATGGAGGGAGCTGAGGCAGATTTTTAAACTCATACTCTTAGAAAATATTTTCATGGATCAAGAGGGGTTCCAGGGTGGATGTGACAATGCTGAGTGAAGCTGGCTGGCAGAATGTAACATTTTAAAGTAGATAACTACTTAATAAATGTAATTGAAAGCTAAAAAGGGATGCTTTAAAAATTATCAGTGGCAGATTGATGTAGTTAACATTATTGACCCACTCTGGGGGTCTCTCTTTCTCTCTCTTGTCCTTTCTCTACCAAATTCTATATATTCTTCCTGAAGCAGATTGATTTGAGCTCGTGAGAGAGACTGATTTGCCACTGAGATCCTCAATGAGCCCTTAGACAGACTTCTTCTCACTCTCTGTCAGTATGGTGATAATCTCTCCTCTTTTTTCATTAGTTTATTAACTCTAAAAATCTGCCTCCTTACCTGATCCTTATTAATCTGTCATCAAAAAATAATACAAACTCTTTATACATTTATTCTCTATATAAATGCAAGTTTTTCAGCTTCATAAGTGTCCAGTGTTGTTAGAGATAGATTATTTGCGTCTTTATTAATTTCTTTTTTTTTAATTATTTGAGAGTGACAGACAGAGAGAGAAAGAGGCAGATAGAGAGAGAGGGAGAATGGGTGTGCCAGGGCCCCCAGCCACTGCAAACGAACTCTTTATTTAGTTCTATTTGAAGTACAAAAATTATGTTTTCTTCCATTTTTTGTTTTTGTTTTTCGAGTTTTTCGAGGTAAAGACTGACCTGGGATTCACTAGGGAGTCTCAGGATGGCCTCGAAGTCTTGGCAGTCCTCCTACCTCTGCCTCGGCGTGCACCACCACGCCCGTCTTTTTTTTTTTTTTTTCCATTTTTTAAAAATTTTTATTTATTTATTTATTGAAAGTGACAGAGAGAGAGAGAGAGACAATGGGCGCGCCAGGGCCTCCAGCCACTGCAAACGAACTCCAGATGCGTGCGCCCCTTGTGCATCTGGCTAACGTGGGTCCTGGAGAATCAAGCCTCCAACAGGAGTCCTTAGGCGTCACAGGCAGGCGCTTAACCGCTAAGCCATCTCTCCAGCCCCTTTTTTTTTTTTCCATTTTTATACAGTAAAACCATAACTTTTTAAAATATCTTGTCTTCAAAACCTAATATTAAACTTGTTTTTGATGTATTTCAATTGTAATCATAAATTTGCTGAAGACTAGTTAATATATTTCTTTTCAATTATATGGTATGTAATAAACATAGGAATCCTTTTTTTTGTTTTTGTTTTTGTTTTTGTTTTTGTTTTTGGTAAAAGAAATGTGTGCTTAGAATGAGTAAACTGGATTCAGATTCAATGATCCCAGTTTTTTTTTTTTGACAGTAACCCAAGGAGCATATTTAGGACCCAGCTGACATAGGCCTGGTTCTCTCCATCAGGCCTGACCAGGATGTTTACTTTGATCACATCACTGTCCTACAATTTCCTCACAGCCTGTTAGATCTGGCATTTTTTGGTCTTCATATCCACAATTAACTCAAATGCACTGCTGTCTGCTGTCTTGTGCATGGCGGCCTTTGTTGTCATGAGGACTTGAGGTTGACATAATGGTATTCCAGCTACCTCCTGAGTTGCCATGCCCTGCTAGCTGGAAGGTTAATGTCTTGAGTGTCTACATTGTGTATCTGGGTTACCTCTCAGCACTGCATTCTTTACCTTCAAAGCCTTTACTTCAGCTTCAGTTTTGGGAGGGGCAGGAGCTTCCTTATTCACATTCAGCACCATCATGCCAAAACAAAAAAAACACAAACACTCTATTTTTTTACATAATCTAGAATACAATGTGGGAGAATGAAGTCTTCAGTGTATGAATCTAAATACATATTGATGAGAACAAATATATGAATTTCAAATAATTATTGATATTAGATATTAATCTAATATTGCCAAGTAACATTTTACATAAATGACCTTCTTTCTTAGTGTATAATTATCTACATAGGACACATAGAAAATGAATCATAAAATGGATGTGGAGAATCTTAGGGACTGGAGTTGCTGGTTTTCCATCATCTATGAAAAGGAAATAATGAAATAATTTGGGGGATAGAGAAATGGCTTAGCAGTTAAGGTGCTTCCCTGTGAAGCCTAAGGAATGATATTTGACTCCCCAGGACTCACATAAGCCAGATGCATAAGGTGGTACATGCATCTAGATTTCATTTTAAGTGGCTGGGGCCCTGGTACACCCATTCTGTCTCTCTCTCTCCCCTTCTCTCTCTCTCTCTCTCTCTCTCTCAATAAAAAATACTTTTAAAAAAGAAATAATTGCTATTGAGACAAGTTGTGATATAAGAACATCAACATGTCATGTAGCTGAGGGAACCCTAAATAAACCCTGTCATTCAGCTTGCGTTAGTATATTATGCAAAGATTTTACGACAGAGTCAGTGCTTCTGTGAGCTGCCCATTGAAACAGATCTTGAGGTACACTTATCAGCAGTGTCTGTAGATACTTTGTTTTGTTCATGTAATGGCAACACTCTCAGATCAATGTCTCTTCCAAAAAAATGATAGAAAAACTTGTTAAAATGAAGGAGGGAGAAAAACTTCATAGCCTTTCTCAATATTTAAGGTACAAGGACTACATACCTCTGTAATATTTGGTCTTGAGATTTTTTTCCCAAAACTATATAGGTGTGCAGAGTAAAGATTATAGGAGATGATAATAAAGTAATGATAGAATTTTGACAATTTATTTTTGTTTTCATAATGCTTATTTGGAATGCATTTGCTAGGTAGAAACACAATGATTCCTATACTGTTACTCATTAATCATCAGTTAATTATATGTATTATATTCTAGACATTTTATACATCAGTCAAATGAGGCACATAAAGTCTATAAAATCCTGAAGACCACCCATAAAATAAGTATGAGAATGATAACATCCCAAGTATTGAAGATAGATAACATCCCAAGTATCCTGTTTCAGGAATCTGCACTTGAAATTCTTAGACTGTATGCACAGAGAATGCAGCAGTGGGGAATAGGAGTGAAAAAATATGACATGCATGACCATAGTTATGGAGAAAATATATTATTATGTGAAGCCTTGCTTTTTTGCAATCAGTATTTAAGTAGTTCTTTTACAGAGGGACCCTTAATTTTGTCTTCATGGTTAATATTAATTTGGAAATTAAGTAAATTGACTCAGTAACCATTTCTGGAGTAACTTGAAATAGATTACTTATTGCCAATAAAATATAACAACATCTAATAGTTAATTTATAACAGTTGAGGGTGGATATGTTCAATGTTGGTACATTATGATAATTGAGGCTTAAATCCAATCATGTAGCAATCTAGATTTATTAGCATATAATTACAATAAATTATCAATAAGTAATGTGTGATAGACATATTCCTATGAAACAGAGCACACAAACAAACAAATAACATATCAATACTCACAAGATTATTCATGATTATTTTTAATTCGGTTTGTCTCATTCCCACATGTCTTCCCTGCTCTATATATGCACTGTATTTATTTATGGCATTATGTAGTGGTTTGCCCTTTCAGTAATTTTATGAAAGTTGAGTCATGTTGCATTCACTCTTTGATCCTGAATTCAGATATTTATCATGGTATATAGGATGAACATATGGAGCAAGTACTGAAATTTGTAGATGCTGTGTCCTGATTTATTTTCCCGGAAATGTTAGTGACTCTTTTTGCCTTTTTTATTAAGTAGAATCTTTGTATGGACACATCATGTGTTGGTGCCCCCATTTCCCTCTTCCCTGCCCCACTCCACTGAGGACCCACCTTAGTAGGATTGCTGGTATTCACCATGGGATTATGGATTATGAGCTGTGAGAGTAGCAGCCAGTCATTCTGGGGGGCGGAGGTGGCAATGCCTCCGCATATTCCCTCCCACCCTCTTACATTCTTTCCTTCCTCTCTTCCACAAAATTTCATGAGCCTGAGTGGGCGTGCTTTAAGTCTACTTTAGTATTGAGATCTCAGCAGCTTCTGGATTTCTGCTTTTGTGCATTTTGAGTACCCTCAGTGTCTGTGTCCATCACCCTGGTGCAGATTGTCAGGCTGTCCATGGAAGCAGCACACCTGCTCTTTTGGCTACATCCTCTTTGGTTTCACCTGGGCCCTAGCTGGTTTGCCAGGAGTGGTTCAACTTCTGCCCGCAAGTCAGCTATCTATTCCTGTCTTATTGATAGATTTTTGTTGTCCTCAGTTCTCACTGCCTTCTGAAAAAAGAAAATAAAATTCTTCAATGGAGAGTGAGATCAGGATAGGTTAAAGGGGATAAACATTATTAGTTTACCGAGATTTTCATGGGTGTAGCATCACCTTTGGCCAAAGATTAGTGGAATCTTCTCATTGGAGTTCCTAATCCTTTTCTCCATAGGGTTCTGATTGGTTCCCAGTTGTAGCTCTGGGTTCCTTTCCACTGAGCAGATCACTTAGCCAATAAGAGAGACATTTGTTACCCAACTCGGCTGTGTGCAACTATACCACACTATGCACATAGGGTCAGGATGTCTGCTTTCATGTAGCAAGGTACCCTGCTTCCTCACAACGCGGTTGCCCATTTTCCCCCAGCAGCTCATGTAGTGCTTTTGAGAATTATCCAGGCTAATTAACTTTTGACTAGAGTGTTTTGACTGTCAGCCATAGCTTATGTCCAGTGATTAGCAGGGCATCAATATAAAATAGAGCGGCAGGACAAAGGGATATGATGGATAAACTTCGGTAAGGAGGAGATAGCACTGAGGAACTAGAAACATTGTCATAACTAGCAACCTAGCACAGTAGAGCATGAACAAAGAAATCCTCAATAGACAAACACAACACAGGTGAGTTCAGAATAAGTTGCCTGTAGAGAGCACTGACATTTGTGGACCAAGAATATATATCATATATACATACATACGTGTGTGTGTGTGTGTGTGTGTGTGTGTGAACTTTTTTAGCAGTTCACATACAATCTTAGGATTGTCCCCCACCCGCCCTCCTTCCTCTCTTAATAAACTGTGTATTTTTCTATTACATTACTCTGTGTCTTTGGTGGAATTCCTTTTACTGGGACCCAAGACCCCTGGAAACTTCAAAAAGTTCCCCCTGGATATGCAGCTGTTAAGAGTGAGATGTGAATGAAACCTGTTTCCTGGCATGCTAACACTGTCCCTTCCTGTTCTCTCCTGGATTCACCTACTGGAAAACCTGCACTGATGAAATCCTAAAACTCATCATGCCATTTCTGGGCAGTTTTCACAAAATAAACAATGCAGACAAAGCCTCCTGCTCTTGTCTGGAAAGTAGTATTCACATCTTTGATCTTAATGTATCTCCTTCATTTCATATTAAGACTTCTCCCATCACAAGATGCAATTCAGCTTCCTTTTATGCTGTCTAAGATTTCTTCCTGTGTCTCTCTAAGCCCAGTAATATGAAAATACTAAAAATTTGTTAATACCACATGAATTTTAAATTAATTTAACATACCTATTATCATACTAAGTATAAGTTAATTTAATATATGTAAGAACAGATGCAATCTAATTAATAGAACAAGAAATGCAAAATTAAAAAAAATGAAAGAAGTAAAATCATTTTTATTTACAGTATATTTTGTATGCAAAAGTCATATTTCATCTACTTAACATATTATGAACAATAAGAAGCTAATTAAATAATTTTGTATAATATAAAGTTAATATATAAGATTCCAGTAGAAGAAAAAAGTAATTGAGTTTTTGTGTACTAGAAAATTATTTATTTTATACTTTAAATGCATTTTCAATGGTACTAAAATATAAAATGCTTCACAATAAATATAATAAATTTCTTACAAGCCTTCCTAACTTCTTTATAGACTCGCTATGAAAAGGAATTAAAGATTAAAATATAATGACTTACTATATTTGTGCATTGGAAAATGACTATTATATTGAAGTTAATCATTTTGGATTTATTGCAACATATTGTTCAGATATTTTTGATATAGATTATAAATGTGTAGTAAATTCTCACCAGCATTTTTTCAATAAATCTGTAACTTGTTTCTAAAATCCCATTGAAAAACACAAATAATCTAAGATTATCAAGTTTTATTTTTTCAAATTGGCAAATTCATGAAATATAAAAGCAAAGGGACATGGATATAATGAGGAAAGGTCAGAAAGCTATACCTGAATATCTATGCCAGTTAAAGTTTCCACAAAATAAAAAATGCAGACATTAATATCTTTGTAAGTTTTTCTGAGGCAATTGCATCCATACACACACACACACACACACACACACACACACACACACACGCACACACACCATTGCAGTCAGGTTTGCGTTGCTGGCAGAAATGACCTGACCAAGAGCAGCTTGTGGGAAAAAGGTTTATTTTGACTTACAAACTTGAGGGCATGATGGCAGGAGGAAAAGATGGCATGAGCAGAGGGTGGATATCTCCCCCTGGCCAACATCGGATGGACAACAGGAACAGGAGAGTGTGCCAAACACTGGCAAGGGGAAACTGGCTATAATACCCATAAGCCTGCCTTCAACAATGCACTGCCTCCAGGAGGTGTTAATTCCCAAATCTCCATCAGCTGGGAACCTAGCATTGAAAACACCTAAGTTTATGGGGGACACCTGAATCAAACCACCACTATATAAATATATATAACCACTCTTCTTATCTAATTCACTAAAATTATTTCAGTGTTTTTAAAGTATCTTTTATAGGTTTTTTGGTCAATTAGTTTAAGTTAATTGAGGTAAATAACTATTTGCTTACTTTACAAGCTGACAGTTTATGAAAAAATACAAATTTGTTTACTTCAAAATGTAATACTAATCCCATATTAAATAATGAACATAATTTCTTAGATATATGAAAACAAAAATAGAAAAGAAAACTCATGCCAGCATCAAAAATTCAACAAAACAACTTTTTTTCCATTTTTATACTCTCTGGGTTCCATAACAACATTTTTTAATCACAGTAGTTCTGCCTTCTGCCAGTTATTTTTAAATAATTTTAAACATTAATTAGTTCTCATAACAATGATGAGCATATCATGTCTCAGCAATAAAAATAAAAATATCAACATTTAAGAACATATTAAATTCCTTACACATTTTAGAATAGTCATGTTTCACTTTTGCCTATTGAAAAGGACTCCAACAGAATAATGTTTTAGAGGAAACAAATTAGGAATATTTATTCACATTGAATTATTTGAGTTCTCAATTTTATATGCCAGGAAAACATTCTGACTCAATTTTGATTTTCTATCACTTATGATTTCACATTTTTTAGGCAGGTTTGATGGCTGATGTATCTTTTTTTTTTAATAATTTGGTTTTGTCAAGGATGTGACTCTTTGCTATGTTTCCAAAAAGATTTATAAAACCTTTTTTTCTTTCTTTTTGATTTATGTGTTATCAGCCCTATTTTCACCTAATGCTGCTATAAAAGAATATTTACAATATATCAATTACACAACTGATTGAACATTATTTATATTTTATTAGAAAGGTTTATGAGTTTCCAAAGATGTGCCAGTGCATAGAATGTATACATGAAGACAACCAGGAAAATAAATCTTACTTCATATGCTCTGTAGTATTGAAATATCAATAAAGCATGATAATGTTTGCACAGGATGATACAACCTGGGCATGTAAACTTTTAATGAGAAAATAATCTCAAATGAAAGATCATTTCCCTAAAGCAATATTTGCATTTATATCAGATTCAGTTCAGTTCAACAAACATCTATTAAATACTCTAAGTCGTAGGTAGAAAATGCTAAGATAAACCTTTTTATCTTAAATTCATGGAGAGGTATAAACAAACACATACTAAACATGCTAGACATGTAATTTGTAATGTCAGTGTAATATAGTAAATGAAACAATAATGTATTTTTGAGTTTTCAGGTATTAAGTATTTCTTTAGAACTAGTATTTTAGAAAGGGATTTACTTTCTCAATGGGCATCAGCAAGATCTAATTGCAGTGGTGGGTAAAAATATATTAATTGTCTCCTTCTTCAGAGGTATTGTGTTTGGCATAAAAATGCTACCAAACAGAATCATTTACACGAGAATAAGGATGTATGAGTTTGTAATATACTATATATATATAAAACTATGTATGCGCATATATATGTTCAGAGAATGTATATATATATATATATATATATATCACAAATGTAGCATGAAAATTGGTGATAAATTTAGCTATTAGAATATTTTGAACCGGAAAGTGAATCTTTAAAAGATGTCTTTGTTGGCATTTAAACATCAATTTATGCACATTCACAACTGTGGTTGGGCAGCCAGAGCCAAACACCTTGTGACATTGGAGCTATAAAAAAAATATTCAAGCTAGTTTCTCAAAGTAAAACAATTATAGTACCGTCTTAAACATCTAATTGTTTTCAGCATTTAGGAAATTTGAAAGGCAATCCGATTCTTTACACCCACAAAATGTGGCACCATATATTTTGTTATAAAATTAGATATAGTTTACCAAGCTCCTAGACTGCATTTATACCTATGTTAAGAGTATCTCCAGTCTGGCTATCATTTTCTACTTAATATGGGGTCTTCTTGATGACAGATAGGTTTTGACATATGGCTTCATTTAATTAACTGCATGTAAAACAGTTGTTAGTCATAATACTGATCTAACTGGCTGTTAAACATCTCTGTTGATTCAGAATTTCATCACAGGACAACCCATCACAAAGGCATAGCTCCAAACACTGAAGCAGACACACTCAGACTTTGAGATCTTGTGACTGGGAGACATATTTACCCACCAATGAGTTAGAGAATTTACATTTTCAGATATACTTTTTAAAAGAAGATTAAGCATACCAGCTCTCTTTTGTTCCTGAAGTTCAAGGAAAAGCCCTCTGTCCAGGCCACTATGAAGGGATGATATGTGAGGTATTACGATAACATCTTACCAGTGAGACTTTCCTCAAAAAGTCTAGACAGACAATGCAGAACTGACAGCTGGATAGAGATCCATTATATATATATATATATATCTTGTATCATTTTAACTAAAACAAATTAATGGGTATATACTTGACTTAACTTTAAGGATAAATGTATGATTCCATTAAACAATGTTTTTTAATCCACTTATTTGAAGAGGCTAAGACATAATGTGTATGCACGTAGTGTAACATCCAAAAACAAAACAAGTACAGAATTCTCACAGCTATCTGACTCATAAATCAAATTTGATAACATCGGTAATCATCTTTTTCTGTTCTTTGCAAAGTATTATTTTTTGTTTGTTTGCAGAAAATCATCTTTACGCTTTCATATTTATTTATTATACTTTTTACACTATAGTTATTTTAATTATATACATCAAATAATAATTATACCTGGAAAATAGAAACAAACCCACCTTTCAGTCACTAGGTAGGAAAAGAAATATGCAAATGCACGAAGAAAGGCTATCCTACAAAGGCTGCCCCTCCTGGGGCCTGGGAGTCAAAGTCACCAGTCACCCAGAAATAAATAGCAAAATCCTAAGAGAACTCACTGCTTTAGAAAATTCCCAGGTAAAAAGCCCTTCACAATTAACAGAATTCAAAAAAAGGAAAGACTGCAATTGTAAAGTTCGCATTCTAAGCAATTAATGATATCCTATGCACATGATACCAATTTTGCCCTAGTTGGGCCATGTGCTGTAGTGTTATATAGCTAAAACATGCTACTGAAAATGAGGAAAAATCATGCTGAGTTTCCAAGAGAAAGTTCTACCACCATAAATTATGTACTAGGAAGTATACACAAAAATACGAGAAATGTAAAATAAAAATGTAGACAAGGAGTTGGGTAATGGAAACTCATGTACATTGATGCTGGGAAGGAGGATTGGTATAGCCCTTCTGGAAAATAGAGTAGACTTTCCTAATGAAACTAAAGGTAGCATTTCTACATACCCCAGGAATCCCTGCCATGAACACTGGCACAGAGCCAATGAAATCATTGCCTCATAAGGAAATGGGGCTGAAATTCACAATATACAAGATATGAAATAACTTCATGTCTACTGTTGGATGAAGGGGTAAATAAAGTGTGATATGGGACATTATATATTCTTAAAGATGTAGACCATGAGATAGGTCTAGGAATAAAGCATTTGCCATGCAAATGTGAAAACTTGGTATCAAACCCAAGCACCTATGTAAATGCTTGATATACATGGTGTTCTGCCTGTAATCTCAGTGTTTGAGGGGCTAGAATGCTGTGTCCTAGAGCAAGGTAGCTTGCTAGAGTAGCCACATCAGTAAGCACTGAGTTAAGAGGAGAGATGAGGCCTCAGTAACAAATTAAGGTAGACTTCTGATCGCCACATGCACCAGGCCCCACTAGAGCCTGCCTAATACACAAAGAGATGCATGCCACAAAAATAAAACTAAATAAATATACAAATTCTGTATATGCATACCCTGAGGAGACATTGTGGTAGTTAAATAACACAGACATAAAAATATTGCATGTTTTGACTTAGGTTTTCAGTATATTTTAAATCATATTCAAATACACAGACATAGAAGAAGGTACAGTAATGACTGTGTGTAAGGAGAGAAAGAAAATATATGCTAAAAGTCACAAAATAGGGGCTGGAGAAATGGCTTAGTGGTTAAGTGCTTGCCTGTGAAGCCTAAGGACCCCGGTTCAAGGCTCTATTCCTCAGGTCCCACGTTAGCCAGATGCACAAGGGGTGCATGCATCTGGAGTTAGTTTGCAGTGGCTGGAGGCCCTGGTGTGCCCATTCTCTTTCTCTCCCTTTCTCTCTCTCTCTCTTTGTGTCTGTCGCTCTCAAATAAAAAAAATGAATTAAAAAAAGTAAAAAGAAAGTCACAAAATAGTGGATTTGTAGGATATATTCATAGGGATAACATAAAACATGGAGACTAAGAATAATACAACTGTATTACATTAGTGATAAGGGATAAGCATGGTTTTAGTTGCTCCTGTCCAATAGCATCTTATGGCAGACCTCAAATACAAACAATATATTCATCTTTCAAACAAGTATATAAAGGATGGCTTAGCACTTAAGAAGCTTGCCTGGAAAGCCAAAGGACCCAGGTTCAATTCACCAGTACATGTAAGCCAGATGCACAAGGTAACACATGCAACTGGAGTTCATTTGCAGAGGCTGGAGGCCCTGGCCTGCACATAGTATATAAGGCATGGAGGGATGGCTTAGCAGTTAAGAAGCTTGCCTGGAAAGCCAAAGGACCCAGGTTCAATTTCCCAGTACATCTGGAGTTTGCTTGCAGTGGCTAGAGGCCTTGGCACACCCATTCTCCCTATCTGCCTTTTCTTATCTCTCTCTCCCTTCCTCCCTCTCTATCCCACTGAAATAAATAAGTAAATACAATATTTTAAAAATACAGTAAGACAAGTATTTAATAGAGGTTATCTCTAATTTTTCATTTCTGAAATTATCAAAACCTTCACTCTAATATAAAATATTTATTGACAGAATAAGTATAGCTAGATATTACTAGCCAGGAAAATAATTTTTTCAAAGCTTTTTAGGATAAGAAGTAGATATCACAAATGAAATTTTATCCATTATTCTTAAAGGTTGTTTTTATTTTTATTGACCTGGTAAATATCACACAATCAAAATAATCAGTATTCTGTTTACACTCCATTCAAATTGAGATTTGATGTTGTTTTAAATAGTACACAGCTTAGAATTTTTAAGAATACAAACAATTAGTAATGTGTGAAAAGAGTTAAATAAGAGGTAAGATGACCCAGCACTCGGGAGGCAGAGGTAGGAGGATCGCCGTGAGTTCGAGGCCACCCTGAGACTCCATAGTGAATTCCAGGTCAGCCTGGGCTAGAGTGAAACCCTACCTTGAAAAAACAAAACAAACAAACAAAAAAAAAGAGGTAAGATGACTATGGAAGATTGGCAAGAATTGATTAAAGACTCTTTTGTGATTTGGTCATTTCTTCTCAGTTTTAAAGCAACATGGATCTCACTGTATGAGGGACACATCTGACACTGATGTCAACTGCCACGTTACATACATCCTATGTTCAGCTAAATTTAATATCATCACCCATACCACAAATATATTCCTGCTTCACCATATTATTACATACTTCATGCAACATTATTTTTAAAGGATAACAACAATTAAGGATAGAGCCATGTCATTGGCTCATACTGGTATCATGTCCCTTCATACTCAGACATTGGGAAAAAACTGATTTATTTTGGAGTTAGATAGACTGCAGTTGAGGAAGGTATTCTGTGGTTTGGAAGGCACAATGACTCACATTGTTTTCTAAAATCACAGAGCAGTTTTCATCAAATATATGACACACATAATGCTCTGGATATAATAATTTGGCTGACAAATCATCAGCAAATTTTATTTAAGAGGTGGCACTTTAATATCTTACATAAGCTTTGCTTGGAAACCAACAAGGAGTAAAAGGAAAAGAAGACTTAAGAAAATGCTAAAGTTCTACTTTTAAAAGTAAATATTTTCATATAATCATAGTTAGGAAAAGAAATGCAAATCAACATGAGATTTCAGATGATTGCATGTTATGGATGATTAAAGAGAAAATGTGATCTGAAACTCAGAGGTTCAGAATCAGTAGCATCTGCAGGCAGAGGTGCTACTACTGAGATCTATGAAAATAATCACACATTGAAAAATATGAATATCAAAGCCAGTCAAATTTACCATGAATTATATAGACATATAAAAATGTTTCAAAAGGGCTGGAAAGATGGTTTAATGGATAAGGCACTTTCCTGGGAAGCCTGAGAACCTAGGCTTAACTCACAAAACCCACATAAGCCAGATGCACATTGTGACACATGGGTCTAGAGTTCATTTACAGTGGCAGGAGGCCCTGGCACACTAATTCTCTCTGTCTCAATAAATAAATAGATAAAAATAAAATATTGAAAAAAATGTGGACTGGAGAGATGACTTAGTGGTTAAAGCACTTAACCTGCAAAGCCAAAGGACCCAGGTTCAATTCCCCAGTACTCACATAAAGCCAGATGCATAAAGTGGCACTGCATCAATGGGAAGAAAAGTGAGAATTCACAATGTTATACAGATCTAAACTTATGTCAGCAAGACCAAGATAGGAAGGAAGGCATGCCCCTTTCATAATATATCAGCAAAACAGGTAAGCCAAAGGGAAAAACTAAGTGCATGTGGCGGTCAAGGGTCAGATATTGGTGTAGGTCCTTGCCTTCCACCTTGTTTGAAGTGGGGTCTCTTATTAACTACTGTGTTCATTGTAGGTACACAGAGGTTTGCTACTGTGAGCAAGTTTGTGTAGGGTTCTTGGATCTGAACCTAGATACTCACAATTGTACTGAAAGTTCCTTATCCACTGAAGCAAGCAAATGCTTTGAATAACGTAAGCTAGTGTTGGAAGAGGTCATGGATGGTGATAATGTTTGGATATCTTCAAAACTATGCAAAATATATTGTAAGCAAAGGAGAGAAAATCAAAGTGGTCTGCACATGTGAAGTAATGATACAAATTTGATGCTACTTTATGAAGGAATTGGGAAGTAAACTGAAAGAATCACAATTATGGTGAGATGTTGATTTTAATGAAGTTTTCAATGATCAGCAGCACTTCTTCATGACACTGAAGCTATGAAGAGAGAGGTTATAAATTTGAAAGTTATTTTATGAATAGTATTAAGGAATAAGATCACTATCACTTAAAATGTATGTAGACATAAAGGAAGAATTGATTCTGGTGTGTTTCAATATAGAGAGGGCATTAAAAAGAGAAAGGTTCTAAGAATTAAGTTCTAAGGAGCAGGCAGCATAAAGTAAAACAAGAGTGATTTCATGGGGGGCACAGTGAGGACATTAATTAAGCAAAATGTTTTAAAGAAATGGAAAATAAGAAAAAGTAGGAACTGGTTAAATGGAAGGTTCTGGTAAATAGGGGAAAGTGACTTTACTGAAGCATTTGATAACTGGATTAAAGCATATTTGAAGGAAACTAATCACAAGCTGGGGTAGTGAATACGAAATGCTGCTTTGAGAGAGGGCATATGCTTGGATCTATGCAACAGTGTCACAAGATTATGTGCTGCAAAGAAGGAGGTCAGCTTATGACTGAAGAATAAGAGAATAAATTAAGGGGTTTGAATAGGATTAAGCCAAAAGAAGATCTGATCCAACATAAGTTATCTCATTTATTATAACTAATATTATATAATATTTATAATATAATATTATAACTAATCTACTATGGGAAAAAATGCAATTGATATGGAGGGCCTGGATACATAGCTATGCTAACAAGTTCTCTTTGTAATGTTTTAATTATTTCACTTAGCTCAGGGGAAATGCCCACAGAAACAAGGAGGAAGAGGAGCAAGAGTGGCTGAAGCTGAAATAGAAAAGACCACTTGCTAAGTACTGAGTTATAGTACGTTCTGGTTGCTGCCAGGTTCAACCTCTCCTTGTTCAGTGGAGCAAAATGTTCCAGACAAGGCTTCCCCAGCTACTCCCGCCTCCCCCACCTGGCACAGTGGTCAGAAGCAGGAAATGACTAAGACAAAATAGAAGTAGCCCTTGGCCATGACGTAGACAATCTTGCCACATAGCCAACTGCCACATATGATGTTGTAAAGCCCCCTCTTGCTTGATTGCCCCACCTTGCTGCTATGACATCTGCCCTGCTGCTTTTATTTATCATGAGCAAATAGGTTACACATGTCCCTTAGTTGCTGCATCTGTGCACACCATTATTCTCTTCACCTCTTTTATTTTTCCTCTAACTGGTTCATACTTATAATATAACCCACAGAATGTAATAGTTTGAGATTCATGTTTCTGTTCTGCAAAATTTCTGGATGTCCAAATTTTGAATATCAATGACTTGTACGTTTGGGTTGCTGAGTAGTATTCTATTATTTGGGACAAATGAAGTATGGTTGCTTACACCTTAATAGACATCTGGAACTTTTCCAATTTGGAACAATTACAAATAAAGCTGCTATGAGTGTAAAAACCAGTAATATATGTGAGTGTAAACAAATTATTTGTTCACTGGAACTCCAACTGATAAGATTGTATATCTTTCTTTCTGGACTACATAGAATTTCCAGTTCTATGCTTCCTTGCTAAGATTTTTCATGTTTTCCAAATAAAGTCTTGTTATTATCTACATTTTATCATGTTGTTCATGGTGAAAGCAATTTATATGGTTCTGGTAACACCAATTCAGCCTACAAAATTAGTTAATAATTAATTTTGATTATTAATTTTTATTTAATCTTTCACTTCTAAATATATATCATAGATACCTTTTATCAAATATCAGGGCAGAATTTGTACAAAACATAACTGATACATAAGCAAGACTATCATTATTTGAAAAATTAGCACAGTAAAATTATGTGTATTCACTAAAATACAAAATATCACTTTATGTAATTTAGCTGAGATACTAAAAGGAAAGTCATATGTTACCTGTGCCCATGTGCTACCTAGTGTGCATGCATCATCTTGTGCATCTAGCTTATGTGGGTTCTGGGGACTTGAACCTGGGTCCTTAGGCTTCTCAGGCAAGCACCTTAACAGCCAAACCATCTCTCTGGCCCAGAAAGTCAATTTTTTTGAGATGCCCTGTGATCTAGAGGCTATGTTTCTCCTAGGCACAACTGAGAGAAAGCCCAACCTCATGTTTTTTTTTTTTTTTTTTTAAGCTAAGTACTTTGCATTTGTGAAATGTTTAGCAGGAAAGCTAGTTGGTAACATTGTAAACCCAGATTTAAGCTAATTTCAGAGGATTTTGTAGTACTTGGGAAGCCCTCTCTGATAAGAACACTCAGTAGCCAGATCTTTAGTAGTTTTGAATATGTCATTTTTGTTTATTATTTTGTTTATTTTTACTTATGTGAGAGTGACAGACAGAGAGAAAGAGGCAGATAGAGAAAGAATGGGCGCGCCAGGACCTCCAGCAACTGCAAACAAACTCCAGATGCGTGTGCCCCCTTGTGCATCTGGCTACCGTGGGTCCTGGGAAATTGAGCCTCAAACCGGGGTCCTTAGGCTTCACAGGCAAGCGCTTAACCGCTAAGCCATCTCTCTAGCCTTGTCATTGTTTTTTGACATAAACAACTATTTATATTTATGTTCAAATGTTCTGTAAACCAAAGCAAGAATCCAGTGCTTCAAAGATATCTGAATGGTGGGATAACATGTTTATGATAATTTCAATCAGTAGTGATAAAATAGAATACCACTACTTTAACAATGTCTGTTGAGTATAGTTCTCTATTAGAGAGTAGATTACATATGTCTTGGAGCAGGATAACATTCATAAGATATTTTGGAAAATAAGGATTTAAAATTTTCATTAAGTTAATTTTTTGTGAAATGTAAAGATGTGAACATTAAATCTTATTCCATTCTGACATATGCTTCAACTGGCCCACTAGGAAGACTTCCATGACAAAATCTAGATGATAATCAGCAGCCCACTGGAATGACATGGTTTATACTAGTATTTACCCATTTGCCATTCCCTTGATACCTAAAAGATCATATTATCAGAACAAAAGTCTAGCATGTTCTATCAGATCATGTGCATTATAACCTTCATGAGTGAAAAGGATCCTTTTTGTAATAATATTGCTTACAATTACATTGAGGCATTTGGATTTAAGATTTGAATAAAAATTAGTATGCATTTAAATCAGTTTAACACTGCAGACTTTATTTGATGCATTGAAATACTCTTAAGTTTCTGTTTCAAATTTCATATTTACAATATAATCCTTAGCAATGTTACTCATTGGCTATTTCCATCAAAACTAACTACAAATACTAGGTGAAAATCCATACTTACAGAGCCCTGGTCTCAGGCCCAGCTCACATGGTAAGTCTCATATACATTTAGTTAACTTTGGTGACACTGCCTAAAATTCCATAGTACCTATAAGGGCCATAGTGAAGATAAGGTATATTTGACACAGTGTCATACCATTTAAACTCAGATTAAGGAAAACAGAGTTTAGGATTCTTACCATAGTACATGTCTGTATATTTTTTGAAAATATGCTAAGTTCTCATACTCATAGTTTCATTTTTGAATAAAAATTCATAATTGCATGTCCAAGGAAGATTCTGAGACTATCAAATATGGCCACACATGCAAAAATAATGATCTATAAAGCATTTAAGCTACAATGCATTGTTAGCAATCAACTTTAACTAATAGGTGACATAAATAATAATAGATGAAATATTTTTCCGGAGAAATAGTGGAACAACTAATAGGTGACTTATAAATAATAATAGATGAAATATTTTTCAGGAGAAATAGTGGAACATTCCACTAATACCATAATGTTTACCCATAAAATTAATGAGAAATTTTCTACTATTTTATTGAAGTATCCTTCATATGGGATATTTCTTTGTAAATCTCATTAAATAATAGATCCTCTTACAGATTTCCCTGACATTATCCACTCTTTGTAATTGCTAAGTAATATTAATAAAATAATTATGCAAATCTTTTAATAACCAAATAGAATTTTTCCCTGAACAATTGCCTAGGTCTTATTGCTCTTGCTATCAGAATAAATATTTAATGCCATCCCTTAAATCCTATGCAAAATCAAATAAGCTTGCATTAACTAGTATTTCATATAATACTAATCAAGTTAAGAAGACATAAAGAAGAAGAAAAGGACCATTTCAAGATGAAAACAATGAAGGTTCTCTGTAGATCTTGGTAAAACTTAGGGTGCAGACTCAAGAAAACATTTTCCCCCTTCAGCATCAGCTCATTTAAGAAGCAATTTATTTCTGAAATAGGCCCCTGGGGCAGGCTGGTGGTGACTGTAATGGGGGATATCTCACTGGCCACTCAAGGAAATTGCTATGGACTTTTAATCTTATTTTGATTAAGTTCTGTGTAGATTGTGTCTGCCAGGCAGCACTGAGATTACAGTTTCTGAGATCTCTCCTCTGCGCTTGGGCCGAGATTCAATTTTTTCCTGCTTTTTCAAGGTTAACTTGAAACAATATTACCCATTTCTTATAAATAGTAGATGTTTAGGTTTTGAGTTGTCCTAGAAACTGTAATGGTAATAAAGACACTGCATTTACAAATCACAAGTTTATAAAAGTCTTTTTTTGAAAAAGTTTCATGAGTGAAGAAAAAGAAAGGGAAAAATATAATATCCCCAGATATTTAGAGCTGAAAAATTGAGAGTGTTATAAGGAAACATAATATAGTTTAAAAATTATTAATATTATTATATTATATATATATTTATTATATTATATATATATTTATAATATTATTAATAAAGATAAATCGTTCATGATAAGCGAGCATCTACACAGTATGATATTTCTTTTCAGCAAGTTTAGACAAAGTAGGATGATGGGCTCTATTCTGAACCCATCACAGAACATGCAACAAGAGATTGTCTTTCACTTTGTCTTAG
Organism: Dipus sagitta; assembly: GCA_036346955.1. Classification (NCBI taxonomy): domain Eukaryota; kingdom Metazoa; phylum Chordata; class Mammalia; order Rodentia; family Dipodidae; genus Dipus; species Dipus sagitta. Next base: position 76,691,243 of record CM070783.1, on the reverse strand, counting down.
ATTACACACTGTTAACTGTTTACCCTAAATCTATACCCTATTACCTCTTCGAAATAAAAACAAAGTGCAAATGTCTCCTTTTTTGCCAACCAGTACAGATGAATCAGTGATATCTCTGCCAGTCTCCAAGACGAAGGTATAGGTCAAGTTGAAAATCAGTCAGGACAAGTGGTTGCCTTGGTTAGCTCAGTAGGAAATCCAGGGTCAAAAAAGTCTAGGACAACTCACCCAGACAAACAAATGCTTCATGGGAAGGAAAAACACCTTATCTGTGCTAATCAGACTCAAGTGGCAGCTGGCTGTTATTGGCATATAAATTTCTTCTCCTTCCTGCATATGAATAGCTAACTATCCTGCAACAAATTTCTTACCAGCATTAAGTAAATTTTAATATATGATGTCTGGAAACATTTCTTTCTTGGGACATCATGCCATCATCAGTTAAATCTCAAATCATCAAGCTGAGCTTGGTGACATGGCTGCAGTACAGCAGTTGGGAGGGTAAGTTTGATGCCAGTCAGGTCCAAACCCACACTGTGTCTCTAAATAAATATATAAGGCAGACCTGTAACCTGTCTTGAAAGCATGTTGACATGTGTCCTTTCTGGAGTTCCACAGCACTTACCATGTTAATCTCTATTAGGGCAATGTCTTATTTTCAGATTGACATCTTGCTGAAGGTGTGTGAATGGACAGGGAGGATAATGAGTACCAGAGCTGTGAGGCAGCAAGTAGGTCCTAGGGACTCAAAATCATCAGCTAGCTATGTACTCTGCAAGTGTTATGATTTGAGATGAGCACAGGGTGTGTGAAAATGGTGGTGAGTTATTCTCTGAGCTTCTAATTCATAATTCACTGCATTTCTTCTGGTTGTATTCAAGTGGACAGAAACATTTCAATCACCCTTTTAAATGTAGTAACTGGAGTTCTTGCACATGTTACAAAAGCAATCATACCTCATCCACAGTTGTTCAGAGTTTGGGGAAGCAGGAAGTGGTGTGTAACTCTTTAAGAAAAATAAAATGCTCTTCTTCAAACCTTCAGTAATTAATATGTCACTGAACCTTGTTTATGTGTTTACCAACTATAAATTTTATCTAAAAATGTATGTTATAAACAAATGTAATAGCAAGAAAGTATAAATTTACCTCACTCATTCTTATATGCTTGTGAAATTCTGAGTAACATATTGGTCTTATATATATAATTTGTTTGTTTGTTTGTTTTTGTTTTTGTTTTTGTTTTTTCAAGGCAGGGTTTCACTCTAGTCCAGGCTGACTTGGAATTCACTATGTAGTCTGAGGGTGGCCTTGAACTCATGGTGATCCTCCTACCTCTGCCTCCCAAGTGCTGGGATTAAAGGTGTGCATCACCATGCCAGGCATTAAAGATATTATTATATAAACAAAAGATGTAGATGTACTTTGACCATATTCATTTCATACCCTCTTATCTCTTCTCCCCTCCTATGATCCCCATGTATTCTCCTCGCATATCATGTATTTGCATATAATTTACATATTTATGTAGAACCTAGAATTCTCAAGTTAGAGTTTGTTGGCATTTCCAAGGGGCCTTGGTATGCCTATCCTCATTTTCTGTCTTTCTCTTCATAAATCAATCAATCAAAAAATAAAAATGTGTTAAACAAGTTGTCTCCAGGCAAACCAATGATAAAGTTGTTAACAGAGGGAATGACAAGTGCAAAATTTAATATGTTTCAGTGGAGGAAATAAGAACTACTTTATTCTTTTGTGTTTCTTTTTGAGTGCCTCATTCTGAAATGAAGCCATTAGTTGAGCATTTATCTAGGATTTCAAGTCTCTCAAATATGTTATTTTAGAATTCTCTTCTCCTTACTCTGGAAGTATAGACTTTATATGGTGTTGCAGTCAGGTCTGCATTGCTGGTAGAAATCACCCAACCAAGACCAGCTTCTGGGAAAAAGAGGTTTATTTTGGCTTTCAGGCTTGAGGGGGAAGCTCCATGATGGCAGGGGGAAACAATGGTATGAGCAGAGGGTGGACATCACCCCTTGGCCAAAATAAGGTGGACAACAGCAACAGGAGAGTATGCCAAACACTGGCATGGGGAAACTGGCTATAACACCCATAAGCCCACACACAACAATACACTCCTTCCAGGAGGCATTAATTCCCAAATATCCATCAGCTAGGAACCTAGCATCCAGAACACCTAAGTTTGAATCAAACCTGAATCAAACCACCACATTCTGCCCCTGGCCCCCATAAACTGATATCCATACATGATGTAAAATACAATGCATTGAGTCCAACTTTAAAAGTCCCCATAGTTTTTATCAATCCCAATGATGTTGAAACATCTCCATAGTCCATCTTTTAACTGAGCTATTATACCAAAAAATAGCCTCAGGAAAAAAAAAAAACCCATAATGGCACAGAATAAACATTCACATTGCAAAAGATGGCTTTGGGCATAGCAAAGAAATATTCAACCAATATAAGATTTAAAAGAACCAGGGCAAACATCAAACTCTGTAGCCTCAAGTCCAACAACTCTAGCCAGTGACAAATCTCCAAGTCTCTGGCATTCCAATTCCGCCCCTCCAGCTAGGTTACTCACAGTCCTGGAAAACCTCATCAGGACCAGCAGCTCATTAGCAGCCATCTCATGGTCCCGGCATCTCCACTGGGTCTCCACTGCAAGCTGCGGTTCATCCTCATGGCCCCATGGGGTCTCCATGCAGGCAACCAGGAAACCTGCTTCACACTGCCCATGGCCATTTCCAAAACACAAGACCATTTTGCAAACTCAATGACCCTCTCTTTCCTGCATTTCTTATACTCCACAATACCAAGTAGGGTGTCAATTTGTTAATCCAGGAGGGGAATAAAACAGACTTTGAAGAACAGGACACTTCTTGAGCACTCAGGCCCCTTCAATAGAGTCTACTTTCTTCCTGTTGCCCCAGTGCAGGTCAGCTGGCCCAATTTCAAAGGTTATAATCTCTCAAACAATTTGCAGGTTAATGGGCAGAAGTTTAGATTAGTTTCAATTAGTTTAGATTTCATTTCTTTTGTGCCATATCCCTCTGCTCACACCAGTTCTTTTTTTTTTTTTTTTTTTTTTTTTTTTTGCAAAGCAACCGTTCTTCTCAGGACCTAGGCATAATAGCAAACTTCCCACACAAACTGCTAGCCCAGTCCAGGCACAGCTCTTTCTCACTCTCATAAACCAAACCTCACAGTCTATAGTTCCTACTGTATTCAGGTCTTTCAACTCTAACCAGAATAGTCCATCAAACTGTACTTACAGCACTGCAAGACATCTCTTAGGCCAAGGTTTCAAATCCTTCCCTATTCCTCTTGAAAATCAGGTCCAAAAGGCCAAAGCCACGCAGTCAGGTGTCAGGCAGCAACCCCACCCTCAGTACCACTTTACTGTTACAGTCAGGTTTGCATTGCTGGTAGAAATCACCCAACCAAGATCAGCTTCTGGGATGAAGAGGTTTATTTTGGCTTTCAGGCTCAAGGGGGAAGCTCCATGATGGCAGGGGGAAACAATGGCATTAGCAGAGGGTGGACATCACCCCTTGGCCAAAATAAGGTGGACAACAGCAACAGGAGAGTATGCCAAACACTGGCATGGGGAAACTGGCTATAACACCCACAAGCCCTACCCCCAACAATACACTCCTTCCAGGAGGCATTAATTCCCAAATATCCATCAGCTAGGAACCTAGCATCCAGAACACCTAAGTTTGAATCAAACCTGAATCAAACCACCACATTCTGCCCCTGGCCCCCATAAACTGATATCCATACATGATGTAAAATACAATGCATTGAGTCCAACTTTAAAAGTCCCCATAGTTTTTATCAATCCCAATGATGTTGAAACATCTCCATAGTCCATCTTTTAACTAGCTATTATAACCAAAAAATAGCCTCAGGAAAAAAAAAAAAAACCCATAATGGCACAGAATAAACATTCACATTGCAAAAGATGGCTTTGGGCATAGCAAAGAAATATTCAACCAATATAAGATTTAAAAGAACCAGGGCAAACATCAAACTCTGTAGCCTCAAGTCCAACAACTCTAGCCAGTGACAAATCTCCAAGTCTCTGGCATTCCAATTCCGCCCCTCCAGCTAGGTTACTCACAGTCCTGGAAAACCTCATCAGGACCAGCAGCTCATTAGCAGCCATCTCATGGTCCCGGCATCTCCACTGGGTCTCCACTGCAAGCTGCGGTTCATCCTCATGGCCCCATGGGGTCTCCATGCAGGCAACCAGGAAACCTGCTTCACACTGCCCATGGCCATTTCCAAAACACAAGACCATTTTGCAAACTCAATGACCCTCTCTTTCCTGCATTTCTTATACTCCACAATACCAAGTAGGGTGTCAATTTGTTAATCCAGGAGGGAATAAAACAGACTTTGAAGAACAGGACACTTCTTGAGCACTCAGGCCCCTTCAATAGAGTCTACTTTCTTCCTGTTGCCCCAGTGCAGGTCAGCTGGCCCAATTTCAAAGGTTATAATCTCTCAAACAATTTGCAGGTTAATGGGCAGAAGTTTAGATTAGTTTTCAATTAGTTTTAGATTTCATTTCTTTTGTGCCATATCCCTCTGCTCACACCAGTTCTTTTTTTTTTTTTTTTTTTTTTTTTTTTTTGCAAAGCAAACCGTTCTTCTCAGGACCTAGGCATAATAGCAAACTTCCCACACAAACTGCTAGCCCAGTCCAGGCACAGCTCTTTCTCACTCTCATAAACCAAACCTCACAGTCTATAGTTTCCTACTGTATTCAGGTCTTTCAACTCTAACCAGAATAGTCCATCAAACTGTACTTACAGCACTGCAAGACATCTCTTAGGCCAAGGTTTCAAATCCTTCCCTATTCCTCTTGAAAATCAGGTCCAAAAGGCAAAGCCACGCAGTCAGGTGTCAGGCAGCAACCCCACCCTCAGTACCACTTTACTGTTGCAGTCAGGTTTGCATTGCTGGTAGAAATCACCCAACCAAGATCAGCTTCTGGGATGAAGAGGTTTATTTTGGCTTTCAGGCTCAAGGGGGAAGCTCCATGATGGCAGGGGGAAACAATGGCATTAGCAGAGGGTGGACATCACCCCTTGGCCAAAATAAGGTGGACAACAGCAACAGGAGAGTATGCCAAACACTGGCATGGGGAAACTGGCTATAACACCCACAAGCCCACACACAACAATACACTCCTTCCAGGAGGCATTAATTCCCAAATATCCATCAGCTAGGAACCTAGCATCCAGAACACCTAAGTTTGAATCAAACCTGAATCAAACCACCACATTCTGCCCCTGGCCCCCATAAACTGATATCCATACATGATGTAAAATACAATGCATTGAGTCCAACTTTAAAAGTCCCCATAGTTTTTATCAATCCCAATGATGTTGAAACATCTCCATAGTCCATCTTTTAACTGAGCTATTATACCAAAAAATAGCCTCAGGAAAAAAAAAAAAAACCCATAATGGCACAGAATAAACATTCACATTGCAAAAGATGGCTTTGGGCATAGCAAAGAAATATTCAACCAATATAAGATTTAAAAGAACCAGGGCAAACATCAAACTCTGTAGCCTCAAGTCCAACAACTCTAGCCAGTGACAAATCTCCAAGTCTCTGGCATTCCAATTCCGCCCCTCCAGCTAGGTTACTCACAGTCCTGGAAAACCTCATCAGGACCAGCAGCTCATTAGCAGCCATCTCATGGTCCCGGCATCTCCACTGGGTCTCCACTGCAAGCTGCGGTTCATCCTCATGGCCCCATGGGGTCTCCATGCAGGCAACCAGGAAACCTGCTTCACACTGCCCATGGCCATTTCCAAAACACAAGACCATTTTGCAAACTCAATGACCCTCTCTTTCCTGCATTTCTTATACTCCACAATACCAAGTAGGGTGTCAATTTGTTAATCCAGGAGGGGAATAAAACAGACTTTGAAGAACAGGACACTTCTTGAGCACTCAGGCCCCTTCAATAGAGTCTACTTTCTTCCTGTTGCCCCAGTGCAGGTCAGCTGGCCCAATTTCAAAGGTTATAATCTCTCAAACAATTTGCAGGTTAATGGGCAGAAGTTTAGATTAGTTTCAATTAGTTTAGATTTCATTTCTTTTGTGCCATATCCCTCTGCTCACACCAGTTCTTTTTTTTTTTTTTTTTTTTTTTTTTTTTTGCAAAGCAACCGTTCTTCTCAGGACCTAGGCATAATAGCAAACTTCCCACACAAACTGCTAGCCCAGTCCAGGCACAGCTCTTTCTCACTCTCATAAACCAAACCTCACAGTCTATAGTTCCTACTGTATTCAGGTCTTTCAACTCTAACCAGAATAGTCCATCAAACTGTACTTACAGCACTGCAAGACATCTCTTAGGCCAAGGTTTCAAATCCTTCCCTATTCCTCTTGAAAATCAGGTCCAAAAGGCCAAAGCCACGCAGTCAGGTGTCAGGCAGCAACCCCACCCTCAGTACCACTTTACTGTTACAGTCAGGTTTGCATTGCTGGTAGAAATCACCCAACCAAGATCAGCTTCTGGGATGAAGAGGTTTATTTTGGCTTTCAGGCTCAAGGGGGAAGCTCCATGATGGCAGGGGGAAACAATGGCATTAGCAGAGGGTGGACATCACCCCCTGGCCAACATAAAGTGGACAATAGGAACAGGAGAATGTGTCAAACACTGGCATGGGGAAACTGGCTATAACACCCACAAGCCCCACCCCCAACAATACACTCCCTCCAGGAGGCTTTAATTCCCAAATATCCATCAGCTAGGAACCTAGCATCCAGAACACCTAAGTTTATGGGGGATACCTGAATCAAACCACCACAGATAGCTTTCATAAAATCAGGCAATCCTAGAACTAGAAGAAAATCTTGCAATTTTATTGTTTTTTGTATTATTGACTCATTGTATTCTATTTTCATAGGCTTTTCAATTCTGATGCATTATTAAAATTTATTTATTTACTTATTTGAGATAAAGCAAGAGAAAAAGGCAGGTAGAGTTACAGGATAGGTGAACTAAGGCCTCTAGCCACTGCTCACAAACTCCAAACAAATGTGCCACCTTGTGTATCTGGCTTCTGTGGGTACTGGGTAATTGAACTTGAGTCCTTAGACTTTGCAGGCAAACATCTTATCTGCTATGCCTTCTCTCCATCCCTCATGCATTCCTTTTATACAAATGTACAAATGTTGCACTCTAAATATTCCCTTGTTTCTGTTTTTGGTGGTCCCTTTAGCTAGCTATATATTGTAGTTTACAATAGCTAATTAAGTCTAAAGTGATTTCTCTGTGTCTCTTTACAAAAGAAATTTTCCAACTCACTTTCTGGAATGATTTTGTCACTTTACTAGCCCTCAGAAAATTACTGGGCATGAAATGATTTATGTTAATTTGTTAGTTTGATTTTTCAAGGTTCAAGTCCATATTATTTACATTAGAAGTACACACACACACACACACACAAATATAGTCAGATAAATACACATATAAGTACATAATTTATTTCTACCAACTGCTACAGGGTTCACTAGTAATATCATCTTCATAACTCCAAACTACTAAATGCATTAATTATTTGCATTCAGTTAGGTTGATTAGCATATCATCTTGTATTTGATAAAATTTGATAAAATGCAGACTAAGTTGTTCTGTCCATCTTCCTGTCATCTATAAAAGTCAAAAAACTGGTCATTCTGGATCAGCTACTTTTGTACCTGAACAGGCTGTGTTCCTTATTTAGCTGCAGATTTGGGTGTAAGCATACAACTTAATTTCTACTGTTTTTCTACTTTCACTTGCTACTGAAATATTTTTCAGGCTAACTTTGTAGCCAGGTAACCTAATCCTCAATCTAAACTCCAAGTTATACTTTTTCAGATATCAAAACATTCTTTACCATGCTTAGAAAAATGTTAAAAAATGCAATGTTTTCGCAAACATGGCTATCCAACAGTCTCAGAAATAGCCATTAAGTAATCAGAATTCTGTTCAAATGTAAGATGAGATGAAAGCCAATTATTTCCATCATTAACAAGTTAATCAGAAAGAATGTCATATAAAGGCTAACTTGTAAAAATTATTGTCTCTATTATTAGTAAAAATCAACTTACACAGGTAGAAATTTCATTTATATGTGATCAAGTAAATTTTAAACAATGTGTTGTACCTTATGCTTTCATTAGTGTAGTGTTTTTTTTTCTTTTTAAGAAATGTTGAAAACTAAAGGACAATATATTCCTATCATGTTATAAACATGTACAACATATATATCTTTTAAAACTATGTCATACAAAGATTGCATTTTATTTGATTTGTAATTGTAATTGTAATTGACTTATGCAGTCTCTCAGCATGTTTCATTTACACAAGAGAAAACTATTTAATTATAAGTATTTTAATTTACCTTGGTAATTTCATTAGAAAAATGATGAATTACTTTGAGCAATCAGTTTTACAGGGAATCATAGTGCTTTATTTAAAACACAAATAAGAAGGAAAGCAGATAAACTAATGCATAAAACATAAAGAAAAGTCAGTCAGTTAGTAAAAGGAAATCAGCATTGGAATATTTCTTTCCACAGCTGGTTAAAATTTGTCCATTTTGCTGAGTAACTAATAATTATATTTTAAGTTCAATTGACTCTTGACACAGCAATGGGATTTTAAGCAAATACTGTATTAAAAAATAAATGGTATTTTTAGAGTGTTGACATTTAGAAAATGCAAGTTTTGTGAAATTTTGTGATGTGTTTTAGAATCATAAATGCTAAAGGAAGTGAGTAAAAGATTGCATTTAATGGATTAAAACAGGAACATTTTAAGTACTTGAAGGCCCAAGGCACAATTCTATTATAAGTAGTACTCTTTCTATCAAAAATGTAGCTACCTAAATTTAACACTAATTCAGCTTAATAATGTGTATTTATCTTTAAGGTCTAACCCATGCTCATAAACCCTGACTTCATAGCAGAAACACATGGCAAGACTAAGACTATAAATACTGTAAATTTCTTGGGGTTCAAGTAAGTACTTTATGTGTGTTTCTGTGTGGGTATATCAGTGTGGTGTACTGTGTGTGTGTGTGTGTGTGTGTGTGTGTGTTCTTTTTGAACATGTATGTAGAGGCCAGAAGGTAACCTTGGCTGTGATTTTTCAGGAAAGCCATAATCCTGTCTTGAAGATAGGGCCTGTGGTGGATGTGAATATCTGGACTCCATAGCCTGAGGGGCTTTTTTGTTGTTGTTGATATTTTTCATTCCATTTTTATTTTTATTATCAAATAGAAACTTTCTATGGACGCATCATATCTTGGTAACATCATTTCCCTCCTTCCTGCCCCCACAGCGCTAATAGCCATCCTCATGGAAATTGCTACTATTCACCATACGGTTGTGAGTTTTGAGTTATGAGAACAGCAGGCAATCATTGTGGGGAAGGGCAATGTCCCTGGATATTCCTTCCTATCCTGTGGCTCTTACATTCTTTCTGCCTCCTCTTCTGCAAACTTCCCTGAGGCTTGGCGGGTGTGCTATAAGTCTACATTATTGTTGAGTTCTCATCAGATTCTGGATTTCAGCTTTGGCACATTTTGAGTATTTTCAGTGTGTCTCCATCATCCCTGGCACAGGTTGTCAGGCTCACAATGGAAGCAGCACTCTTGCTCATCTCATCAATACCTCTGTGGTTTCACCTGGGCCCCAGTTGATGTGTGAGGCATTGTTCTCCTCATGCCAGGGAATCAGCAATCTTGTCTCATCTTGTTGAAAGATTTTAGTTGTCTTCAATTCTCACTGCCTTCTGTAAAAGAAAAAAAAAAAAAAGAAAAAAGAAAAAGAAAAGAAGAAACCAGATTCTGCAGTGGAGAGTGAGATAAACATTGTTAATTTAGAGGGATTTTGATGGTATAGCCTCTCTTTTGGCCACAAACTAGTGGGAGCTTCTCATCAGAGTCCATAATATTGGTTTGACTCAGTTCCCAGTTCCAGCTATGGGTTCCTTTCCACTAAGCTGATCTCATAGCCAATAAGAGAGCCATTGTTTACCCACCTTGGCTGGATGCCACCATTTTGTGTCTACATCTGAGTATGGATTAATCTTGTAACTCAAGTCTCCAGTAGCCTACTAGAAGATATGTCACTGGAGGAAGATCTTAAGTGTAGCCCTAATGTATGTAAAGAGAAGTTTGAGCTCTGAATATTTGTGTTTGCTGCAATTGTTTCTTCCTGCTATGGATCTATGGAAGTGAGGTACATTGTTCTGACACTGAGGGGTTTTTTCCCTGAAATCTGTAAGCTTGAAATAAATCCTTTCTGCTATAAGCTGCTTCAGACTGATGTTTGTCCAGCAAGGTGAAAGTAACTATAACAGAACTTCTTTGTTCTGGTGCTCACCAATTAGCTTAGAGTTACTGGCTCCAAAGATCTGCCTGACTCCACCTCCCCATTGCTGGGACTACAGGTGTGCACCACCATGCCCAGGTTTGCTTTATTTCTTTTCTTATTCTTTCTTTCTTTCTTTCTTTTTTTTAAAGTGGATTCTGGAGATCAAAGTCAGGTCTCCATTCTTTCATGACAAACAATTAAGCAACTAAACTATCTCCCCAGTCACCCTTGTGGGTATTTGGAAATGCCCCATTAATAACCAGGGAATATTGAGAGGTAACTTATACTAACACCTGCCATATGCTGCTAAGCTGTGTACATAATGATATCAATGCAATGTTACAAATGTGCTTGCTCAGATAGAAGATGGTTTCTGTATTTTCTTATCCATTTAGGAATAAACTTAAAATTGTAAATTGTAGCCATTGAATCTGTATCACTTACTTTCTTGTTGCCGGTACAAAAACACCCAAACAAGAAGTGATTTAGTGAAGGAAATCTTTCATTTTGGTTTATAATTCCAGGGGGTAAAGCCCATTATATTTGGAAAAGTATGGCAGGAGTAGGAAGCCAGCATCATGTCCTCAAAACAGCAAACAGGAAGCACAGTACAGTGAAAGCTGAATGTACAGCTAACTTTCTGATTGTTCCAGAGTCCAGGAACCCAGCCCAAGGGCCAGTTCCAAATACAGTTAGGGTGGGTCCCCGCACCTCAATTAATGTAATCTAGAACACCCCTCACACACATGATTAGAGAGTTGTTTCCATAGTGATTCTAAATCCTGTCCATTTGCTAACCATTAATCAACCCTATAAGCCTTATAATAGAAATAAGAAAAAATAATAAATAATATGTTATTGTTATTGAACAAAGAAATGTTAATAACAGATTTTTTTTAATTCAGCTTATATGATGTTATTTTTTCTTATCTTTAGGTAAACAATATTAAGATGGTATCACTTGCTGGGTATTTACATAAAGGACACAGTTTCTGAAGCTAATAGAGCAAATTTGAAATGTTATTTACTGACAGTGTTTTGGTTTCCTTCACAAAGAATTGGTGAGTAGTTTGGGAATTCACAAATCATATTTTATTTTAATGGAAAATATATGTTTAAGTTGCTTTAAGTCCTCCTTTCTCGTTATTCATATTTGAAGTACTTTTATCTATTATTCACCCAAATTTTAATATTTCTGTGTAGAATGATACTATTAATTACATTCTGATCTTCCAAAGCATTTTTAAGTAGCTATGCTAAGAAAACATTAAGAAACAAATAGTACTAAGGTTTCAAAATGCCAAAGTTCCACTCTAATAAATTAACTGAAAATTTTATTAAGAATAAACAAAACAGGCTATGGGCACTCTTGAAGATAAAATAGGGGGACATCACCAGACCAGAAAATTGAGGAATTTTGGAATAGATGATGCGTATTATATCCAATTGCCAAAGAAACTCATCACTTTCTGTTACTGAACTTGAATCAAGAAGCCTGCTGCTTGCTAATCTGCAAGTGGACACATTTCTTGAAAGCAGCTGTAATGTCAGTGTTTGGGGAGAGATCACTATCTGGAATCTCAGGCTGGCTGTGCTCCGCTCTTGAGAGTCAGTCCTGGCAGCTCATGTTTTTTCCCAAATAAAAGCTTTCATCTTTGCTACAGAGTGGTTTCCGTGGCCTTGGACACTCCCAAAACGTATATCTGGAGCTCATGAGTTAGATAGGAGATTTCCAGTTGCCCTCTTGGGTGGCCAGACCTCCTTTTCCCTGACCAGACCACCGAGCTGCCGTTTGACCATCTGAAAGTTTCAGACTATCTCTGCTTGGTACCAGCTTTCACACCCACCACAATTCTGCCCCACTCTTCTTTCCTTCTCCTTCTCCTTATCCTCCCTCCTTTGTGAGTATCCCTTCTAGGTTGGCTTGTTCTCAGGTTTAATCTCTCCTTGTGGAATCTGTGCTGGCATGCCAGGATACACCCCTCAGTCACTTTTGGATATCACCCCAGGCCTCAAGGAAGATGCATTGTCAACACCTCAGATCTCTTGATCTCTGGTCTACTGTACCCTAAGGGGTGCCTTTTGATTTTGTTGCACCATTTCAGGACACTCTCCTCCTTCCTCTCTCTCCTGTGGCCTCATCTTTCACTGCCAGCTGCTTTTGCATCAGGAGCACAGTTGCCCATCTTGTCCATTAACAAGCTATAAAGCTGACATTTTCAACCTATATGGTTTCTGCCCATGTAGGAAGTGCAGGCACCATTAACCCTATTGGGCCAGGGGGTCATACTGGTGTTTTGTGTAAACCCAGATTAAACCCTGGTTCCTTTCTCTTACCCTTGTTTTGCTCTTTCTCTGTCTCCTTAAAAACATAAATCCTCTATGACACTTGGACAACACCTTATCTTTCTCTGCAACTCTGCCTGGCCACAATATAAGCTGGACAATGGGTCCAAATGGCCTGGAAGTGGTACTTTTGATTTCCAAATGCTCAATGATTAAAAAAATAAATAAAATAACTTCTGTCAATATACAGGCAAATGGTCCAAAGTACATGTTCAAACATTTTTTTAATTTTTTTTGTTTATTTATTTATTTGAGAGCGACAGAGAGAAGGAGGCAGAGAGAGAGAGAGAGAGAGAGAGAGAGAGAGAGAATGGGCGTGTCAGAGCTTCCAGCCTCTGTAAATGAACTCCAGATGCATGCGCCCCCTTGTGCATCTGGCTAACGTGGGTCCTAGGGAATTGAGCCTTGAACCAGGGTCCTTAGGCTTCACAGGCAAGCGCTTAACCACTAAGCGATCTCTCCAGCCAATGTTCAAACATTTTTAACTCTGCATTCATGACTTTCTCTCTGCTCTGCCTGCTCCTCTCACCAGGTACTTCTAGCCTAGGTCTCAAGAATGTTCTCTCATTCAACCCCTACCCTATATTCATCCTCACCCTCTGCTTTTGACCTGGATGCTGTAGATGACCCTGCCACAACAGCTCCTCCAGCTCCTTCAGCTCCCTCAGCCAGTCCTAACTCCCTGCCTGCTAACAAGGTTTGATTTTGACCTCCAGAGTTGTAAATAGAATAGAAATTTTAAAGGGGAATACATAGCTGCTGAATAAATAAATGTATGAATGAATGTGTGAAAGAGAAATGTTTGTTTGGACTATATGAAAAGTGCACTTAAAATGAGTGTGTGTATATGAGTATGTATGGGGTCACAGCCCTAAGGCTGCAGAATGATTTCTGTTCTGAGCAGTGCCATTTCATTTGGGGGGATGTTCGGCACCAAGCCCACTGAGCCCACAGTACTAGACAGAACACTAAAAGTAATTAAGAACATAGGCAAAAAAAAAAAAAAAGGAAGATTCTCCTACTCTTAAAAATTTATAAAATTGCAGGATCAGAAAGCTGCCTTGTAGCCCTGAGGGAAGTCCAGAACTCTCCCTGGAATTTATGGGTGGGGGAGGCTCTTTCCTAGCTTCCCTACCTTGCAGAACCAGGGGCCTGCAAGCACAGGGAATCTCAGGATCCTGGCCCCAACATGATGATGGGTGAATGCCAAGTCACTGTTAACAGATGGGGATTTCTTATAAGAAATTTGTAACTATTTTATATTTACCTTATCTTTCTATTCTTCTATGGAACTACTAACAAACAACAGCCTCAAAATTTATGCTTAAATTTAGAAGTATTCAATACCAATTTTATTTAAAAAATTCCAAAATTTCTAATAATGATCAAATCTGCTTTCATATTTAAAAAAAATAAGCTTCAGGAAAGTTATAAAAAACAAAGTTCCAAAATCAGTAAATGATAAAATCTGTATGTTTGTTCTGGGTAAATAGTATAAGTCAAATTTGATCTACTCTTGTTAAAAAGTTATTCCAAAATGCCTTTTGAGAAAAAAAAAAAAAAAAACTTAGATGGTCATAATAAAAGTATTATGGAAGAACAATAAAAAGTTTTTTTGTTTAGTAGTTATGAGAGGAACTGACTAAAAAAGATAAACTGGAGAGGAATGGTCATGAAAGACTGAATTTAGAGTACTCAACCACGTTAAGTAGGTTCCTTTATTTGTCAAGCTTTTAACTAAATCTTAAGGTTAAAATTGATTCATATTTAATTCTCTCCTAAGGTTATTATACCTAAAACCCTGCCTCAAAAAAATCTCACAGAGGAATTATTTAATCATTTTTTCCCTACTTTATAAGATAAATAGATCATATTTGGAAATATTAAACAGTATTTATCTAGCACGCACTTAAAAACTATTTACTTCATGGTGAGCAATAAAAAAATCTGAACAAAGTTATATTATGATTTAAGATGTATTTCTTTTTGACTCAGCAGTTAAAGGTGCTTATTTACAAAGCCAGATATACATAGTGTAACAAACATATGGCAATTGTTTGCAGTGCTAAGTAGCCCTGAAATGCCCATTCCTTCTCTTCCACGACACTTGTGTCCTTTTCATTAGATCATGGCAGTTTATTCCAGTTCCTGTATTCTTTGAGTATGTTAGATATGACTTGTAGATTGGATAGGCATCTTATTTAGCTTTTAAAAGTGCTAAATCTCATCTCTCTCTCTCTCTCCATATATATATATATATATATATATATATATATATATATATGATATTATATTATATTAAAATATAATGCAATATTAAAATATTCCAATTCTGATAAGCTTCAAAAAATTGTATTTATATTTAAGCCAAAAATGTTAATACATAATATGGATTTCTTGTTTATTTTCAATTCTGTTAGCAGATATTTTGTTCATAGTTACTCTTTGTAACCTCATATGCCTTAAATAACTGTACTTTTTTTTGGTTTGTTCAAGGTAGGGTCTCACTGTAGCTCAGGCTGACCTGGAATTCACTACGTAGTCTCAGGGTGGCCTCGAACTTATGGTGATCCTCCTACCTCTGTCTCCCAAGTGCTGGGATTAAAGGTGTGCACCACCACACCTAGCTAACTGTACTTTTTGATAATATCAGACTTTTCTAGATATCAGAATATTGTAATTTGGTTTATACATAGTCTATGATGTTTGGCTATCAATAGGAATATATCACCATGCCTGACTAAAACTATATAATTTTAAAGGTGTTTTTTGTCTTGTTTATGCTGGTTTTGCTGTCATGATTATCACTGGGGGTTATAATCTAAGTCTTATAAAAGGTGACTTATTGCGATGTTGTCCTTAGGAAAACTGAAAAATCTCCCCATGTCTGAGGAAAATCCACTGTAAACAAACAATGTTAATATAGTTTGTCTAAGCTTCATGTAACAGTAATAAATATTTCTTTAGTTAAACCTGTTCAATGGTAAAAGGTACTTATTTAGAAATTTACTTTGTGTCTTTCATATTGTCTCTAATGTATGTTAAAATTGAACTTGCTTAACTCAGCAATGACCAGAGTTTATTTTATTCTTGAGCTATGTATAATCTGTCTCAGTCAAGGTTTCATTTAATTAATTTAATTGTCCCATTTCTGGTATCTTATGTTTATTGCTTATAAATATATTGATACCTAAGACATGTGTCCTGCCCTAGAAAAATAATCTTAAATTGTTGTTATACTTCCAGTTTGGGGGGTAATTGGTACTTAAATTTGTGTACAGACTAACAAAAGTTGTTTTCAACACAGATACTAAGTTTTTATACTGTCATGTCTTTTTCCTTACATAGAATTTCTAGATTAAATCTATTGCACCAAAGTTATTGATAAAATGTTGGTTTTAGGGCTACTAAAATATTCAGCCTATACTTATAAGTGACAGATGCTTAAAAGATAGAATGTGTATGCTTTCTATGTTCCAAATTAGCTTACACTGCCATGTGACAACTAAACTTAAGTGCTAATCAAAATTATTTTAAACACTGTGTCATTCTCTAACCAGATCTGCTTTGCTAAGCAAACATGTTCAGCACCCTTTTAACTAATCTGTTTAGCTAATCACATACCTACAGTCTCTCCCAGTGATTAATAACCATATATAGAAGCAAAAATCAATTGAAAACATTGGAGCTAAAAGGATAACCAATATTTTGGTTCCTGCTGCCAGGTCAGAAGACCACAGGAGATGATGGGACACTTAAACTTCTAGCCTCCGGTAAGTTACATGTCTTCTTGATCAGATAGGATATGGAGACCCATTAATGAATTGCAAGTCCATGTATCTACAAGAGGAAAGTAACATTGAATAAAAATCAGTCCTCCAGGCTTTGCAAAAGAGGGAGTGCCACTTGGTCAGCACGGCCTAGACTTATCCTATGACAATGCTGAGAGTCATAGAACTCCTCACAAGTACCCAAAAGTCTTTCCTGAAGTGTAATTATTGAACTCCAAAATATACAATTAATTCTGGCAGCCTCCATGGTCTTAATCACCCAGTAATAAAAATATAACTACAAAATATAACTAAAATATACACAAAGATTCAAACTAATAGACTCCCCTTTCTGATGCTGACTTACAATACTAAACTCTAACATTAACTCATGCCTTCTGTCTCTGCCTGTCCCTGATTACTTCTGAATGTCACCTATCCTGACTCCAGCTCCTCCCACTTGCCTTAGCCAGAATCAGAGCTGTTCCTTGGGCCCCCTCCTTCCTTAGCCCTTACCCTATCTCATCCAGGGATAAGTACAGTGCCATCCCAAAGAACACTCTCAAACTTTAACTCTTTTTTTTTGTTACTACTATTTCCCTGATCCCAAAATGCTCCTTTTGAATACACTGATGCCCCTTGCCTCCTCTACGTTGCCCCAAACCCTCTATCCCTTGCCTTTGAATGCTCATACTTACTTTATGCATGAGATTTTGATGTTCTAGCTGTTGACAAGAGTAACAAGCTCCTTAATTTTCACTTCTGTCTTCTCATGGGGGGAATACAGCCCATCTCTCTCACCTTCTGTATAACAGGTATCACCAGTGACTGCTCCAAAGCCAGCTCAATACAGGAATGGTACAAGAAAAATCTGTTTCATTCAGGACCAAGTTATAGCAACATGCTACACTGGCACTATTGAGCTTACCACTCTGACACCTCTAGCCACCATGAAACTGCTTCATCATCACATGCCCTGAAGGGAGACCCATAAACTGCATTATCCAGCTTCTCCCATAAGAACTCATTGTCTCTATAGTCAGCATGAAAAAATTAACCTTTGTCTCTTATCATTAACAAAAGGCTGGAATGTTAGTTTGGGACAGGATGCCAAAATTGAGTCACTATGGACAGCAGATAGGCAACAGAGACATAAGGAAGTAGGTTATTCACATTCCTGAAGAAAATGCCCAGCCATCATTATCCTTTCCTTCCCTAACAATGCCCCAGGCATGGTTTCCTGCCCCCTTATCTCCTAAGTTGTCTGCTAACTGTTCTGGTCATACACCCTAACTATTTGAAGTGGCTAATATAAAGAACAAAGGAGTTATTTTCCCTTCCTCACCTTCCCCTAACTGAAGAAGATATATATATATAAAATGGCAGGCCCTGTTTTTCCTGAATAAAAGCATTCATCTTTGCCTCAGAGTGGTTTGCATGGTCTTGGTCACTCCCGAACCTTATAGCCATGACATGCTTCATTCTTTCTCATTCTATCTAGGGACTTGAGGAGAATTTTGGTCTCACACACAAACCTACCATGATGTGCTCAAACCAAATGCAACATGATGATTCAACCTTCAACTAGGACCTTGAAAACAGTAACAAACAACCATTTATCCTTAATAACCTCGGACTTTTTTTTTGTATAGAGATGGAAAAAGGATTAAAATATGGCACACAAGTAAGGGATATGGCTCAGTAAATGAAGCACTTACCAAGCAAGCATGAAGACCAAAGTTCAGTTCCTACCACTCACCTAAATGCTTGGTAACTCACCTGTATTCCCAGCTATCCAGAGGTAGAGAATATTCTAAGGCAGCCTTAAAGCAAGCTAGCTGGCTAGATTAGCCAAGTCAGTGAGCTCTGGGTTCAAGTAAGAACATGCCTTAATAAATACAGTGGAGAGTGATTGAAGAAGGAACTCAATTTCACCTGCAGCCATCTCCACACACATGCACACATAAACGTGAATACAAACCTGTGCACTGCACACATGTGTACCTACATACAGGCAAATAGACATTCACAATACACACATACACACACACACACACACACACACACACACACTCACATACAATATGATATTTTATCAAAATACCACAAACTAATGGTTTTATCATCACATATTTATTGTCCATAATTTTTGAGCCAGGTAGTATGATAAGGGATCTGTTTGTCACTAGCAGATGGCTGCCAAATTACTGTTTTTTTTTTTTCACAAGAAAGAGATAGAACTAGTTCTCTTGTATTTTCTTGTAAAGACTACCACATGAACCTCTTCTCATGAAAGTTACATCTACTTATATCCAAAAGCTCCACTTCCAAATATTATTGCATATTAAGTAAGCCTTAGCATATAAGTTTATAGCCATAAGACTATACACAATATGTGAACAATGAAGAAATGAAAAAATGGAAATGAATAATGATTCAAAGAAGCACAAGCACATAGTCAGTTGAATAAATCCAGTGATGAATGACTATACAAGGAGTAAAGATTTTGTAGTGTAATATTAACCTTTCCAGCATATAAAGAAAATCTAAAACTGGACTCCAAGTATAGGAAAAGGAAAGTGGTATAATTTTGTATTACTTAATAAAAACTTAGCAAATACACAATTGCTACTCCTTGAAATAAATTCCTAATTATTAGGCATTTATTTTAGTTGCTGTCATGATAATATAGAACATAACATGTAATGCTATTGTCACTCAGGAACAGGACCACATGTGCTAGAAAACCAATGACTATTTTCAATCTCATTAGTGATGCCTTATCATTATAACTTCAGATATATAAGGACTGAATGTCAAGGAAGGAGAACAGAGTACAGAAGAACTACTAAACTAAACATAGGAGCAGCTAAAGATAGTAAAAACATCAGGTAAGAAACATTTATACAAACAACAATTTCTTAAATCTTTAGAGGTATATTGATATTAAAAATAACTGGATTGTTGTAATCTAGTGGGACTGTAGATTACAAATACATTTGTATTTGGAAATTAACACCATGAAATATATATTACTACTTTTAATTAATGCAGAGTATATCAATTACTTTCTCATTGCTGGAACAAAATACCTGTCCTGAGGTAACTTTTCAAAGGAAAGGTTTAATTTCGGCTTACATTTCAAGAGGAATTTAGGAAAGCATGGCAAGAGCAGGAAATCACCATCAGAGAGACAGAGAAAAGCAAGCTGGCCTGACATGTAACACTTAAAGGCCTAACTACAGTGCCATACTTACTCCTACAATGCTGACATCCTAAAGGATCCAAAGCATTTCTGAATAGAGCCACTTCTTGGTGATTGAGTGTTTAAACACATGAGTCTATTGTAGGATATTTGACATCCAAACCATCTTGGTTTACCTCCAGTTCCCATAGACAAATGGCCAT
Source organism: Dipus sagitta (assembly GCA_036346955.1). Taxonomy (NCBI): domain Eukaryota; kingdom Metazoa; phylum Chordata; class Mammalia; order Rodentia; family Dipodidae; genus Dipus; species Dipus sagitta. The sequence continues at coordinate 76,671,301 of CM070783.1, read as the reverse complement.
TTTGTGGTGCAGAATACAGTCAGTCTAACTTTAAAGGTATTTAGAGGTTTTACAAGTCCTAGCATTGTCCAAAAGCCCCAAGTCTCACCAAATGCTCAAGGCATTCTGTTATCTGTGAGCACTATAAAAAACAAACAAACAAACAAAAAAAAAAAAAAAAAAAGAAAGAAAGAAAGAAAGAAAAAGGAACTGGCAGGCGGGATGAAAAAGAGTGCTGCTTCCAAGGAGAGCCTGACAACCTGCACCAGGGTGATGGAGAGAGATATTGAGCATACTCATAATGCACCAAAGCAGAAATCCAGAAAGTATTGAGAACTCAACACTAATGTAGACTTAAAGGGCCCCTATCAAGGCTCAGGGAATTTGGGCGTTGTGTGCTTTATATATAGCCTTTATTGTGTGGAGACATAATCCCTCCATGCCTATGCTTTCCACTGCTTTGATCATGAAGAGTTGTATTTTGTGAAAGGCCTTCTTTGCATCAATTGAGATGATCATGTTGTACTTATGGTTAAGTTTAGTTATGTGGTATATTATGTTGACCAGTTTCTGTATGTTGACCCATCTATATCCCTGGGAAGAAGCCCACTTGATCAAGTTAGATAATGCTTTTGATGTATTGTTGAATTTGGTTTGCAAGGATTTTGATCAGTGTCTTTGCATGTAAGTTCATCAGGGATATAGTCCTATAGTTTCTTTTCTTGTTTCATCTCTGTCTGGTTTTGGTATTAGGGTGATGCTAGCTTCATAAAAGGAGTTTGTGAGGACTCCCTGGTCTCTGATTATGAAAAACAGTTTAAGAAAAGTTAGTTTCAGTTCTTCAATGAAGGTTTTGAAGAATTTGGCTGAGAAGCCATCTGGTCCTGGACTTTTCATTTTCGATAGGTTTTTTGATTACCTTTTCAATCTCCATGGATATGGTAGGTTACGTTAGGAGATTATTCTGCTCTGCTCTTAGTTTAGTTTGGGTAGTTGGTATGTGTCTAGAAATTCATCCTGTTCTTCTAGAGTATCCAATTTTGTGGAATAGAGAGTTTGGAAGTATGCCCTGATAATTCTTCCAATTTCATTGATGTCTGTTGTGACCTCTCCTTTTTCATTTAGGATTTTGTTAGTTTGAGATATCTCTCTCTCTCTTTTTTTTTTTTTTCAATAAAATGGCCAGGAGTTTATCAATCTTTTTTATTTTATTAAAGAATCAGCTCTTCATTTCATCCACTTATTAAATTGTTTTCTTACTTTCCAATTCCTTAACTTCTATTCTGATCTTGATAATTTTTTTTTTTTCCTGTCTGGAGCTCTTAGAGTTGGATTCTTCTTTTTTTGTTGTTTTTGTTGTTGTTGTTTTGTTTGTTTGTTTGTTTTTTCTCTGTTTTTTTCAGTGCCATCAGGTGGACAGTTAGGTTATTAATTTGGGAACTCTCTGTCTTTGTTATGAGGACATTTAACACTATAAATTTTCACCTTAGGATTGACTTCATTGTGTCCCATAAATTTGGTAACTTGTACTTTCATTATCATTGAATTCTAGGAATTTTATAATTGCTTTCTTGATTTCTTCCACAACCCATTGATTGTTTAGTCTTTAGTAGGTACTGGAGTTCTTCATGAGTCTCTTGTTGTTGATTTCTAGCTTTAAAGCATTGTGATCAATTATGATGCAGGAAGTTACCTCAATTTTCCTGAATTTATGGAGACACACTTTATGGCCTAATCTATGGTCTATTTTGGAGAAGGCTGCTGAGAAGAATGTGTCTTCTGTAGAGTTGCGGTGGAAAGTTCTGTAGATTTCCAGTAGATCTAGTTGATCTATGGTATTGTTGAGCTCTATTATTTCCCTATTGTTTTTCTGCTTGAATGATCTATTTATTGATGATAGTGGAGTATTGAAGTCTCTGCCTATGGTGGTGCTGGTGTTTATTTCTGTTTTGTTGTCAAGTAGGTTTTGTTTTATAAACTGTGGTGTACCTATATTTGGTGCATATAGATTTATGATTGTGATGTCCTCATGTTGGATGATTCCCTTGATGAATAAGAGGTGTCCTTCCTTGTCCTTTTTGATTACTTTTGGTGTGAAGTCTATTTTATCAGGTATATATATAGCAACACCTGCTTGTTGTTCATTTCCATTTGCTTGGAATATCATTTTCAGTCCTTTCACCCTGAGGAGGTGTCTATCTTTAGTGGTGAGATGGGTTTCTTGAAGACAGCAGATAGAAGGGTCCATCTTTTTGATCTACCCTGATAACTTGTGTCTTTTGATGGGTGAGTTAAGACAATATTTAAAGATATTATTGTGAGTTATTCCCTGCTATGATGAGGTGCTTTAAAAGGTTTGGTGTTTCCTGGTGTTTCATACATTTTGAGCCTGGTCTTCTTTTGATTATTGTGATCTTCTTATTGACTCTTGAGCTGGCTGTTTGACTCTACTATGTGGAGTATTCCCTGATGTATTCTCTGTAGGTTTGGCCTTGTGTTCATGTTACCATGGAGTTGAATTTTTTCATTAAAGTTTTCCTTTCACCATCTATTGTGAGGGATACTTTTTCTGGGTACAGTAGCTAGAGTTGGAAGCCATAGTATTTTAGACTTTGAAATGTTCTATTCCAAGCCCTTCTGGGTTTCATGGTTTCCATTGACAAATCTGAGGTAATTCTGATGGAATTGCTTTTATATGTAATCAGTTGTTTCTCTCATGCTGATTTTAGCCCTCTCTCTGTTTTCATTGTTAAGAGTTGTAACTATGATGTGCCTTGGAGAGTTTCTTCTTTGGTCCTGTCTGGTGTTCTGTGTGGGCTTCCTGTATCTGAATGGGCTTCTCTTTTGAGAGACTGGGAAATTTTTCTTCAATGATTTTGTTGAATATGGTCTCTATGCCTCTGGCCTGAATTTCCTCTGTTCTGGTGTATACATGATCCATATGTTTGGTTCCTTTAGGGTATCCCACAGTTCCCTCATATTCTGTTCACTTAATTTTTTGAATGTAGTGAAGTTTTTTGCCTCCCAATCAATTTCCTCTGTCTTGTCTTCCATGTCAGATATTAGGTCTTCCATATGAGTTGGTGAGTGGTTCTAGAAAAGTTTTTATAATTTCTATTTTATTTTTGTTTTCTGGTGTGTTATTTAGTATCATGTTAATCTCCTTTTTGTGGTATGACTTCAGTTCAATTTCTGATTTTCTTGATGCTTCCTGGAATTCATTCTTGAATTTGATCAATTCTTCATTAAGGTTAATCAACTGGTTGTTGAGCTCTTCCATTTCTTGACTCACCTTCAATTCATTCATATCTCTTTTGAGGGTTCTTATATTTTCTTCAATCAAGTTAAGCCTATTGTCAAAAGCTGAACACTCTAAGACATGATTCAGTCCAATTTTGCTGATTCAATTAGTGGGTTTTTGATGGCTTGCTTCCAGTTCAGCAATTATTTTGATCAGGGTCTCAGTGGTTGTTGTGTTTTCATTTTGAGATTGAATTTCTGTTGATTTCTCCTTGTTTTCATTGTGGGATTTCATTGTGGCACTAGGTATCCTTGGTGGAGAGCTCTCAGTTTTCTGACTTTTGTTGGCTTTTTTGCATTTCAGTCTACCTGTATTGTGGAGAGCCTTTGTTCTATTGAGGAGTAAACAAGGTTTTGTCCTTGTAGGATCCTCAGAAGATGTTCTGTTTCAAGTGTGAACTGGCTTGATATATAGGTGTATCATGGGGTTATAAACACAGATGTGTAGATTGTGGAGATTGCAGGTACATCAAAAGTAACTGGAGAACTGGGAGTTCTGGCCTACTCACTCCATTTGCACATACTCTCCCACACATTAGAACAACTGGCTGGGGAACCAGGTGCCAGGAAGCTGGAGAGCCAGAGGCAAGAGTCCTGCTCCTACAGTGGACTGTGCACCCTCTGACTCAGGGAAATATGGATGTTGTTATCCAGGGGTCTGTCAGGGTACAAGAGCAGCAGGCCTGTTTCCACAACCCACACACAGGGACCAGACATCCCCAAGCCAGACACACAGGGACCTACAGGGACTAGGAAGCTGAGCAGAGCCCCAAGGAACCAGGCTCTGGCCTACTCACTCTGTGTGCATTGTCTGGCACAAGGTAATGGAGATCCAGGGACACTTTGATAATGAAGGTGGAGCAAGAGGCCTGCTTCTACAGAAAGCTCGCAGGGTCCAAACTGTGCAAAGATAACTGCAGAAGCACCTACTGGGACCAGGAAACTAAGAGAAGCCCCAAGGATCATAGATCTGGCCTATTGACTCTGTGCCTACCATGAGCACCCTCAGGTGCAAGTTATCCAGGCTAACATAATTATTCAGAAATAGTTGAGACAGAGCTGGGCATGGTGGTGCACACCTTTAGCCCCTGAACTCAGTAGGCAGAGGTAGGAGGATCACTGTGAGTTTGAGGCTAGCCTGAAACTACATAGTTAACTCCAAGTCAGCCTGGGTAAGAGTGAGACCCTACCTTGGAAAACCAAAAACAAACAAACAAGCAAAAAATTAATAGTCAATATCCTAGAAAAATATTTGAGGAATAAGCAAGAAATAATTTAATGTACATATATTTTCCTAATTCAAACATTATATCTATTTTTTTCAAGTATATACTGATATTTTATGTTATGCATAAAATATTTTGTAAGTTTGTAGATTTATTACATATGAATTATATCAAAATACATAAAATATATGCATATTAACATATATTCATATATGCACATACTGTGGTAGAAAAGAAACTAAAATTTGAACTGATTGACTGAGTTATTATAAGAGCAAATTGTTGAGGAGTTAAAACTTATCTTTGTCAGCAGATGAAAAAATCACAAAGTAAGAACTATCTAGAAAGGGCCCAAAAGAATGATAAGAAGGAAAGCCAGTTTAGGCTAAAAAAAAAAAAAAAAAAAAAAGTAAAATGGACTTTATTGTTAGGGTGCCCTTACTGTAGACATGATTAGTGTCTAAACTGTTACATTTTGTTTATTTATCCTTTTTTGGTTACAATATCTATAGAATGGAAATAAAATCTCAACTTTGGGTTAGAGCATTTTTGGAGGGAAATCTAAAGTTCCTTGGTCCCTGTGTAATAAATGCCTCTACTTTTATTCATACTGGCATTGGAGTGATCTTTCTGGGGAGTTTCTCCAATATCTCTGGAGGCCTCAGAGATATTTTCCTTCACCATGACCCCAGTTGGTCAGGAAGATCTCCTGCTCCTGGGCCTCCCAACCTGTCAAAGGTCCCGGGAACTGAGAAGGGTGTGCCCCTGACATAATTGTGTGGTCCTATTCCAGGTAGCCCAAGCAGACAGTGAAACCTGGGACCAGAATTCCTGAGTGAAAGGGGATGAACCTGAGTCAGACATCGAGACCAGGTAAAAATTCCCCAGGGAAATTAAAAATTGGGATTATGAATAGTCATGTCTGGGTGGAGCTGGAGTGGACTGATCCCCACAAAAGGAGGAAACCCCAAGCCTCAATGCTGCTCCCAGGTGCTGTCCTTCTTTCTGTCAGGTGGAACAATGATATTCTGTTCTCAGTAAGTAACTAGACAAGGACTGATGTTGCTCCAATTTCTACAACTAGCTCAATCAGTGTTATCGTGCTCAGGAAAGATTTGTCTTTGTGTCATTCTGCAGCACTAACATAGGGGAAATTCAACATAGGGGTAATCCTCCACCAAGCCCAGTGTCCTAGATTGCATGGTCAAAAACAAACCATACTTCAAAAGGAAATATTCAGGAGATTATAATACTAAGATGAAACCAGGAAAATTAAAAGCCTCTATAAATTAGGAAGGCCAGCTTTTAATATTGAGTGGCCCCCAAACAAAATACTGAAAGTAGCTAAGATCATAGACATGGGAAAATACAAGATTTTCCTACTCTTAAAAGTTATAAAATAACAAGAGTATGCAGCTTCCCTGTACCCCTGAGAGAAATCCCAAACTATCTCTGGGGAAAAAGAAAATAACAAAAACAAACAAACAACACCAACACCACCAACAACAACAACAACAACAAACAAACAAACAAAAAAAAAACAGCTCAGCTAGAGTCAGAACAAAAGCTTCAAGGCCAGAGATCACCCCTACATAGCTGCTGCCTAACATACTCTCCAGTAATGAGGTACTGGCTGGCAGATATTAAAACTGGCAAAACCCAAGGCCACAGAAAGGAGATGGGGCAGGGGCATAAAAGGTGATAATGTTGTCTAGGATACTAGGAAATGCTACCATTCCAAGGCCTGACACTGAGGAAAAGATTAAATGATGAAAAAGACAATCCAAAATAAAAGCCTCACTAGAAGATTTTACAAATGCTTCTGAGCTAAATGAATGTGATAAAAGTCACTCAAGACCTAAACTCAACCATATATCTACCAGGAGAGGAGGAATAACCCCTCCACACATACAAGAAAGGGTTATCCTGTCCTGCTGTGTTCCCCTGGGACAAAAGGTCAATCAGGAATAGCTAAATTCTGAAATTAAATTAAATTAAATTCTAGAAACCTGGAAAAACTCATGTCTTGCTCTCACATCCTGCATCTGGGGCAGCTCTCCAAAACAAGGACAAAATGGGGAACTATACATGCACAGACACCTGCAATTACAATGTGTCACCTAGTCCCCTACAGGGCTTGATCTACATGATGACCAGATGGTCCTGGAATAGGAGGGAGAATCTGACACACAAGTCTCATTGTTGGATAGGAAGACAAGACACCAACCTCTCTGGGCTTATGCCACCACCAGGGAAACCCCCAATGGCTCTGCTTTCTTGACTTCCTTGCCATACAGAGCAGAGATATCTACAGACACAGGGAATCTCAGGGTCCTTGTCCCAACATGATGATGAGTGAATCCCAAATTATAAACTAGAAATACTTTAAATGTAGCTGGGCATGGTGGCATAATCCCACTTTCATCCCAGCACTTGGGAGGCAGAGGTAGGAGGATCACAGTGAAGCAACCCTCAGACTCCATAGTGAATTTCAGGTCAGCCTGAGTTAGAGTTACACCCTGCCTCAAAACACATAAAGTAAAAAACAAACAAAAAATTTCAATGTTAGATATTAAATGTTTAATTTTTAAAAAGATGGTTACACAGACTGTAAGATAAAAATATGCATATAAAGGTATGATTAAACTTAAACAAAAGCCTTAAAGATGAAGTTGATTAACTAAGTGGTTGATCAGATTACAGACTACTTGTGATTAAGATGACTATTAGCCTAGATTTTATATCCGACTAACAAAGGATGGCCAAAGCTGATTGTTATCCTATTCAGGTTGTAAATTTAAAACTTTAACTTACTGATGTTAATCTAGTCATAATAATATTTGTAAGGTTGTAAAAACCTGGCTTTAAATTTCTCAATCAAATTTGCTATATTCCTATAAATTTTCAACCTTTTAATATTTAACAAGGTTATTATATCTTTAAAAAAATAAACACTGTAACTTTATAATGGTCCCTGTCTTGTTCATACTGTTTTACTGGGTGATTATCATTGAGATTATTGTCTACGTCTTATAAGAGTTGATTTAGTCATTGTGACTTTGTTCTTAGGAGAACTAAAAAACTTCTCCTTATCCTAGAGAAGCCTGAAATATATAAACAATGTTAAAATAGTTTGTCTAAGCTTCATATATTCTACCAGTCATAAATATTACCTTATATTAAACTTAAAAACGGTTCAATGATTAAAGGGACTTGATAAAGACATCACTTTATGTCTAACATAAGGTGTCTAATATATGTTAAAATCAGACTAATTTAGCTCAACAATGACAAGATTTGGCTTTATTCTTAACATACGTATAACCAGTCTCAGTCACGGTTTTACTTCAAAAATTGTCCCATTTCTGGTATCTTAAGTTCATTGCTTATAGATAACATTGATACTTAAGATATGTTATCTGCTCTAAAAAATAATATATATATATATATATATATATATATATATATATATATATATATACTGTTTTGCATCCAGATTGGGGGGTAATTCATCCTTATACAGATAAACAAACTAGCCAAAGTTATTTTCAAACATTAATGACAAGCTATTATACTGTCTTGTCTTTTCCTGACGTAGAGTTTCTAGATCAAATTAATTGATTTAAAGTTGTAGATAAAATGTTATTTCCAGGGCTTCTAACATATTCTGCCTATACTTATAACTAACAGCTATTTAAAAGATAAAAAGTGTATGTTTTCCATATTCCAGATATAGTTTACACTGTCACCTGGCAATTAAACTTAAATGCTAATCAAAATGATTTTAAACTATTGCATCATTTTCTGATTAGAGCTGCTTTGCTAACCAGGTATGTTCAACAGCTTTTTAACTAAATTTGTCTTGACAGTCAGATATATGCAGTGTCTTTGAATGATTAATAACCACATGTAAAAGACAAGGTCAATTAAAAACATCAAAAATAAAGGGATAATCAATATTTTGGTTCCTGTTCCCAGGTCAAAAGACCACAAAAGACAATGGGATATTTGCTAAACACTAGTCTCTAGGAAGTTACCTGTCTTCTTAACCAGCAAGGACAAGGAGATCCAGAGTTGAACTCCATATCAGTATATCTACAACAAAAGAGTCACAGGGGATGGGCAGGGGGATCAAGTTTCTAGGCTTCTTAAAAGAGGGAGGGTCACTTGGTCAGCATGGCCTTGACTTATCATAATAGATGACAATGGTATGAGTCACAAAACTCTTTACAGGTCCCTAATACCTCTCCTACAGAGCCATAAAAATGACCTCTAATAGTCCCCAGACACTCAGCGTGTCTAATGCGAGAAGGGCGACTGGGGGAAAATGACCAATATCTGTCCCAGCAACTCATGGTCTAACCTACTTAGCAGCAAATAACTTGCTGTGACACCCACACAAGTGCAATAGTGGCACACAGTCATGGTGGGGAACCAACTGCTTTTAATTTGGCTAACTGATCTCCTCAGTGGTATGGGACCCATAGCTGGAGCTGGGAAACAAGTCAGAACCATATCCAAACATAAGCCCACTCGCCAATATCAAGCTACCATCAATCATGGGCTACAAAAGGGCCTACACCTGTTAAATTCTCTATAAAAAAAAAAGGAAGGGTTATCTCTTTTGTCCTGGTGCTAACTTACTCTCCATTGGAGAATCTGCTTCTCTTTTTCAGATAGATGTAGATCCTAAGGAGAGAGCCACCCCATCATACCTCAAAAGGGCCCCAACTGAAACTAAGAAAAATTGGTGAAACAAGCAAGGGTGCTGATTTCCTGATGAACCAGATACCAGCAGAAGGGGGGAGGAGATCAACACAGAGAAAAATTAACTCCTACCAAATCAGAGAGCCAGAGCCTCAGAGGCCCCCAACACCTTATCACTGAAGCAGACCAAAAATGAACCCAACATGGCTCAGGGAAATTTTGCAGAAGAGCGGGTGGAAAGAATGTGAGTAACATGTTGGGTCATGATATGCAGAGACTTTATCTTACCCATAACTGTGGGCTAACTCCACAATGCATGACCCATATACCTCAACAAGGAGGGGCCAAGGGGAGGGGGTAGGTCACAGATGAGGCTAATAATGGTACCAAACTGACTGTATTTGCTGAATACAAAACTAACTAGTAAAGAAAAAAAGAAAAAAAAATGAACTCTAAGATATAATACATAGTTAATTTTTGCTACCTACATGGTCTTAGACACCCAACAAAAATAACTGCCAGATATTACAAAATAAGCCAAATTAGATTCAGACAAATAAACTACCCTGCTTCATGATAGCTTACAATACTAAGCTATTATCTCAAGCCTTCTGCCTCTGCTTGGCCCTGACTAGTCAACCATTGTTTGCCTTTAAATCAAAAATCCAAAATTGTCCTCACTAATAATGTTTATCTGAGAGTTATTAATTCATATTAGTCTAATCTCTCCTTAATATGTCTTATTAAAAAGAAAAAGATATATCACTAAAGACAGATCTCAGAGACAAGTTCTAAGATACATTGAGGACAAATCTAGAGCCTTTCCCTAAAATATATAAACAATTTAAAGTTCTGGCTGTTTCTACTTGCTAATTCTGGTGGTGCCAGTTGTTTAATAGTATCTCTTTGCTTAAATCTATACAGGTAAGCCAGATTCTCCTGCCACTGATGATGCTTCGTTAAAATTTGCAACACAAGGGACTCACATACCCTTAGAAATTTGGCCCGTATCCATCAGCCAACATATAAGCTTATCACACCAGACTCAAAAAGAAAAAAAGAAAAAGAAAAAGAAAAAGAAAAACAGTGTCCTCAGCCAACTGTAACAGGGAACAGGTCAACAGGGACCCAGTGGGCCCCCTGGAATTCAAGCTCTGAAGGACATCTGCCCCTGCCAAATATACTGTGGCCCTGTTTCAATCACAATCCTAAAGGCTGACTGGTCCACACAGGTGTGAACAAAAGGTCCCAGAAAACAACTCTATCTGCTGCACCTAATACCAGCAAGGCTGAATGGAGGGATAAAGCTACTGTGATCAGAGGGATAGAATGTTGCAAGTCAGAGCCAAATTACCTTGGGCTACTTTTAACTCTTTAATAGCCATTTATTGCCCACTTCTGTGTCTGAGCTAATATCCTGGTGACTATCAGTTGATCTCGTGTAATCCTTTTTGAAATACAAGAACAGACTCCAGCTTCCATCAACCCAAGGGGTAAGAATGTCATCAGTTAGCATCTGAGGCCCATGGGGGAGATTCCCCATCCCTTCACTATAACCTGCCTACCTGATGGTCAGCCAGTGTATTTGAAAAGTGCCTTAACTTTTGACTTTCTTTTGTTCTGTAACTATAAAACCTTCATGAAATTATTAACACATTGTAACAGGGAATTTGGGGTAATCTAAATCTGTGTTCCTGGGCTATGGTCAGTCATAGTTGGCTCCAGAATGAACTATCTCTAATCCCCTTTGAGGTTAGAGCTGTGTCTTTTGCTTCAACACATGACTAAAGCCTGAATACCTCAACATAAGATGCTGAAAAAAATCAGACACATGGGAAGCATCTTAACCCTTTCCATTTACTCAACTAATGAGTGTAAGGACCACTGTGAGGCAAAGATGGAAGTTTTTATTTGGGGAAAATCACAAGCTTCCCAGACTGACTCTCAAGAGCAGAACAGTCAGCTTGGGCTTACAAATAGTGGGATTTATATGCTCTTCAGATGGGAGAAGGTGAGGAAGGGAAAGAATTTCTTTGTTGGGCCAGTAACTCTCTGTTCTTTACAGTAACCATAGGGTGAGACCATAAGTAACCCAGTGAGAGATAGGGGGTCAATAAATCTAGACCTGGAGCCTTGTTAGGCAGTGGAGGGACAATGGCTGACAATTTCTTGAGGAATGTGGATGACTTCTCTGTTGCCCTCCTGCTGTCTGCCTTCCTGCTGTCCCGGGTGACTCCATTTTGTCCTCACCTAAAATTCCAGCCTTTTGTTAATGATAAGAGACAAAGGTTCATGCTGACCATAAGGGCAAAGAGTTGTTATGGGAGAGGCAATCAATGGGTCTCTCTTCAGGGCAGGTGATGAGGAGACCATGACGGAGAGGTGGCAGAGTGGTGAGATACCATTCTTGTGTTGAGCTGGCTTCAGGGCAGTCATTAGCAGACACCTGTTATAGACAAGTTGAGGGAGATGGGCTCTGTGCACCTCCTGAGAAGACAGAAGGAAGAACAAAGGTGCTTGTGAGAAGATAGAAGGAAGAATAAAGGAGCTTGTTACTCTTGTCAAAATGCCAGGAGAAAAGGGAGGATGAGTATTCAGAGGCAAGAGATAGAGGGCTTGGGGCAAGAGAGTGAAGGCAGAGGGGCATTTGAGGTCAGGGGAAGAGTAGGAACACAAGAGAGTTTAAGTTTGAGTATTGGTTGGGATGGCAGTGTACTTGTCCCTGGATGGGACAGGATAAGGGCTAAGGAATGAGGGGTTCTGAAGAATAGCTCTGATTATGGCCAAGGCAAGTGGCAGGAGCTGGGGTCAGGGTAGGTGAAGTTAATCAGGGACAGGCAGAGGCACAAGGCATAAGTTAATGTTAGAGTTTAGTATTGTAAATCAACATCAGGAAGGGGAGCCTATTAGCCTGACTCATTGTTTATATTGTAATTATATTTTTCTTACTGGGTGATTAAGACCATGCAGACTGTCAGAATTAGCTGTATGCTTTGGAGGTCCCTAATGGCTCTGTAGGAGAGACTTTTAGGGACCTCTGAGGAATTCTATGACTCTCATCTGCTAGGAGAAGTCAAGGCCATGCTGACCAAGTGGCCCTCCCTCTTTTGGGAAGCCTGGAGGACTGATTTTCCTCCAATGTGACTCTCATGTTGCAGATATGCTGATTTGGAATTCATTTCTGGGTTTCCACATCCTCTCTGATTAAGAATATAGATAACTTACCAGAGGATAGAAGTTCAAATGTCCCATCATCTCCTGTGGCCTTTTGACCTGGGAGCAGGAACCAAAATATTGGTTATTCTTTTAACTCCAATGCTTCCAAATGATTTTGGCTTCTACATATGGTTATTACTCACTCAGAGAGACTGTACATATCTGATTATCAAAACAGATTAGTTAAAAAGGGTGTAGAACATATATGGTTAGCAAAGCAGGTCTGGTTAGAGAATGATACAATAGTTTAAAATTATTATGGTTAGTATTTAATTTTAGTTGCCAGATGACAGTGTTAGCTATATCTGGGACATAGAAAGTATACACATTCTATCTTTTAAGTATTTGTCAGTTATAAGTATAGGCAGAACATTTTAATAGCACGAAAAACAATATTTTATCAATAACTTTAGACATTGGGAGACTTCCGACCAAGATGGCGACTGCCTAGCTGCGCTGCAAATCCCGGGGAAAGAAAGGCAAGATATTAAGGGTATATAGTGGCTTTTAGGGGAGAGAAATCTGGGAGGGCACAGAGGTGGGGGAACAGGGAATCGCTGATCCCCTTGCGGGCGGGTAGGCACCCCTCACCCCAAATAACCGCTGTGTTCAAAGCTCCACCCCTGCCGCTGCTGCTGCTCTGGAGTCCGCACGGCTGCCACCGCGCGCTGATCGTTCCCTGCGCGCGGAAGCTTAGACTGCTCAGCACCCTTGTCAACCCGCCCACCTACTGAGTGTGCCCAGTCCCACAGCAGCTGCCTCACTAGCTCAGACTGTATCTCTCACTTGCGTCAGCTCAGGTGCCACCCCCTACCTGCCTGCCACACCAGCGGGCCGCCATTGTCCTGTGGCGGGGGAGCGCAGACTGCTTCCGGTTCCCAGCGTTCCCAGCCAAAGTTCAGGCGGCTTCAGTGCTTGGTGCCTCAGTGCCACTCCTAGCTCGAACGCAGGCAGCTGTGGCACATTACTGCTTGAGAACTCAGGCAACTTTGGCGCCCCTGCCAGGTAGTAGATAGGCGGCTTTGGCAAGTGAGATTGTTCCCTGCATGCGGAAGCTTAGACTGCTCTGCACCCTCGTCCACTCGCCCACTTACTGAGTGTGCCCAGTCCCACAGAGCTGCCCCACAAGCTCAGACTGTATCTCTCGCTTGCGTCAGCTCAGGTGCCACCCCCTACCTGTCTGCCACACCGGCGGGCCGCCATTGTCCTGTGGCGGGGGAGCGCAGACTGCTTCCGGTTCCCAGCGTTCCCAGCCAAAGTCTGGGCGGCTTCAGTGCTTGGTGCCTCAGTGCCACTCCTAGCTCGAATGCAGGCAGCTGTGGCACATTACCGCTTGAGAACTCAAGCAACTTTGGCGCCCCTGCCAGGTAGTAGATAGGCGGCTTTGGCAAGTGAGATTGTTCCCTGCGTGTGGAAGCTTAGACTGCTCCGCACTCTCGTCCACTTGCCCACTTACTGAGTGTACTCAGTCCCACAGCAGGTGCCACGCAAGCTCAGACTGTGTCTCTTGCTTGCACCAGCTCAGGTCCCATCTCCTATCTGTCTGCCGCGCGGCTGTCCACAATTGTCCTGTGGCGGGGGAGCGCAGACTGTTTCCGGTTCCCAGCGTGCCCAGCCAGAGTTCGGGCGGCATCAGTGCTTGGTGCCACAGTGCCACTCCTAGTTCGAATGCAGGCAGCTTTGGAACATTACCGCTTGAGAACTCAGGCAACTTCGGCGCCCCTGCCAGGCAGTAGATAGGTGGCTTTGGCAAGTGCCCCCAGGCTGCATAAGATTCCCATTGTTCTTGAGCCCAGGCTGATACGCCCACCTATCTGCCCATACACTGTCATGGGCAGAACACAGTGCAAAAGAAATAACATGAAAAATCAAATGCAAGAAAATCCAATTAGATCACCCAATCCCACAATGAATATATCTAACCAAAACATAGAAGAACCAATAGGACCAGAACACCAAATTGAAGCTATGAGCAATGCAACTCTAACCAACCTATTGGTAGAACTTGCAGGAAAGCAACAAAGGGCCGACAATCCTGTGGATGCTGCCATCACTAAACTAGAACTAATAGATAAGAAATTGGAAGGATTAGATAAGAAAATGGAAGGATTTCAAAGAGAGTTAAGAGATTTGAGGGAGAGTGAAAAAAAAAAAGAAGACCTTAAAAATCAGCTGGCCATGCTAAATGAATACATAAAGAAATGAAAGGATGAACTCCAAGAATCATCAAGAAAATCAGAAAATGATGTGAAAAGGGAGCTTGACAGAGGGATGGAAATTATACATAGAAAAATAATAGACTCTAAATATTGACACCAAAGAGAAAATCCTAAAAGCAGCTAGGGAAAAACAGCACACCACCTTCAGAGGTAACCCCATCAGAATTACTTCAGACTTCTCAATGGAAACCCTGAAAGCTAGAAGGGCCTGGAATGAAACACTGCAAAGTCTAAGAACCTAAGGCTTCCAACCCAAACTACTCTACCCAGCAAAAGTATCCCTCATAATAGATGGTGAAAGAAAAACTTTCCATGACAAAACTCAGCTTTACAATTATATGAACACAAAACCAAACCTACAGAGAGTATTTCAGGAAATTCCCCACAGAGAAGAAAAAAATAATCAGACACAATTGCCTACAAGAAGCAGATCACAACAACCAAACTCAGAGTAGGCACAAAAAACTTCAATGTCCATGAAAACTCCAACCCACATTTACCATCACAATATGGCAGGGATCAAATCAAATCTCACAGTCATTACCATAAATATTAATGGCCTTAATTCACCCATCAAGAGATACAACCTAACAGGATGGATCAAAAAATTAGACCCCTCAATCTGTTGCCTTCAAGAAACCCACCTCACCATTAAAGACAGACATCTCCTCAGGGTGAAAGGGTGGAAAACAGTATTCCAAGCAAACGGGAATAAGGAACAAGCAGGTGTAGCAATATTAATATCAGATAAAATAGACTTCAAACCAAATATAATCAAAAGAGACAAAGAAGGCCACTTCCTACTTATAAAGGGAACGATCCATCAAGAGGATATTACAATCATAAATCTGTATGCACCAAACACAGGGGCACCACAGTTCATAAAACAAAACCTACTTGACAATAAAACAGAAATAACCACCAACACCATCATAGCTGGGGACTTCAATACACCATTATCAGTAATAGACAGATCATCCAAACAGAAACTCAACAGGGAAGTGAGAGAGCTCAACAAAACCATAGATCACTTAGACCTAACGGACATCTACAGAACCTTCCATCCCCAATCCACAGATTACACATTCTTCTCAGCAGTCCATGGAACATTCTCTAAAATAGACCATATATTGGGTCACAAAGACTGCCTCCACATATTTAGGAAGATTGACATAATTCCCTGCATGATATCAGATCACAATGCTATATAGCTAGAAATCAACAACAAAAGACCCACCAAGAACCCAAAAGCACCTGGAAACTGAACAGCACACTTTTAAACAATAAATGGATAGTGGATGAAATAAAAAATGAAATTGCAAAATTTCTGGAATTGAACGACAATGAGAACACATCATACCAAAACTTATGGGACACAATGAAGGCGGTCCTCAGGGGAAAATTCATAGCACTCAATGCCTTCGTAAAAAAGACAGAAAGGTCCCAAATCAATAACCTAACCATCCACCTAAAGGCACTGGAAAAACAAGAAAAATCCAACCCAAAGAGCTGCAGAAGGAAAGAAATAATTAAAATCAGAGCAGAAATCAATGAATTGGAAACCAAGGAAACAATTAAGACAATTGACAAAACAAAGAGGTGGTTCTTTGAAAAAATAAACAAGATTGACAAACCCCTGGCCAATCTGATCAAGCAAAAAAAGGTGAAGCTTCAAATTAACAAAATTCAAAATGAAAAAGGAGAGATCACAACAGACATAAGTGAAATTGGGAGAATCATCAGGACTTATTTCAAAAACCTCTACTCCACAAAACTGGATAATGTGGAGGAGATGGATAAATTCTTGGACGCATACCATCTACCAAAGCTAAACACAGAGCAGATTAATCACCTCAATCAACCCATCACACTCATGGAGATTGAAAAAGTAATAAAAAAAAAAAACCTCCCAAAAAAGAAGAGCCCAGGACCAGATGGCTTCTCAGCTGAATTCTATCAAACCTTCATGGAAGAACTCAAACCAATCTTCCTCAAACTGTGCCACACAATTGGTGAACAGGGAAAGCTACCCAACTCCTTTTATGAAGCTAGCATCACCCTAATTCCAAAACCAGTCAGAGATGCCACAAGAAAAGAAAACTACCGGCCTATTTCCCTGATGAATTTAGATGCAAAGATCCTAAACAAAATCCTTACAAACCGAATCCAACAAGACATCAAAACCATTATCCTCCTTGACCAAGTGTGATTCATTCCAGGAACACAGGGGTGGTTCAACATACAGAAATCTGTCAATGTAATACACCACATAAACAAGGTTAAACATAAAAATCACATGATCATTTCGATAGATGCAGAAAAGGCCTTTGACAAGATTCAACATCACTTCATTTTCAAAACATTGGAGAGAGTTGGCAAGGTTGGTTCATATCTTAACCTAATAAAGGCAATATATGAAGCTCCGAAGGCCCAAATAATACTTAATGGAGAGAGACTGGAGGAATTCCCATTAAGATCAGGAACAAGACAGGGTTGTCCACTCTCACCTCTGCTTTTCAATATAGTACTGGAAGTCCTAGCTCAAGCAATAAAACAGGAGAAGTAAAGAAAAGGGATACAATTTGGAAAGGAGGAAGTTAAGTTAGCTTTATTCGCTGATGACATGATTATATAGGTAAGAGACCCGAGAGACTGAATCCCAAAACTCCTGAAGGTGATTAACTCCTCTAGAAAAGTAGCAGGATACAAAATCAATGCACAAAAATCACTAGCCTTCCTTTACGCAAAGGACAAAGATACAGAAAAAGAAATAAGGGACATAGTCCCATTTTCAATTGCAACAAAAAATAAATAAATAAATAAAATACCTTGGAATAACGTTAACCAAGGAAGTGAAAGATCTATTGAATGAAAACATAAAAACACTCAAAAAAGAAATTGAGGCGGACTTGAGAAAATGGAAAGACCTCCCATGTTCCTGGATAGGCAGAATTAACATTGTGAACATGACAATCCTACCAAAGGCAATTTACAGATTTAATGCAATTCCAATTAAAATCCCCACAGTGTTCTTCACAGAGATAGAAAAAATGATCTCAAATTTCATATGGAAAGGCAGAAGGCCTTGCATTTCCAAACATATCCTCAGCAAAAGAAATACCTTTGGAGGCATCACCATACCTGATCTAAAGCTATATTACAAAGCCATAGTAATAAAAACAGCATGGTACTGCCATAAAAACAGGAGTATAGATCAATGGAATAAACTTGAGGACCCGGACTTTGGGTCAAGCAACTATAGCTACTTGATATTCGATAAAGGCTCAAACAATATAGGCTGGAAAAAAGACAGAATCTTCAACAAATGGTGCTGGACAAACTGGATAACCATATGCAGGAAACTGAAACTTGACCCACACATTTCACCATGCACTACACTCAAGTCCAAATGGATCAAAGACCTCAATATAAGACCAGAAACTCGAATACTATTGGAAGAAAATTTAGGAAATACATTCCATGATATAGGAATGGAAAAAGACTTCCTGAACAAAACCCCAGTAGCTCATGAACTTCAACCGTCACTCAACCAATGGGACCACATGAAGCTGAAGAGTTTCTTCACAGACAAGCATACAATAAGCAAAGCCAATAGATTACCCACAGAATGGGAGAAAATATTTGTGGGTTATCCAACTGATAGAGGACTAATCTCTAGAATCTACAAAGAACTCAAAAATCTAAACAGTAAGAACTCAAACACCCCACTCACAAAATGGGGCAAAGAGCTGAACAGGCAGTTCACAGAGGAAGAAATAGAAATGGCAAACATACACTTAAGAAAATGTTCAGCATCCCTAATCATCAGAGAAATGCAAATTAAAACAACTATGAGATTCCACCTTACCCCAATAAAGATAGCAAGCATCAAAAAATCAAATAAAAATAAATGCTGGCGAGGATGTGGAGAAGTAGGAACACTCATCCACTGTTGGTGGGAATGTAGGATGGTACAACCACTTTGGAAAGCAATAAGGAGACTTCTGAAAAAGCTGAGTATAGAGATTCCAACAGACCCAGTTATTCCCTTACTGGGCATCTACCCTAAAACCTTAAAACCACAGACTAAAGAGATTTGCTCAACCATGTTTATAGAGGCTCAGTTTGTAATAGCTAAGAGCTGGAATCAACCCAGATGTCCATCACTAGAAGAATGGATAACTAAGATGTGGTATATCTACACAATGGAATTCTATACAGCAGTAAGAAAAAGTGACACAATGAAATTTGAGGAAAAATGGTTGAACCTGGAACAGATCATTCTCAGTGAACTTACCCAATCACAGAAAAAAAATCGCCACATAGTCTCACTCATCTACAGCACCTAACCTGAATCTACCGAAGATACCTTACATACCCAGCAAGCATCTCCTAGATTAGACACTAGGATGGAAGGGGAGGGAGGGGAGGGCATCAAAGGGGTGGGAAACACAAATCTAGACCCAAACGGCAATGGTACCATAATCTTTTACTTACTAAAACACAGACCAAATGGCTGATCCTTCACCAGGCCCTTACAGGGAACACCTGAACCACAAGACACTGGAGAGAGTAAGATTAAGACTAACCTTAATCTCCTACATCTTCCCTCCCTCACTTCCCCTCTTCCTGTCTCTCTCTCTTCTCTCTAAATCTTGTATATTAGTTATCTTTTTCCTCATTTTCTTAGTGGGCACTGACCTGTAACTCCCAGATCCAGCATGGGGCTATCATCCACAATGAGCTTTTGATCAGAGAGAACTACAAGGTTTCCTAAAAGACAGACAGATTTCTGTCAGAGTACTTGATGACCCACCAAAGGTTGGTGGTAAGACCCTACTGCTGAAGATACCTTATGTGATTGACATGCAAATTAGAATGGCATGGCTGGAAGTTGGAAGAGAGTCAGTCCCCAGACAGTCAGCGCGTCTAGTGCCAGAAGGTGCTACATGGGCGACTGGGGGAAATTGACCAATATCTGTCAAAGCAACGCATGGTCTAACCTACTTAGCAGCAAATAACTTGTTGTGATGCCCACACAAGTGCAGTGGTGGCACACAGCCATGGTGGGGAACCAACTGCTCTCAATTTGGCTAACTGATCCCCTCACTGGTATGGGACTCATAGCTGGAGCTGGGAAACATGTCAGAACCAGATCCAAACGTAAACCCACTCTCCAATATCAAGCTACCGTCAATCATGGGCTACAAAAGGGCCTACACCTATTAAATTCTCTATAAAAAAAAAAAAAAGTAAGGGTTATCTCATTTGTCCTGATGCTAACTTACTCTCCCTGGGAGAATCTGCTTCTCTTTTTCAGATAGATGTAGATCCTAAGGAGAGAGCCACCCCATCATACCTCAAAAGGGCCCTGGCTGAAACTAAGAAAAATTGGAGAAACAAGCAAGGGGGCTGTTTTCCTGATGAACCAGACACCAGCACAAGGGGGAAGGAGATCAGCACAGAGAAAAATCAACTGCTACCAAATCAGAGAGCCAGAGCCTCAGAGGCCCCCAACACCTCATCACTGAAGCAGACCAAAAATGAACCCTACATGGCTCAGGGAAATTTTGCGGAAGAGGGGGCGGAAAGAATGTCAGAGTCACATGTTGGGTCATGATATGCAGAGACATTTAGACATTTAGCTTACCCATAACTGTGGGCTAACTCCACAATGCATGACCCATATACCTCAACAAGGAGGGGCCAAGGGGAGGGGGTAGGTCACGGATGAGCCTAATAATGGTACCAAAGTGACTGTATTTGCTGAATACAGAACTGACTAATGAAAAAAAAAATAACTTTAATGTAATTGATTTAATTTAGAAATTTTATGTGAGAAAAAGACAAGACAGTATAAATACTTAGCATCTGTGTTTGAAAACAATGTTGGCCAGTCTGTATATTAATACAAATACCAATTACCCTGAAAACTGTAAGTAGAACAGCATTTAAAATATTTTTTTTTTCCTAGGGCAGGAAACATGTATCAATATCTCTATTGTATCAATATCAGAAATGAGACAATTAAAGAAAACTTTGACTGAGACTGATTATACATAGCTCAAGAATAAAATAAAACTTGGTCATTGTTGAGTTAAGCAAGCATGATTCTAACATGCATTATAGACAATATGACAGACACAAGGCAACTTTTTACCACTGAACAATTTTAAGGCTTAACTAAAGAAATATTACATGAAGTCACTTTTTACAAGACTTACATTATAACCTCAGTGATAATTTTAAGGAAAGTGTAAGAGAAAAAAAGCAATAGAGAACATCAGACATGACCTCTACAGACTTTTATTGAGAGAAAACAGTGAGGGTCCTCAGCTTTCCCATAGTATGAAGGCTGAAGCACTGGGCCAGGCTAGGGTATGAGTTTATAAGGAGAATCCTAAGGAAAAGCCAGGCTATACCCTGTGCAGTTGATAAAAAAAAAAAAAAAAAATTATAGCTGTTTGTGTCCTTGTTCAGAATAGGCTTCTTCAGTTAGGAATGTCTAAGGGAAGATATTCAGATAGTCCCTGGTCCTTCAAGACCATCTAGACTGATGGGGAGTACATCAATCAGGAGAGGTGTCAAACTTAATGGAACCAAATGTCTCTGTTGTTTCTTTTATTGCCCTGAGCCTTGGGGATAGCCATTGACTCTTTAGCTTCCTTTCGGTTTTCAGGGAAGGCCACTGACCCTTCAATAATCATCTAGCAAAACCAGCATAAACAAGCCAAGAACCATCTTGAAATTACAGAGTTTTATCCAGGCCATAGTGATGTATGCTTATTGATAGCCAAACATGGACTTTTATAAATCAAATTACAACATTTTAATGTTTTGAAATCTGGAAATGTTTGATATTAACAAAATTTAGAGTTTATTTAAGGCACATGAATCTACAGAGAGTAAAATATGAACAAAAGGTCTGCTGACAGAATTTAAAATAAACAAGAAATCTATATCATGTAGTAACATTTTTGGTTTAAATATGAAGACATGAAAATTTTTATAATTTTTAAAGTCCATCAGAGGTGGAATACCCTTATATAATACATATTTTTATGAGGAGATTTAGCACTTTTAAAAGCTAAATAAGATGTCTACCCAATATATGTCAGTTTTTTGAAATTACTGTAGTTATATTTAACAAACCCAAAGAATAGAGGAACTGGATTAAACTGCCATGATCTAATAAAAATGGAGACAAGTCTCATGAAAAGGAGAGGGAATGAGCATATCAGGGCCACTTGTCACTGCAAACAATTTCCAAACAGTTTTTTTAAATGTATGCTCCACTATGTGTGCCTGGCTTTGAAAATACACACCTTTAATTGCTGAGTCAAAAATAAGTATTTTTAATCTCTTTCAAATTAATTTTATAGAACTATATTAAATTTGAAATATACACAAAATTTTATGACATAGTCTATAATTGCTCAAACCTTAACCTACTTTATAATTCTGTCTGTGGTACTTTGGTAAACTTGTTTAGTGATGACATAAATTAAAATTAAAATATTAAGACTGATTGTTGTAGGAATTGAGTAATTACATCTTAAATCACAACATAAATTTGTTTAGAATTTTTTTTCTTTTCTGTTTACCATAAGGTAAATAGTTTCAATTGTGTGGCAGATAAATACTGTTGAATGTTTTAACTGTGATCTATTTAACTTAAAAAAATAGGGGAAAAAAAGAGTAAATAGTTCCTCTTGAGTTTTTTTTTTTTTTTTTTTTGAGGCAGTGTTTCAGATATAATAACCTTAGGAAAGAATTAAGTATTAATGAGTCAATTTTAACCTTAAGATTTAGTTAAAAGGTTGACAAATAGAGGAACCTAGTCAACTTGGTTGGGTACTCTAATTTCAGTCTTTCATAACCATTATTATGACCAGATTAACATCAATGAGTTAAAGTTAAATTTACAACCTGAATACCATTAGCATACTGCTACCAACCAAGGCCATAACTTGTTAGTTGATGTAAGCCCTAGGCTAAGTCATTTAATATCTCAAGAAGTCTGTAATGTGATTAAGTACTTTGTCTTTAATCTAAGTTTACTCATATTTTCATCTACATACTTTTACCTTATAATACCTGTAACCACTCTGTAACAATCTTTTTCATCAAACATTTAACACCCAACATATAAAGTTTTCTCTTCAGTTTATCTTTTTCAGTCCATTCATCTCATAACCACCAACAAAAATTTTTATTGACCTTACCAAAACACTTTTAATATGACCATTTTTTCCCTTAAAAGCCCTTTTGAAATAACTTTTTTAAAGAAAGATTTTTTTTAAAGATCAGATTTGACTTATGCTATTTACTCAGAATAAACATAGATTTTGGAACTTTGTTTCTTATAACTTTCCTGAAACACCTTTTTAAAAAAATATATGAAAGCAGATTTAAACATTATTAGAAATTTTAGAAAAATTTTTACAAATTTATTATTGAGTACTTTTAAATTTAAACATAAATCTTGAGGCTATTGTGTATTAGTAGTTCCATTTAAGCATAGAAAGATAAAATAAATGTAAAAGAGTTAAAAATTTCTTATAAGCATAAAATAGTTATAAATTTCTTATAAGAAGTCCCCATAGCGACTTGGCATTCATTCATATCATGCTGGGGCCAGGATCCTGAGATTCCTTGTGCTTGTAGTTCCCTTGCTCCTCAAGGCAGGGAAGCTAAGAAAGAGCCTCCTCCCCCACTTAAATTCCAGGGAGAGTTCCTCAGGGATATAGGCTGTTCATTGAACCTGACATATTACAACTCTTTTAAGAGTAGGAGAATCCTGTACTTTTTTTTTTTTTTCTATGATTTTAATTACCTTTAGTGTTCCTTCTGGAGGACACTCAACAGTAAAATTGGCTATGCCATCTAGTACAGTGTGCTTGGTGGAAAACATCCCCACAATGAAATGGCACTGCTCAGAATAGAAATCATTCTGCAACCTTAGGGCTGTGAGCCATGTACATATTCATACATACACATTCATTTTAAGGGTACTTTTCATATAGACCGTAGACAACCATTTCTCCATATATTCATTCATTCATTTATTCAGAAGTTATGCATTAACATTTTTAGTTCCTATTTGTTATGTTACAACTCTGGAGATTAAAATAAAACCTTATTACCAGGCAGGGTGTCAGGAGAGGCTGAGGGAGCCTGAGGAGCCAGAGGAGCTGATGGGACAAGGTCCTCTAAGGCATCAAAAACA
Organism: Dipus sagitta; assembly: GCA_036346955.1. Classification (NCBI taxonomy): domain Eukaryota; kingdom Metazoa; phylum Chordata; class Mammalia; order Rodentia; family Dipodidae; genus Dipus; species Dipus sagitta. The sequence goes on along the minus strand of CM070783.1, from coordinate 76,647,425 downwards.
GAGGGTGAGGACTAGTATGGTGGAGGCATTGAGAGAGAACACATTTCTGAGACCTTGGCTAGGACCTGGTGAGAATGGCAGTTAGAGGAGAGAGAAGAATGAAAAAATAGGGTACTGTGGACCATTTGCCTGTGTATTGGCAGATGTTTGTTTTAATTCAGTGAGAATTTGGAAATCAAAAGTATCATTTTCAGGCCATTGGGCCCATTGTCCAGCTTATGGATGTGACCAGGTAGAATTGCAGAGAGATATAAGATGACATTAGGAGACAGGGAAAGAGCAAATCAAGGGTGAGAGAAAAATAAACCATAAGTTAAGCTGGGTTTACACAGAACATTAATATGACCCCCTGGTCTGTTAGGGTGAATGAGGCCTGCACGTCCCACATGGGCAGAGACTGTGCAGGTCACAACTGTCAGCTTTTTAGCCTGTTAGTGGGCAAGGAGGGTGGCTGTTCTCCCAATGGTGAAAGCTGCTGGCTGTGGAATTAAATCAGCTGTCAGTGGAAGATGAGAGTTCAGAAGGGAGAGGGAGAGGGAGAGGAGGGAGGGAGAGGGGGATGTCCTGAGATGGTGCAACTGAACCAAAAGGGGTCCCTTATGGTACAGTAGACCAGAGAGCAAGAGACTGGATGTGTCCAGAGTGCGTCTTTCTGGAGACCTGGGGTTGGAGACTAGCGGCCCAAAGGGTGTAGCCTGGTGTGCAGGCATGGTTTCCATGAGGGGGGTGAAACCTGAGACAAGGCAATCAGAGACAGAGGGACACTTACCGAGAAGAGAGGAAGGGAAGAACATTGAGACCAAATCATGGTGGTTGTGAGAGCCTGTATCAGGCAGAGATGGTCTGAGGCCTTCTGAGGGTTGAATGGCAACTCAGTGGTCTGGTCAGGGGAAAAAGGAGGTCTAGACACCCAAGAAGGCAATCAGAAGCCTTCCTATCCAAGTGATGGTACCATATGTAAGGTTCAGGAGTGACCAAGGACCACACAGACCACTCTGAGACAAAGGTGGAAGTTTTTATTCAGGGAAAAACAGGAGCTGCCAGGACTGACTCTCAAGAGTGGAGCAGTTGGTTTGGGGTTAGAGATAGTGCACTTTATAGGCTCTTCATTTGGAGGAAGGTAAGGAAGGGAAGGAATTTCTTTGTTAGGGCAGTAACTCTCTGTTCTTTACATTAGCCATAGGGTGAGACCAGAAATGACCCAGTGAGAGATAAGCGGTCAGTAAATGTAGACCTGGAGCCTTGTTAGGCAGCAGAGGGATAGTGGCTGGACAATTTCTTGAGGAATATGGATGACACCTCTGTTGCCCTCCTGCTATCTGCCCTCCTGCTGTCCTGAGTGACTACATTTGGTTCTGACCTAACAATGAGCTCATCTCATTTGATAACCTTATGGGAGCCATAAAACAAAACAAAACAAAACAAAACAAAACAAAACAAAACAAACAAACAAACAAAAACCTTTGGTTCCAAGAAACTTTTATATTTTTCACCCCTAAACCGATACAATTTTTCACTATTGCCTCATATTGCATCCTTTTCCTTCAAAACAAAAAGATGTTTATTTTTAAGAAATGTAGTACAACCCCCTCCCTCTAACTACAGAAATGCCCTGTGCTCTCCTCCTTATTATAGGATTAGTCACAGTCACTCCTGCTTACTGATATTGTACAAAACAGCCCCCATGGCTCTTTTTCTTTGGCTTTATTTTATTATGTAGGGGTCTGAGAATCGCTGAAGAAAGACCCCAAACTCAAGTAGCATGTAAAAGGAAAGAGCATTTATTCTGCAGTCAGCCAGCATGCGGTGCTTAAACATTCATATAAAAATGGTGACCCTGAGAGGAGCTCCCAGGCTCCTTTAAGCATTACTAAGAATGTTTTGATGGGCAATTAGTTCTACAATTTGACTGGCTAATTTGAACAAGGGTTGCATTTGATTAGTCTATAATTAATTATACCTATACATCCTTGATTGGTTGGGGATAAGAGACCTTGAATTTCCGGGAAGTGACTCAGCTTTTCTCCAGCCAGGACAGTCACTCATGGTGTCTATTTAGTTCTTTCATTCCCACCTTGAGTACATTCTCATGTCAAATCCCTGAGATATTTCCAGAGGTTAATATTGTTGCCTTAGGACCATTTAGTTGTACTGTGGCTAAGCATTCTTTAACAAATTTGATTAATGCATTGATAAGACATGGTCCGCAAGTAAGAGCAAGCAACAGGAGAATAAGTGGGCCTGTTAGGGAGGAGATCAGGGTTGTTAGCCAGGGGGACCATTTGAATAGTGACTTGTACCAGTTTTGATTTTCTTGTCTAATTTTGGCCCTTTCTTTTAGTCTCTTCTGGACTATGGCCAGGCTATCCCTAATAACACCTGAATTGTTGACATAGAAACAACATTGCTTTCCTAAAGCCTGACAGAGTCCCCCTTGCTGTAAGAAAAATAAGTCTAGTCTCCTTCTGTTTTGTAGTACCACCTCAGCCAGTGAATCCAGTGACTGTTCTAAGTGATGAACTGACTTTTCTAATTGGGCAAGATCAGAATCTATTAGGTAAGTCAAGGCCTGATGAGTCTGGTCTGCTTTAATTAGGGCCATTGTACCAGTACCAATCCCTGCAGCTATACCAGTCCCTATTGAAGTGGTAAGGATTACTGATATTCCAAAATCATATTTCTATCTATAATATATATATAGTTTCTAAATAGTCATAAAAAGGGAGGTAGTAAACCTGAGGAAACAGAGTAACTAGGATACATAGATCAGTAGTGTTTTGAAGGCTCTGTGGGTGAAAACAAGGAGTTAGTCCCATATGCATGCAAACCAAGTTCCATTAGGGGGCACCAGAAAGAAGTTACCAGTGTCTGCAGTAAAAGTGTGATTACAGAGATGTTTGAGTTGGGGAAAGTTATCCAGTTTTCCTCCTACACCTAGTACATGTAGTCCTTTCCCAGTGACAGATTGTAGAGTAAGGACTGGGGACTTTCCCCATGAACATTATGGTGGGCCTGTCATTGGGGCTGACAGAATTCCTGTAGTGGCCCATCCATTATAGTAACGGGGTCATGGGTCTAAGCAAAGTCAATAGTCCTAGTGAGGTTAGTAGTGGAAGTGAGGAATCCATAGGTGAAATTGAGTAACTGTAACTCAAATGCGGGGGGGGGGGGGGGGCATCTGAAATCTTGGAAGGTAGCATAGCCAAGGGCATATTTGTGCTTGCAGCAAGGGAACTGTCAGGGATTGGGGAAGATAACATGGGCTGTTGTGGGATGAGAGGCAAGGCCAAAACAGGATTTGGCCCCACAAGTACTGCAGCGGCCTGGGTGGTCTCTAGTGGTTGGACATGAAGCCATAATGCAAATAATGTCCCTGGGTCCTTTCCTGTTATATATAATCTTAATCCCCAGTTTTTACCAAGTTCCCAGTTAGTGTCAATTTTTGCCTTATCAGTAAATTTAATCAGTATCTGATTACATCCTTGGGATCAATAGCAAGAGATTATAGTAACAGTGATGTGATCTGTCTTTATGGGGGGCTGTCAGGAGCTGCAGGGGAGCTGTAGCTGCTCTTTGACTTTGGGAGCTACAGGTGGTCTTTAAAAGCCTTATCCTACAGCCTAGGTGAGAAGGCAGCCTAGGTGAGATGGCACCAGTTACAAAGGCATTATTTAACATAAAGCATAGGCACCTGATAGAGGGGTGTTACCACATGGCCCTGGTGAAGCTGACCTTAGGCACGTAGGCATTATCGAGAAAGTATATAAGCTTGTGTCTGCCTGAATAAACCTGAGACTTGATCAGAACTTGTCTTGGCTCCATTCCTTGTGTTCTTGTCTCAGATTCATTCCCACTCCCTCCTTCAGGGTCTGTTTCGACCTTCGTGCTACAGGTCGGCATGGAGGGGGGAGGTGTGGCTAATAGATAGTTCCCATTGATTCACATTCCCATGAGCCACAGTAATGATTCTGGGCCACCACAATTAGCTTGTTGCTCAGGGTTTCTATCATGACTAGGGCATACATCTTTTCATATTAGTTCGGGTATCAGGTGAGTTACATCCATAGGCTAGGGAAGGACCGAGTTCCCCATCATCATCTATGTATGCATAATCCCATGATTCTCCTATCAACTCACATAAATCAAATATCAAATTGGGAAACCAGGTTCCGGGAGGTGCTAAATGGGAAATAGAGTTGACTATTTTCTCTGTGTCCACATTAATGAGCATCCATGTAAGATTATAGGGTTGATGTGGGTTTGCAACAATAGAGGTTATTAAGCAACAAGTGATTATCATTACATAAAAAGATTTAGCCATCATTAAATCTTAGTTTCTAGTTTATGAATCCTTAGTTTGAGTGGGTCTCATGGATGTGCAATAGTATGCCACAGTCCAGGTTTTTCTTCAAGGGTGCAGTTGTCCAGGTGGTTTGCCAGTGGGTTGATAGGCTTCACGTGAGAGTAGTGTATCCAGGTAGGAACTCCGTCTACTTTGATTGCAGTTGGAGTAGTCAGGATCACAGTATAGGGTCCCTTCCAGCCAGGTTCAAGAGTCTCTCTCCAGTGTCTCTTGATGAACACTAGATCTTCCGTTTTGAATCCGTGGGGTGTGGGTGAAGGTGTCTTCTCATAAATGGCCTGTAGCTGAGGCCAGAGTTGCTTTTGTACCTGGAATAAAGCTTGGGATGATGTCATCTAACAGTCTTTTAGCCACAGTTGAAGCTGTCTCATTCTTGGTTGGAAAGGCTTTAGTCTATCATGAAAAGGTGTCTATAAACACTAGTAAATACCTGTACCCATACAAACCAGGTTTTATTTCTGTAAAGTCAATTTCCCAATTTAATCCTCGATGGGTTCCCCTTTCCCTAGTTCCTGAAGGGGAAACTCTGCTTTTTGGATTTACTATGCAGCAGGCATGACATTGAGTTATGGCTTCTGTTGTTCTTTTTGTCTTAAGTCAAAGACTTTAAGGTGGGTCAGTCTAAGTAAGTCCTCAATATTCTGTTTACCTAGATGAGTACTCTGATGTATTTGGCTGATGAGTTGGCTAGAAAAGTCCATTGGGATGATAATCCTTCCATCAGGAGTCTTATACCATCCTTGTTCTTTATAGGCTGCTGTGCAAGTCTCAATCCTCTGTAGTTCTGAATCACTGTAGTTTGGTGTTTCTGGCAAGGTGGGCACCACCATTGGATGTAATTTTGCCACTAGGGTAGTAGCGACTTGGAGGGCTGCCTCTTGAGCAACCTTGTCAGCCCTGTTGTTCCCTTTGGAAATAGGATCCTCCCCTTTCTGGTGACCAGGGCAGTGAAATGATTGCTATCTCTTTGGAGAGGCATATAGCCCGCAAGAAGTCGAGAATTTCCTGTTTATTTTTAATGGTTTTTCCTTCTGCTGTCAATAGTCCCCTTTCTTTATAAACGGCCCCATGAACATGTAGCATTGCAAAAGCATAATGGCTGTCAGTATAGATATTAAGTTTCTTTCCTTGGTCCATCTGTAAGGCCATGGTCAGGGCTCTCAGTTCAGCTTTCTGGGCAGACATACATGGAGGGAGGGCTTCTGACCATACAGTTGTTTCTTATATTGTCACTGCAGCTCCTGCATACTGGACACCATCCTTAAGGAAGCTGCTTCCGTTTGTATGCCAGGTCAGCTCTGCCCCTTTAAGAGGACCGTCCTTGAGATCTGGCTGGGTCCCTTGTAAACTGCTCAAGATCTCCAAGCAGTCATGTATGGGAATGTCTACATCTGGGTCAGGTAACAGCATTGCAGGATTGAGGGCCTGACTAACGGCAAATTGAACCCATGGGGGATTGAGAAGAACAGCCTGATAATGAGTCAGTCTGGCATTAGTTAGCCACCTGTCAGGGGGCTCCTTTAGCACTCCTTCAATAACATGAGGAGTAGTCACTCTCAGGGTTTGCCCAAACTCAGTTTATCTGAGTCTTTGACTAATAAAGTGGTGGCTGCTATTATTTGGAGGCATGTGGGCCATCCTGTTGGCACTGGGTCTAATTTCTTTGGTAGGTAAGCACTTGGCCTTTTCCAAGGGCCAAGATTTTGAGTCAATACCCCTTTAGCTATGTCTTTGTTCTCATCAATGTAAAGATGGAAAGGTTTTTGCATGTCTAGCAAAGCTAATGCCAGGGCTTCAAGGAGGGCTTTTTTTTTTTTTTTTTTTTTTTTTTTTTTAATTAGAGAAAGGCCATTTCCCTTTCTGAAGTCCATTCGAGGGAATTTTCTTGCCTTCTTGTGGCCTCATAGAGATGCTTGGCAATCTCTGTAAATCTGGGTAGCCAGAGTCTACAAAATCCCGTGACCCCAAAATCTCATGTACCTGTCGCCAGTTTCTGGGGTGGGGAATGTTGAGGATTGTCTCTTTGTGGGCTCTAGACAACAGATGTTTTCCCCTCTTGAGTATGTACCCAAGGTACATTACTTACCTCTGGCAGAGCTTGCCTTTCTGCCTGAAATTTGATACCCTGCAGTCCAATTCTCCCAGCAAGGCTTCTGTGGCTGAGCTGCAGGCTTCTTCATCTGAGGCTGCTATGAGAAGGCCATGTATGTATTACAAGAGGGTTATTTGGGGATAGGCATGGTGGTACTCACCAAGATTCTCATGAAGTGCTTCATAAAAAATGGTGGGTGAGTTTTTATATCCTTGCGCAAGTCTGGTTCAAGCTAATTATCCGTTGAGTCCACGTTCTGGATTACTCCATTCAAACATTCAAAGGTGAATAGACATTGAATGGCTGGGGCCAGTGGTAGACTGAAGAATGTGTCCTTGAGGTCAAGCACCATGTACACATTGCACTCAGGTGACAGAGTGCTTAGCAGAGTGCACAGGTTTGGCACCGGGGGGGGGGTGGATGTCTTCCATCTATTTATTAATTTCCCTCATATCCTGCACAGGCTGGTAGTCATTGGAGTGGGACTCTTTTACTGGCAGGAGAGGAGTACTCCAGGTGGACTGACAAGGAACTAATATCCCTTTTTCCCAAAGTCAGTTTATGTGAGATGTTGTTCCCAGTTTGGCCTCTCAGGGCATAGGGTATTGGCAGAATCGGACTGGGCTGACATTAGCCCTCGGTTAGACTATGATTGGGGCCCAATGTTTGGCCAGCCTGGTCTGATTTCTTTCTGGCCATACACTTGAAATCCTCTCCCATAGTTCCTTCAGATATGGGCTTTCAGGGGTGGCTTATGAGGGAGAGGTGTAGACTTTATATTCTTCCTCCAATGACACAGTTAACATGTGTATAGGACCATTATGCTTATGAACCTGTACTCCCTCAGCATTGAAATGGATTTGTGCCCCCATTTTTGTCAAAAGGTCTCACCCCAAGAGTGGACATGGGCACCCAGGGATGACCATGAACGAAAGGGTTACCCATCCCATTCCTAAGTCCACTTTTCTTCGGGTAGTCCATGAGTATTGATTTGTCCCAGTGGCCCCCTGGACCCATGTCCTTTTGGTGGACAAGGGTCCCATGGGCTACTTCAGAATCAAATGTTCAGCAACAGTGGCAACTAAAATATTTATTGGTTTCCCCTCCACCTCCAAGGTTACCCAGGGCTCACTGAGGGGGTGTGAGCCCTGACGGCCTCAGTCATGGAGTTCTCTTATCTCCAGAACTTTAGGACTCTTGTCATTCTTTTTGTCTTTTTTTTTTTGGCTAATTTTTTCTCAACTTTTATTAACATCTTCCATGATTATGAAAAATATCTCATGGTCATACCATCCCTCCCCTCACTTTCCCCTTTGAAATTCCATTCTTCATCATATCCCCTCCCCATCTCAATCAGTCTCTCTTTTACTTTTATGTCATGATGTTTTCCTTCTCTTATGATGGTCTTGTGTAAGTAGTGTCAGGCAATGTGAAGTCATGGATATCGAGGCCATTTCATGTCTGGAGGGAGCACGTTGTAAGGAGTCCTACCTTTCTTTTGGCTCTTACATTCTTTCCGCCACCTCTTCCGCATTAGACCCTGAGCCTTGGAAGGTGTCATCAAGATATTACTTAGTTCTCCTGTCACTTCTTTCCAGCACTATGATACCTTCTGAGTTGTCCCAAGGTCACTGACATCTGAAAAGAGAAGATTCTCTACCCAAAGTGAGAGTGGCATTAATATAAGGGTATGAATATTAAGAGAAGTGCTTACTGGGCAGTTTGATAAGCATAGTATATATATTTATCCAGACATCAGCAGACATTACACCCCTAGGGATCATGACTACCTCTGCTTTAAGTTTTCAGTATCAGGGATGTGTCCCCTCACATAGAGTGGGCCTCCAGTCCAAGTAGAGGGCAGTTGGCTTCCACCATGGTAGACATGCCACTATTGCACCTATTGGCTCATTTGGCCTGGCTGGCCAATTATAAGGCTTGCAGTGTCCACTGTTGAGTATCTTCACTGGTGGTATCTCTTTCCCCCACTGAACTGCATGTAGAATGGCTTCTTCCAGCTTTCTCTCAGATGGTCTACATGGAGGAGGTTATCAGCACAGTTCCAGCAGGATTTCTCAGTGGCCTTGCAGCCCAAGTATGTGGATCCTTCAGCAATAGGGTCTTACCACGCATTCCTGGTGGGAAACCAAGGGCCTCAGCAATGGCCTATAATGTTTTTGGGGCATCAGAGACCTCCCTGACCAAAAACTCACTGGAAGGCATCCCATCCCTGGCACTGAAAATTTTCTAGCAACAATCTATGGATCATTAGTGTTCCATTGTCCAAAATTGGAGGGTTCCATTTGATTTATTTATATCCTCTTAGATTTTGATTAGCCCTCCCTCCACCTTTCCTTTACTCAATCTCTTCCCCTGACCTCACTTTGGGCCTTTTCACCCTCATTAATCTATTCTTCTACTTACATATATAAAATACCATCATATTAAGTATCCTCCTCCATTCCTTCCTCTTCCCTTTATATCCCCTTTTTAGCTTACTGGCCTCTGCTACTGAGTATTTTCCTTCTCACACAGAAGCCCAATCACCTGTAGCTAGGATCCACATATGAGAGAGAACATGCAACACTTGGCTTTCTGGGCCTGGGTTACCTCACTTAGTATAATCCTTTCCAGATCCATCCATTTTCTTGCAAATTTCATAACTTCATTTTTCTTTACCGCTGAGTAGAACTCCGTTGTATAAATGTGCTATATCTTAATTATCCACTCATCAGTTGAGTGACATCTATGCTGGTTCCATTTCCCAGCTATTGTGAATTGAGTGGCAATAAACATGGTTGAGCATGTACTTCTAAGGAAATGAGATGAGTCCTTAGAATATATGCCTAGGAGTGCTATAGGTGGGTCATATGGTAGAACAATTTTTAGCTGTTTTAGGAACCTCCACACTGATTTCCACAATGGCTGGACCAGATTGCATTACCACCAACAGTGTAGAAGGTTTCCTCTTTTTCCACATCCCCACTAGCATTTATGATCATTTGTTTTCATGATGGCAGCCAATCTGATAGGAGTGAGAAGGAATCTCAATGCAGTTTTAATCTGCATTTCTCTGATGACTAGGGATGTAGAACATTTTTTTTAGATGCTTATATGCCATCTATATTTCTTCTTTTGAGAACTCTCTATTTAGCTTCATAGCCCATTTTTTAATTGGCTTGTTTGATTTCTTATTGTTTAGCTTTTTGAGTTCTTTGTGTATCCTAAATATTAATCCTCTATCAGGTATATAGCTGGCAAAGTTTTTTTTTTTTTTTTCCCCATTCTGTAGGTCGCCTCTTTGCTTTATTCACAGTGTCCTTTGCAATACAAAATCTTTGTAATTTCATGAGGTCCCAGTGGTTAATCTATGGTTTTCTTGCCTGAGCAATTGGGGTTATATTCAGAAAGTCTTTGCCAGGACCAATATATCGAAGGGTTTCACCTACTTTTTCCTCTAGCAATTTCAGAGTTTCTGGTCTGATGTTAAGGTCTTTAATCCATTTGGACTGAATTCTTCTGCATGGAGAGAGAGAAGAATCTGTTTTCATACTTTTACAGATACATATCCAGTTTTCCCCATGAGAGACCAAGGAGAAGTAATGTGCTGACTAATGTGCTATTTTTGCTTCTGTATCCATGCTTGCCTAGCTATAGCACCCCACATCGATTCCTGGGAAGCCTCCACCCAAGGACATTCCAGAGATACCTAGCCATGGAGGCCCCGGCCTCTTGCAAAAGATAGGTTCTGCAAAAAAAAAAAAAAAAATTACTGACCTAAGATAAGTAGGCTGGAGTCACTATTGCATCCCCTCTTAAAATTTCCATGCATGCTCTTTTAAACCTATCATTTCAAAAGTCTCAATGTATCACTTCTTGCTTAGCCAATCATGTGCCCATCCCTTACTTCTTTGTTCAAATCCTTATATAAGCCCCTTACCCCTGAAAGAAGGGGCTCTCCCCCTCACTACCACTGTGCTGGACTGTGTGGATGGAGCCCAAGCATAGGCTTGCAATAATGAAACCTGATGCTCTTACATTTGAGTGTCTTAGCTTCTGTGGTGGTTCTCTGGGTGACTCCTGGGTGACCGGGGGTCTTGGCTCCTGGTCAGGGGTCTTGGCACAACACCAGCACCATTTGCTGAAGAGGTGTCTTTTCTCCAATGAGTATTTTTGGCACTTTTATTGAATATCAGGTGGTTATAGCTACCTGGCCTTACATCTGGGTCCTCTATTCTCTTCCATTGATCTACATGTCTGCTTTTGTGCCAGTACCATGCTGTTTGTGTTACTATGACTCTGTAGTATAGGTCAAAATCAGGTAAGGTGATACCACCAGCCTGATATTTGTTGCTCAGTATTATTTTAGATATTGGAGGATTTTTGTGATTCCAAATGAATTTTTGGATTGTTTTTTTCTATTTCTGTGAAGAATGCCATTGGAATTTTGATGGGGATTGCATTAAATGTGTAGATTGCTTTTGGTAAGATTGCCATTATCACAATATTGATTCTTCCGATCCAGGAACAAGGGATGTTTTTCCACTTCCTAGTGTCCTCTGCAATTTCTCGCTTGAGTGTTCTATAGTTTTCATTGTAGAGATCCTTTACTTCCTTGGTTAGGTTTATTCCAAGGTACATTATTTTCTTTGATTCAATTGTGAATTGGAGTGATTCTCTGATTTCACCCTCTGTGTGTTTGTTGTTAGCATATAGGCTCCTGATTTCTGTGTATTTATTTTGTATCCTGCTAGATGTCTGTTGGTGTTTATCAGCTCTAACAGTTTGCTGGTAGAGTTTTTAGGGTCCTTTATATATAGAATCATGTCATCTGGAAATAATGATAACTTGATATCTTCCTTTCCAATTTGTATCCCTTTTATGTGTGTCTCTTGCCTTATTGCTATGGCTAAGACTTCCAGTACTATATTAAATAAATGTGGTGACAGTGGACACCTTTGTCTTGTTCCTGATTTTAGTGGAAAAGCTTCCAGTTTTTCCCCATTTAGTAATATGTTGGCTGTAGGCTCGTCAAAAATAGCCTTTATTATATTGAGATATGTTCCTTCTATTCCCAGTCTCTGTAGGACTTTTATCATGAAGGGATGTTGGATTTTGTCAAATGCTTTCTCTGCGTCTAATGAAATGATCACATGATTTTTGTCCTTCAGTCCGTTTATATAATGTGTTAAATTTATTTATTTGCGTATGTTGAACCATCCCGCTATCTCTGGTATAAAGCCTACTTGGTCCAGGTGAATGATCTTTCTGATATATTCTTGTATTCTGTTTGCCAATATTTTGTTGAGAACTTTTGCATCTATGTTCATGAGGGAGATTGATCTGTAATTTTCTTTTATTGTTCTATCTTTGCCTGTTTTTGGTATCAGGATGATGCTGCCTTTGTAGAAGTAGTTTGGTAGCATTCCTTCTTTTTCTATTTTATGGAAAAGCATTAAAGCAATGGTGTTAGTTCTTCCCTGAAGGTCTGGTAAAATTCTGCAGTGAATCCATCTGGGCCTGGACTTTTTTTAGTTGGGAAATTTTTGATAACTGCTTGGATCTCCATACTTGTTATAGGTCTATTTAAGTGATTAATCTCATCTTGATTTGATTTAGGCAGGTCATATAAATCAAGGAAATCATCCATTTCATTCAGATTTTCATGCTTAGTGCAGTATATGCTTTTATAGTATGCCCCTATGATTTTTTGAATTTCTCTGGTCTCTGTTGTGATGTTGCCTTTTTTCATCTCTGATTTTATTTATTTGTGTCTCTTCTCTCTTTCTTTTGGTCAGAATTGCTAAGCCTTTCTCAATCTTGTTTATCCTTTCAAAGAACCAACTCTTTGTTTCATTGATTCTTTGGATTGTTTTTCTGGTATCTATTTCATTAATTTCTGCAATAATCTTGTGTTAACTAGTTTTTGAGTATTGCTGTTTTTTCCAGGTTCCTTATATGAGTGCTTCTCTTTTTCTTTAGCGTGGAGGATTGTTTCAAGCATTTTCTATAAAGCTGGTTTTTTCTTCAATACTCCTTTAGCCTGCTTTTGTCATGGAATGTCCTTATTTCTCGATCTATTTGAATGGATAGCTTTGCAGGATAAAGTAACTTTGGTTGACAGATTTTATCTTTCAGAACTTGGAGTACATCACTCCATGCCCTTCTGGCTTTTAAAGTTTGTGTTGAGTAATCTGCTGTAATCCTGATGGGCTTGCATTTGCAGGTAACTTGATTTTTCTCTCTAACTGCTTTCAATATTTTTTTCTTTGGTTTGTGTATTTGGTAGTTTGATTATAATATGGCGAGGAGAGGTTCTTTCCAGGTTTTGTCTGGTTGGTGTTCTAAAGAATTCCTGTATCTGCATTGGCACCTCTTTCTCAATTTGGGGGAAGCTTTCTTCTATGATTTTGTTGAAGATGCCTACTATGCCTTTGGAGTGAAATTCTTCTCCTTCTACTATACCCTGAATTCTTATGTTTGATCTTTTCATAGTGTCTGCAATATCTTGAAATACCCATTCATACTTTTCTATTAGTTTTTCTTTCTCTTTGTTGGACTGTATTAGATCTGCCACATGGTCTTATAGCTTAGATATTCTGTCCTTTCCTTCATCCATTTGACTGGTGAGATTTTCTAAAGAGTTTTTCTTTTTATTATTACATTAACTGTGTTCTTTATTGCTAGTAATTCTACATGGTTTTTCTTTGTTATTTCTATGTCCTTACTTATGTCTAGTATTGACCTCTTTATTTCATTAAATTGGTGTCCTGTGTCTTCTTTGATTCCTTTGATTTCCTCTTTTACTTCTTTGAACATATTTATAATCATTCTTTTGAAATCTTTCTCATGCATTTCCTCTAACTCGTTCTCACTGGAGGCCATTTCTGATGCATTAATACTTTTTGGTGGATTTATATTGTCTTGATTTTTGGTGGTTCTTGTGTTATAATGTATAGATTTTTACATCTTGGATTAATTTAATGGTTGGATTTTCCAGTTAGCTGGGTATTATTAGATGTATCAATTAATCTGATGTTATATATCTTCAGGGTCAGAACTTAAGCTGCTAGGTGTGGCTCTTAAGACTCCCAGAGTATCTACAAAAGTAACACTAGGTGTTGGGTTTGCCTGCTATGATCATATTCAAGTAGGTTGAGTGGAACAAAATACAGATAGATGCTAAAATTTATTTAAAAAATGTACACATCCAATGAAAAGCATCACAGAGTATTTATGCAAGAGTATGTATTATGACAACCAGATCCTCTAACAAAGTCACTGTCCCTTTAGGGTGTGTGGTGGCACACCCACACCCTTAATCCTGACAACAAGGAGGTTAAGATTTCTGATCTGTTGAGGGTTCCAATTCAGCTTTTGACCAAGTGAGACCCTTCCCTAATGTTTAACAGAAGAGGAAACAAAGCCAGTATAAATCAAGAAGCAACAAATAACAAGCCCAAAATGTAGCTTATTTAAGAATTGCAAATCTGACCATCCATCATATTTAACATATAATTTATCCTGATATGGAAGGTGCAATTAGCACTTCCAGTTCAGGGTTATATACCAGGTTTATTAGGCAGGTACTGACCTTGTGTAATCCCAGTTACCTTTTGGGATGATTTTGGTTATGCTGCACTCCTGCTTGGCTCCCTCTTTGGTGCATTGTGTGTTCAAGTAGGCTGGCTGAGTCGCTGGATCGCTTCTCTCTTTGCTGGAGCTGGGCACTGGTGGTGGAGGAGGGGAGGCTGTCAGTGGTGGCTCTAGTTCTCTTGCTGGTCCACATGATCCTCTGCCTCATGATCTGCTTCTCCGTTGTTCACTGCTGTTCTCCTTTCACGTTTCTTGAGTTTGCGATGGGCTCCGGTGTGAGTGGAAAATTCCCTCACCTGGCTTTTCCTGCGGCTCAAGCCAAGGCTGGCTGCTGCAGCCCCATGGACCTGGCTCTGCTGCTGCTGGAGCCGCTTCTGCCTGCCTGTATGGGCTGTGGATGCTTTGGATCTCTCCTACTTCTCTGCTGCAGTTTTACTTTCTTATACACCTCACATTTTAGTAAAAGTGTGTATTTTGATGTTTTTTCTTTTTTCTTTTCCTTTTTTTTTTTTTTTTTTTTTTTTTTTTTGGCTTTTTCTCCTCTAGGCTGCTTTGGCATGGTTTCTATGCCACCATCTTAATGAGAAGTCCCCATATTATCTTTCTTTTGTGGACATTCATTTTTCCAATGTCCCATCTCTTCACAATAAGCACGTTGGTCCTTTGGGAGACAGGGTCAGTGTGACTTTTCCCCTCTTGATTGGGGGGTTGGTCTGTCCCTGTTTCTCCCATAAGCCATGTTCTTTAATTACCTTGGGTCAGAGTTACCTGTGGCAGCCAATAATATTTTGGCCAGGCCTCTAGTTTGTTTGTCTTCTGGAGTCTCCCTGTTATTATAAACTTTTTCTGCTGTTGCTACTAGCTCTGACTTTTGCTTACTCACAAAACCATCTAGTCATTGGAGCTTTCTGAAGATGTCTGGCACCACCTGGTAAACAAAAGTCATGTTTATGCAGACTGTTTTTTCTCTTGCTTCAGGGTTCAGAGTTGTATAGGTCCGGTAGGCTTCTAGTAGCCTCTTTAAAAAGGCCTGTGGGCTTTCCTCCTTATCTTGTATAACCAGTCCTACCTTTGATAAACTTGTGGGCTTCCTAGCAGCCTCTAGGAGACCCCCCATTAGAATCTGACAGTAGGTTTTGAGTCCTTCCTTACCTTCAAAGTTGTTGGGGCCCCAATCAGGGTGGGTCAGGGTAGAAGCCGTGTCTATGATTGCCTGCATGACTGTGGGTTGGCCGTTAGGTCCAGAAACTAGTTTGAGAGCAGTGGCTACAATTTGCTCTTTCCTCTGTTTTAAAGAAAACCTGCAAAAGCTGCTGATAATCATCCCAAATGGGCTGGTGAGTTATCATTATAGAATCTAACAAGTCTAAGAGGCCTGAGGGTTTCTCTGAAAATATTTGATTCTGCATCTTCCAATTATACAGGTCACTGGTAGAAAAAGGGATATGAATCACGAACTGTTGGCCGTCCTGATTTGGGGGTGGGGTTGTTGCTCACAAAGGCAGTGCGACCACAGTGGAATCTGCCTGTCTTGTGTCTCAGGCTCACATATGGGGAGGACTGGTCATGTTTTCTCCTTCTTCCCCAGGACCCTGATTGGTAGCTCTTGCTTGTGGTACAGGTTGTGCAGGGGTAGATACATAGGGAAGCGAGTAGAGATCGTCCTCAGGGACAGAGGGGGGCAGGACTGCCAGGCTTATGATCCTCCAGTGGTTTTGGTTCCCTGATAGGCAGTATGGCTGAGGCTGGCAGCAAAAACAGAGTTAACCACAGAGGGGGGCATTCTACTAGATTGCCAAGCTGTAATGTATGGGATCTGGTCAGGATGTCCAGGATTCCCATACACAATACCTTTGACCTAGTAAATAGTAGGGAGATGAAAAGTGCCTCCCTCCAGCCATCCTACATTGAAAGTTAGCCATTCATTCCTGGAAAACATGGTTAGTTTTCCTGACTGCACTGTCAGACCCAAATTCTCTGCCATGTGTCAGTAGTCCTTAAAATGTGACTGGACTCGATCCAAAGGGGTGGAACTAGTTGCCTGTCCCATAATACTTTTCTACAATATTTTCAAGAAACCAGAAAAAGACAAACAGTGCACAGATACACAGACACAAAAACAAATTTCTCTGGAAAGGAAAAAGACACTCAAATGCTGCACTTGAAAGCCTGTCCCATGAATGGCTCCACCAGACAGGCACAGCCCGTCTCCTTTTATCAAAACCAAACCCAGGCTGGAGGGATCTTTCCAGAGAATTTCTACAACAATATAAACACTAAACTTTAAGTTCCCATTTCAATGACCTAGACAGGAAATTAAAATATGGATACATTAATGTAAATATACATGCATAATAGAAAAAAAGCTGCATTTTTATATTCTTGGCATGGGAAGTATTGTAAAAATTGACATATATTCAACAATCTATAATATAAAATTTTGATATACATTGAAGTACATTAAAACATAAAATTAAAAATAAACATAGATAAAAATACATAAAGATCAAAACAAGAAAAATTATCAGTATAATAAGTTTGTATTTTAATATATCAGATATAACAAAATGTCTGTATTTTCTACAAATGAATTAAAGAATAGAATGATTGACTGTCTTGATGGGAAATTGTTAGAATATTTGCTGAGATAACAGGCAGGTAAAATACTGAGCATGTAATTAAAGGAAAGAAATTAACTAAAAATGATAAAAACCCCTCATTTAAATCCTAAAATTTTGCTTTGTAACCAATGAAATTAACTTACTTGTGCCTTCCTGAATGCCTTCTCTCTCTCTCTCTCTCTCTCTCTCTCTCTCTCTCTCTCTCTATATATATATATATATATATATACATGTGTGTGTATGTGTGTGTATATATCTATATATATATATATATACGTGTGTGTATGTGTGTGTATATATATTTATGTATACATTGCCAGTGTATTGTATATGTACATATAATATATTACAGATAATATTTTATTGTTGATTATGCAGATGTTAATATATGTGTATATGTTAGGTTTGCCAAGCCTAAGGTGATCTTCTGAATTGTTACCAGTATGTTATCACTTCACATTTCATAGGCAATTTTTCAAAAAAGCAGAAATAGTTAATCAAAGAAAACAACCTAAAATGACTTAGACAATGAGAAAACATACACACACACACACACACACACACACACACACACACTTAACTAAAATCCCCAAGCAAGGTCACCTCTATAACTATTAATTCAGCAGATCAGTGAATTATTCCAGAATGATGTTTTTTTTTTCTTCATCTTTCTTCCTAGATATATTTTTTTCTTGGGATTAGAATGCTTCATGGGCAGAAAATAGCTTTTAGATAACACAAGTCACATCCAAAGAAAAAAGTGAAAGTATTTTGTGGAGTTGTTCCCTGAACACAAATTCTATTCAGTAGCTTTGTTAAACCTATCTGTACATTTTTCCAGAGCAAAAACAGTCATAGGGAAACTCAATCACCTGGTGCATCTCAATTTACAGATTTTACTTAGTAATCTTTGCCATCTGAGGAAAAGTTAAGATTACCTCTCCAATTTTAAACCTATGGAATTAATTAAGGTTAGTCTGATAATGAAAAAATAAAACATGTGTGGGCTGGGCCTGGTGGTGCACACCTTTAGTCCCAGCAGAGGAAGCAGAGGTAGGAGGATTGCTGTGAGTTTGTGACCAGCCTGAGACTACATACTACATAGTTCCATGTCAGCCTGGGCTAGAGAGAGACCCAACCTAAAAACAAACAAACAAAAAAACAAAACAAACAAACAAACAAAAAAAAAAAAACTAAAATGTGTGTGGGTCTACTGCTTGCCAGGAAGTGTAAGTGTTATAAGTGATATATATATTCAGTGTAACAGAGTTCCACGAGACCATTTCACAATAATGGTTCATTATAAAGCCAAAGAGGTCTCAGAAGGTGTTATGCTCATGGTTTATGAAACTGAAATAACAGAAAAGAAAACTAAATAAAGAAACAGCCAAGCTATATAGGGATCAGATCAGGAGACAGACACTACTTACTTATTTCTAGGTGACTTTCCCCAGTGAGATTTTATAGGGTTAAATTTAACTCTTCCATCATCAGCGTGAACACCAAGTATCATGTCTTGTCAACCAGGGAAACTCACCTAGCCTAGTATTCCAAACTGCTCATAAGTATCTGCCATAAAGTGACCTGATGTCTACAGAACTAACTTCATCTCTGCTCCATGACAGCAAACAGCACAGTGCCTCCAGGGTACAGCTATGTCGCCCCATGAATTTAATTGTTAACATAACCTTGTCTGGTAAATGGGAAAAATTGTATGAGTATCACATGCCCCTACCTAAGAGGGTAAATGAAGTAAAAATTAGAGAATCAGTGACATACATTATTTTTACTGTTAACATGTAATAGAAATGTAGAAGTGGACTTCAGAAATCTTTCATGATCAGCCTATTCTCTATTTACAGAGCAAAGGTCTCTTGCTGGAATTGGGTGTTCACCCTTTTTGATAGTGCAGCTAGGCAGATTACTTTGGAAACCTCTGTTCTTTACCTCCTAACACTGAGATTGCAGCCATGTTATTATGACCACTAGGCATTTCATGGGTTCTGTGTATCTGAACTTCCATCCTCAAATTTACCCAGCAACACTTTATATGTGCACTGAATGGTAGTTTAAATCTATGTCCCATAACAGACTCAGGTGTTATTAAAATTGAATTGATTTCTTCTGCCCCTAAATGGCAGATTCCTACCACAGGGGTGGGGCAGAGTGTCACAGGGGGTGGATCTGAAGAGTGATTGAGTTCTGCCTGGGGTTCCCAGAGTGCATTTGTTTGTACTGCTGGTGGTGTTTTTTAGTCTTTGCTTGGATTTATTAATGGGGGTCATCTTCTTCTGCCATTATAAATAGTCCCATAGATCTGTAAGGCTAAAATAAATCCTGTTTCTCCCATAAACTGTGTCTAGTTGAGAGGTTCATCCCAATAGCATGGAGCTGACTACACGCACAAGCATCTCCACAGTCACTACGTACAAATTTTATTTGTATCATTTCATCATTTAAAAAAATAATTTTCAAGAGGTTCATTATTAGGAAGACTTACAAATATTTATTATGACTTCCAAATATTCCATATTGAAAAATTATCATTCATCATGGTAATAATAATATATCATTAACTTTTTGTAACAACTTTTATAAGCTAGTCCTTGGGTGAGGGGAAGTAGAAGATGACTGTTCATCGTCTCAAATAGACACTGAGGATATCATAGTTTGAATAGGTACAAAAATAGAATAGACTTTGATGGTGAAGCAGGACATGGAATCTTGATTTTAAATATTATTGATATTTATAGTAAATCAATAGGGTGATAAGAAAGAAGATAACTTTCAATGAAATGTGCCGTGAATGATAGATCTTCCTAAATGACAGGAATACAAGGGAATGAGTAGAAACTTTATCAAGTGGGCAGTAAATTAATGTGAAATATTGTGGTAGATTGAATAGATGGCCCCCCAATATATTCAGGAGTTTATTAAAGTATGTAATTGAATCTGCAACCACTTGGATGGAGGAGGTGTCACTTGGTGGATCGTAGGGTCCAGCCCTAAGGTGTGGTGGCAGATTTGGAATTCCAGTCTAAAGATAGGCAAAGTACTTGAGTTCTGCCTGGAATTCCTAAGGGTACTGTGCTGTGTGGCTTTTGGGTTTTGGCTTCTGACTCTTATCTTTCTCTGCTTGTACCTGTGAAAGCAGTCCAGCTTCTTCTGCCATTATGGAAATGTCTCTCTATCTTCAATAAATCCCTTTCCTTCAAAACTGTGCCTGGTCCGGAAGTTCATCTCAGCTACCTGAGGGAGTCTACTACAAATATTATCACGTGGAAAAAATTATCACATGGGAAGACAGGTGAGAAAGTATTTTGTCAAATACTTAACAAAGTAGTGGCATATCTTAGATAAAATAAGGAAATTAGCAAATGAAAGCACACTACCAGGAGATATAAAATAAGGAAGCAAGAGCTTATTATAAGAAAAGAAATGTGAAAACCACTTAAAGATAACATGTGACTTCTTGGTTTTAGCTTTCTATCACTTAGTTCTGGTGGAGAATGAATTCTAAAGATCTCTACAAATTGTGTCATTAGAATTTAGATGACTGCAAGTAAATTGTTCTTATTGATTTTTTAAGCAATTCAGTATTATTTTATGTTGAATTGCAGTAAGATGTAGGAAAGAGAAGATTTAATTTAAAGTCACTATAATATAAGAATATTTTTCAAATAATAATCAGGAATTTATTTTAGGACAGTAAATTTGTTTTCTGAGATTTTAGAATGCCAACTAAATATGATTATGTGTCTAAATACTGACATAAAGAAAATTGTCACATACCTGTAGCCAAAATAAAAATAACTTATAAAGGGAAGAATAATTTATTTGAAAAAAGTTATTTATTTATTTATTTATTTATTTATTTATTTTTTGAGGTAGAGTCTTACTCTAGTCAAGGCTGACCTGGGATTCACTATGTAGTGTCAGGGTAGCTTTGACTTCATGGTGATCCTCCTACCTCTGCCTCCCAGGTGCTGGGATTAAGGGTGTGTTCCACCATGCCCAGCTAGGTTATAATTTTTATTTAAAAAATTTCAACAAATATAGTTTTTTATTATTACATATGGACATATTTAGTATGTAAACAACACATGTTGGTACCATCCTTTCCCTTCTCCCTGCCCATCTATTGAAGAGGTCTTCCTTATTGGGGATGCAGGTCAACACCATGGCGATTATGGATCATGCATTATAGGGGGGAGAGGCAATGTCTCTGTGAAAGATATCCCAATTTGTGGCTCTAACATTCTTTCTAACCCCTCTTCCAGAAAATTCCTTGAGCCATGCTGGTTGCATTTTAAGTCCACTTCAGTGATGGGCACTTAGGAGCCTCTGGATCTCTGGTTTGGTAGGGGTTGACTAGCTTCAGTGTCTATCTCCATCACTCTTGTGCTGACATCAGATTCACTAAGAAAGCTGCACTCTTGCTCACTTCCCCAGTTGCTCTGTGGTTTCAGCTGGGGCCAGAGTGGAGTGCACTAGGTCATTTATCTCCTCAGGTCCAGTTCCCACATGAAAAAGAGAATCAGATTCTATAATGGAGAATGAAGTCAGCACCAATTAAATGGGATAATTACTGTTAATTTAGAGAGAATTATATATTATATAGCCCAAGGTTAGTGGGAGCTTGAAAATTGAAAGCAGAATCATTATCTGGATATGATTCTGACTTGTTTCCCAGTTACAGATATGGTTTCCTTTCCACTGAACAGATCTGTTAACCAATCAAAGAGCAGTTGATTACCAACCATGATTGTGTGCCACTATTGCACTTGTGTGAGCATCATGTCAGGTTAGTTGCTTCTGAGTTGCTTAGACTTTGACTTGCTTGGACAGATATTAGCCACTCTCCCCCAGTAGCTCATGTAGCACCTTCCAGCATTAGATGGGTTAACTGTCTGGGGACTCTTCCAGATTGTAGCCAGGTCTCTCCATGGTCCATGCCAACAGCTCATGTGTCTTCAGCAGCAGGGTCTTACCATTAACCTCTGGTGGGTAATCAGGTGCTCTGACAGAAATCTGTCTTGTTTGTTTTGGGAGAACTAGTAAGTCTCTCTGATCAACAATTCATTGTGGATGTAGACCACATCCTGGTACAGGGAATTACAGGCCAGTGCCAAGGGAAAAAATAATAATAATAATAGTAAGGCAAAGAAAGAGAAACAGGAGAAATTTGAGGTTAGATTTTGTCTGACTTTCTCCAGGGCCCTTTGATTCAGGTGCTCCCCCTATGGACCTCTTGAGGATTCCACCTTTTAGCCTGACTTCCAGGAAATAGGATCCTATGGTAAAGGTGCAATTTGGGTTCAGTTTTTTTTTTAATTTTTTGGTTTATTTATTTATTTATTTATTTGAGAGTGACAGAGAGAGAAAGAGGCAGAGAGAGAGACACAGAAAGAATGGGCACACTAGGGCCTCCAGCCACTGCAAATGAACTCCAGATGTGTGTGCCCCCTTGTGCATCTGGCTAACGTGGGTCCTGGGGAGTTGAGCCTTGAACCAGGGTGCTTAGGCTTCACAGGCAAGTGCTTAACCACTAAGCCATCTCTCCAACCCTTGGGTTCAGTTTTGTGTCCTCCCCGCCCCCAAAACCCATTCCTTTCCCCCATGTCCTACCCTCGGTATTGTCCAAGCCTCAAGATGCTATTCAGTTAAGTCAACAATTTGAGCTGATCCAGGTTAAGAACTGCAGATTACTGAGGCCATGTGACAGTTTTCTTTCTGAGATTCTGTGAGTTCACTTAGAATGATCTGTTTCAAGTTCAACCATTTTTTCTACAAATTTTAATGTGCCATTTTTTTTCTTACTGCTGAGTAGAATTCCATCAAGTAGATATACCACATCTTGTTTATCATTTCATCCAATGATGGACAACTGGGTTGATTCCAGGTTTTTTTTTTATTATGAATTGAGCAGCTATAAACATGGTTCAGCAATACCAATATAGATTTTTAAATCCGAGTCATATTTCTCAAGCAGAGGAAGAAAATCAAGTCACTTAAATATCAACTTTTTTCACATTAAATGCTGCTTAACAGATGTAAACTGATGTTATCTTATTATTCCATCACATCACTTAAAAATTGTAATGGTTGCAAGAAGTAAAAAAATTATTACTACTGAAATTATGTGGTAATTTAAAATGTAAATTAAATTAATTCGGTATCTGTTTTTGGTGCTTTCTTTGATTTCTTGGTTATTGCTATAATTACGTCAGTAAAATGCAATCTGTTAAAACATTTGTTTATTCTTTGACAATTTAATACACAAACATACAATGCATTTAATCATAGATATCTCCACTACCCTCTCAATCTTCCCATCACCACTGAACCGTTCCCAACACTGGCCAGTGGCTATACCACTGAATTCAATACTCTCCTCTTGGACTATAATTAACATTGGTTCATTATGGAGACCTGTGGCTTCATGGGTTCCTCCCCGCTTTGGGGGGATGTTAAGTTGTCCTGTCTCTTCCAAGTCTTGTGCAGTTAACAATATTTCCATGAGTTTATAAGTAAATATCTATACAACATACTTCCACAATACTCTTCCCCTCCCTCCATCTCTTACATTATTTCCACCCCCTCCTCTCATCCTGAGGTTTGAATAGGATGATGTATATATCCTGTGTTGGGTTGAATATTCAATGGTTTTTGTTTTCCACACTTTAGCTAACTATAATTCTTTGCAATAATTGCTGCCCAGTGTGAAAAATAAAATCTTTTTGAGCAAGACTGAGAGTAGCACTAATCTTTGGGTATGAAAATAAATATGTAGAAGTCATTTTGACAATCTACCATTGGGCATATTAACAGTAGTAGGTTCCCCCATAAGCCCTGAAACATCTCTAGCCATGTGTTTTTAATCAAGTTATCAGTATCAGGCATAGATTTCTTTGTCTCAAATCTAGCAAAAAAGCAATTGGTTATCCATGTAATAGTTATGCCACTATTGCACCACTGGACATATCTTGCATTGCAGATCAATATTGGTACATTAAGGTCCACAGATATTTGAGGTCACTGAGACTTTCTTCTGCTAGTAGCCTAAATAACATCTTCCCACACTATGAAACATAGCCAGCATGAAAGAAGCTTCAAATACATTCTAACCTGATTTCTCTTTATCTGCATATCTATAATCAAAAAGTTAGCTTTTGCAATAAAGTCTTACCAATCAGTTCTGTGGAAAACTAAGAGCAAGTGGCATAGCCTGTATTTTCTTTTTTGAGGAGGGGGAGTGGTCTCTTGAGCTTCCCTGAACAACTCATAGGAAAGTATTGCCCACCTCACACTGTTATTTTCACTTAATTAATAACCCATGGATTTGGGGAGCAGGGTTATGCATCCATGCAGGTATCTCTGTATATTCTGTTAGTTAAAATAATACATTACATACATATATGTATATATACATACACACATATCTATGTATAATTGTTTAAATTAATTTATAAGGTAATTTGTTTTCTTTTTTCACCCATCCCACAATTATCCATTTTTCACCAGTTTCTTCCCTATTATTTCTTCAGTTATTTTGATATCACTTGTGTTATACTATTTCCCGAAGGCTTCTCCAAACCCTCTTCTTACATATTTGTCTTCTTTGTTTCTATGCATACTCCAACTAAACTCATAAATCTGAAAATTCAAAGCTAGATTCACATATGAGGGAACATGTGGTGGGTGTTACATTGAGTGTGGATTACTTCACCCAGTATAATTTCCAAATCATCAATTTTCCTGCAAATTTAATTTTTCTTAAAGGTCATTTGTTTGCAATGAGATAGAAACAACATCAATATTATCTAAAAATAATATATGAAAGATAAAACAATAATTGTGGTAACTGGAATTTGAAAAATTATGGTTGAAATGTTCAGAATTTTAAAATTACAAATTATTTAAATTCTAATCAGTACAACGAAAGAGGAGAATACTACAATTAAAAGTAAGCTTGTATGTGTGGTGGTACACTGTTGAAATCCTTAGACTGAGAGTTTAGACCTGAAGTATTTAAAATTCATTAATAGTTTAGGCGATATATATATAGAATATATATATATATTCTAAATATTATATGTATATATCTATATGTCTATGTATCTCTATCTCTATCTCTATCTATCTATCTATCTATCTATCTATCTATATATATATATATATTAATGCATATAAACACACACACACACACACACACACACACACACACACTGGGATGGAGAGGTGGCTTAGTGGTTCAAGGACTTGACTGCAAAGCCAAAAGTCCCAGGTTAGATTCCCTAGTAACCACATAAGCCAGATGCGAAATGTGGCACGTTCATCTGGAGTTCATTTGCAGTGGCCAGAGGCCCTGGCACACCCATTCTCAATCTCTCTCTCTCTTTCTCTCTCTCTCTATCTTTCTAAAATAAATAAATTAATGAAGTTCAAAAATAAACAAAAATTAAAATGATCACAATGTTTTAATATTAAATAGACATTAGTATACTGTTTCTTTTCTAAATGACTGTCTTCACTGAGTAATGAAATCATGTTTCTTACCTAATAAAGGTATATCTAAATAGTGTCAGTGAAGCAATCAACAAAATATTCAGTTACTCTCACTTTAATTTGAGAGACATCCCTGAGCATACAGAGCATTTCAATTTTATACTATAAACCTCAAAGCAAATTTATTAAGTTTGCACTTAATGTGTGTGATAAGAGCTTAGAAAGGGTCAATATAGTTTTGCTTATAAAATTAATTTAATATAACCCAATGGAAATATGACCACCACACTATATGTTCATATGGTAACATTCATAGGTAATAAAAAGCATAATTTCCTGCCAGTAACAAGAACCTCAGAAAGAAATTGTGGGTATTGGAGGCTATTATATTTCCTTGCTTCTGTAGGATGCTTATAGGGATAATAAATACCTTAATGACTACATGAGATGATCCATACAATTTAACAAAAATAAATAAAAAATATCAATAAATATTTAATTTGTCATCAGAATAGTCCCATACTCTTTACATGGACATTATATCTGCAATTATAATGTAGAATAGACTCCTAGGTTCTCTAGTTTTAAAAATATATTTACTTCCATATATATAAACAATATGACATGGTCATTTCCCCCTTTTGACTCTTCTTCACTGAATCCCTTTTTCTATGCGACTACTCTCTCTTCTATGTCTATGTTACCATTCTCTCTGCCCCCTCTTATTATAAAGGTCTTGCGTAGGTAGCATCAGTTACTATCAGGTCATGAATACCATGGCTACTTTGTATCTGGGAGACAGTATCATAAAACCCTCCTCCCCTTTGTTTGGCTCTTACATTCTTTTTGCCACCTCTTCTGCAAAGGTCCCTGAGCCTTGAAAGGTGTGACAGAGAGATATTAGGGCTGACCACCCTTTTGTCATTTGTTCTCAGTACTTCATTGAATTTTGTGTCAACCTCATGGCCACTGCCATCTGAAACAAGAAGTTTCTCCAACCAAATGTGAGAGTAGCATTAATATATGGGCATAAGCATTTACAGGGCATTTTTGTGGGCACAATATATCCATTTAGCCATAGAACAGTTATAATTTCCTTGATAGGACTTATGAACTCCCCAGACATAGGTTTTTGATTAGGTTATTAGTAACGAGCAGGAATTTCCTCCTGTGGAGCAGATTTCAAATTCAATCAGAGGACAGTTCATTTCCTCTTTAACATGCATGAAAATGGCACCAGTTGGTATATTTGGCCTAGATGGCCAGCTCTAAAGCTAACAGGGCCCACTGCATAGTTCTTTCAGGCATCCTTTCAGCTAGCCAACAAGGGAGGTCTCTATCTCAGCTTCACCCTGCTCTCACAGTCACCTGAAACTAAAGCATGTGAAGTCTTCAGCAATAGGGTGTGACCATCTAGTTCTGATTGGCAAGCAATGTAATGCTTGAGGGACATCAAGGAATCTAGGCTGATTCCATTTCTTAGTTATTGTAAATAGAGCAGCAATAAACATGGATGAGTAAGTATCTCTACAGTAAGGAGTAGACTTTTTTGGTGTATGCTAATCAGTGGTACAGTTGGGTCATATGGTAAATCTATTTTGAGTTGACTCAGAAACCTCCACATTAATTTCCACAATGGCTATACTAATTTACATCCCCACCAATAATGAAGAAGGGATCCTGTTTTCCCAAACATGCAGCATTTATTGTCATTTGACTTTCTTTCTTTCTTTCTTTCTTTCTTTCTTTCTTTCTTTCTTTCTTTCTTTCTTTCTTTCTTTCTTTCTTTCCTTCTCTCTCTCTTTCTTTCTTTCTTTCGTTCTTTCTTTTTAAAGTTGTGTATATGACACTGTGAGCTAGCTGGGGAAACAGCTTTCTTGCTCTACCTTCCTGATTGAATGGCTCTCAGGTCCCCAACTCCTGGATACCCTGCTCTGGAGGGTGCATACACTGAGTGAGTAGGCCAGATCTCCAAGTCCCACTCCACACACACAAACCTCTTAGTTTCTCTATTTCCAGTTCCCCTGCTGCTGGCTTGGGGATACCTGCACCCTGAAAGCTTGCTGCAGAAGGAGGCACCTTTTCCTCCATCATGATTGAATGCCCCCTAGGTCCCCCATTCTAGTATTCCTGGCTTCAGAATGTGCACATGAAGACTGAGTTGGCCAAAGACTGAGTTGGCCAAAGTTTCCTGTTCCCCCACACCCAAACTCACCTCCCAGTTGCCTGGTGCTGGTTCCCATGCTGCTGTCTTAGGGATGCCTGGACCCTGTGAGCTTGCTTTGGAAGCAGGCCCCTTACTCCACTTTCCTGATTGAATGTTCCCTGGGCCCCACACTCCCAGATTCCCTGCTTTGGAGGGTGCACCCACAGAGTGAGTTGGCCAGGGATCCTGATGTGTTCATGATCTCCCAGTTTTCTGGTCCTGGAACCACTGCTACTGCCTTGTGTGTGGGTTATAGAAATAGGCCTTTTCCTCAGTTTTTCTGACTGACTGGCCTCTGGGTACCCAAATACATATTATCATGAGCCAGAGGGTATATGGAATATTGTAAGAGCTGGCCTCTTGTCCCTGGCTCTCCAGCTTCCCAGCTCCAGATTCCCCAATCCCTGAGGCCTGTGTGCTGCAGAGTGCATGCAAGTGGAGTGAACATGGCAGACCTTCCAGTTTCCCACCTCCCAGTTCCCTGGGTAACTTTGATGTACTTGCAATCTCCACAATCTATGTATCTGTGGTTATAACCCATCATATACCAGTCCAGTTCATATTTAAAATGAATACTCACTGAAGATACTACAAGGATAAAAAATTTGCTTCCCCCTCAATAGAATAAAATGTTTCCCCAAGATAGGTAGGCCACAATGAACAAAAAGCAACACAAGTCAAAAACTGGAGATATCCACCAAGGATGTTTAGTCCTACATTGGAAAGCTACAATGAAATCATAGAGAAATCAACAGAAATTGAATCAAAAAATGGCACTGACCTGTAACTCCCGGATCCAGCATGGGGCCATCATCCACAATGAGCTTTTGATCAGAGAGACCTACAAGGTTTCCTGAAAGACAGACAGATTTCTGTCAGAGTACTCGATGACCCACCAAAGGCTAGTGGTAAGACCCTACTGCTGAAGACACCTTATGTGATTGACATGCAAATTAGAATGGCATGGCTGGAAGTTGGAAGAGAGTCAGTCCCCAGACAGTCAGCGCGTCTAGTGCCAGAAAGTGCTACATGGGCGACTGGGGGAAATTGACCAATATCTGTCGAAGGAACGCATGGTCTAACCTACTTAGCAGCAAATAACTTGGTGTGATGCCCACACAAGTGCAGTGGTGGCACACAGCCATGGTGGGGAACCAACTGCTCTCAGTTTGGCTAACTGATATGGGACCCATAGCTGGAGCTGGGAAACAAGTCAGCACCATATCCAAACATAAGCCCACTTGCCAATATCAAGCTACCATCAATTGTGGGCTACAAGAGGGCCTACACCTATTAAATTCTCTATTAAAAAAAAAAGTAAGGGTTATCTCATTTTTCCTGGTGCTAAGTTACTCTCCATTGGAGAATCTGCTTCTCTTTTTCAGATAGATGTAGATCCTAAGGAGAGAACCACCCCATCATACCTCAAAAGGGCCCCGGCTGAAACTAAGAAATATTGGTGAAACAAGCAAGGGGGCTGTTTTCCTGATGAACCAGATACCAGCACAAGGGGGAAGGAGATCAGCATAGAGAAAAATCAAATCCTACCAAATCAGAGAGCCAGAGCCTCAGAGGCCCCCAACACCTCATCACTGAAGCAGACCAAAAATGAACCCAACATGGCTCAGGGAAATTTTGTGGAAGAGGGGATGGAAAGAATGTCACAGCCACATGTTGGGTCATGATATGCAGAGACATTTAGCTTACCCATAACTGTGGGCTAACTCCACAATGCATGACCCGTATATCTCAACAAGGAGGGGCCAAGGGGAGGGGTAGGTCACAGATGAGCCTAATAATGGTACGAAACTGACTGTATTTGCTGAATACAAAACTGACTAATAAAGAAAATAAATAAATAAATAAATAAATAAAGTATAATTTGGTAAACACTAAAAAAAAAAAAAATGAAAACACAACAAGCAATGTGATCTTGATCAAAAAGACTGCTGAGCTAAAAGCAAGCCATCACAAAAGCAGCAGTTGCATAAAGGAAATTGAGTAGAATTGTCTCTCAAAGCACTCAGATTTTGAAACTAGGCTTAACTTAATTGAAGAAAGCCTAAGAAGTCTCAAAAGAGATATAAATAAATTGAAGTTGAGTCAACAAATGGAAGATCTCAATAACCAGTTGATTAAGCTTAATAAAGACAAGTTCAAATGTAAAAGTTAATTCCAGGAAGCATCAAAAAATCAGAACTTGACCTGAAATTGTGCCTCAAAAAAGAGATGGATATGATAGAGAATAGCTCAACAGAAAAGAAAAACCAAATAGAGCTCTAAATTAAATTAAATTAAAAAAACAAACTCTGTAGAACCCCTAACTAACAGTTACTCATGTGGAAGGCAGAACTTGTGAATTGGAATACAGGACAGAAGAAATTGTTCAAGAGTTAAAAACTTTGCTAAGTTCAAAACATAATATGAACAGAAAACAAGACAACTGGGTGATACCCCAAAACATCCAAACTTCTGGAAGAGGCCACAGGAGTAGCGGACATATTCACCAAAATTATTAAAGAGAAATTTCCCAGTCTTTCAAAAGAGAGGTCCATCCAGATGCAAGAAGCTCAAAGAACACCAAAGAGACAGAACAACAAACAAACAAACAAACAAAAAACCTCTCCAAGGCACATCATAGTTAAAATTCTTAATAATTAAAACAAAGAGAGAGTGCTAAAAGCAGCAAGGAAGAAACAACTTGCAACATTCAACAGCAATCCCAGTAGAATTACCTCAGATTTCTCAACAGCAACCCTGAAATCCTGAATGGTCTGCAATGGAACACTTTATAACAAACCTATAGCTTCCAACCCAAGCTATTTTACCCAGCAAAAGTACCCCTCATAAGAGATGGTGAAAGGAAAACTTTTCATGGAAAAAGTCAACTCTATGATTACAAAAACAAAAAACCAAACATACAGAGGATACTTCAGAGAATACTACACACAAAAGAATCAAACAATCAATCTCAAGATCATACAAGAAGAAGATCATAATAACCAAAACTAGAGAAGGCTCAAGAAAGTACATAACTCAAGAAAGCAATACATGCATAAAGTGCAACATCATGGCAGGGATTAAATGGAACCTCACAGCTACAACCTTAATCATTAATGGTCTTAATTCACCCATCAAAAGACATAAATTACAGAGGGGATCAGAAATATGGACCCTTCTATCTGCTGTCTTGAAGAAACCTACCTCCCCACTGAAGACAGACACCTCCTCAGGGTTAAAGGATGGAAAGTGATATTCCAAGCAAATGGAAATAAGAAACAAGCAGGTGTTGCAATACTAATATCTGCTGAAATAGACTTGAAACCAAAAGTAATCAAAAAAGCTACTCATCAAAGTAATGCTCCAAAATGAGGACTTCACAAACATTAATCTATATGTGCCAAACACATATGCAACACATTTCATAAAATGAAACACATTTGAAAACAAAACAGAAATAAACACCAACACCATCATAGTTGGGGAGTTCAAATCTCCACTATCATCAATAAACAGATCATCCAAGCAGAAAATCAACAGGGATTTTAAAGAGCTTAACAACACCATAGATCAACTAGATTTAATGGACATTTACACAACATTCCACCCCAAATCTACAGAATATATATTCCTCTAAGCAGCCCATGGCACCTTCTCCAAAATAGGCACTATATTAGGCCATAAAGAATGTCTCTATAAATTCAGGAAAGTTCAAGTAACTTTCTGCATCATATCATATCATATCACAATATTTTAAAGCAAGAAATTAACAAGAAACACATCAAACTCCACCAGTTCCTAAAATGTAAACAACCTACTTTTAAACAATGTCTGGGTTGTGGAAGAAATTTAAAAAAAAAAAAGAAATTGTAAAATTCCTAGAATTGAAAGATAATGAAAACACTACTTACCAGTACTGATAAGACATCATGAAAGCAGTCCTAACGAAAAAATTCATAGTGCTGAATGCCTTCAAAACAAAGACAGACCTATCTGAAATTAATAACTGTCCACCTAAATGCACCGGAAAACCAAGAAGAATCCAACCCCAATATCTCCAGATGGAAATAAGTAATCAAGATGAGAGCATAAATTAAGGAACTGGAATCTAAGAAAACAATTTAAAAAATCAAGGAAAGAAAGACTAGTTCTTTGAAAAAATAAACAAGATTAATAAATACTTGGGAAATTTGATGAAGTGAAAAAAAGAGAAGTGTTGAATTGTGGTAGTTTGAATAGGTGGTCCCCAGTATATTCAATGTCTTGTTAGTTCTTCATATGGATCTGCAGCCACCTGGCTGGAGGAGGTATCACTGGGAGGATGTTAAGGTGTGGTGGTTCATTTGAAATTCCAGTCTCTAAAGATATGTAAAATACCTAGTTTTGCCTGGAGTTCCTGAACTGTGCTATGTGATGTGGCTTGTGAAAGCAGTACAGCTTTTTCTGCATTATGGAACCTCTCCTGGATCTGTAAGCTTCAATAAATATCCCTTCCTCCATAAGTGTACCTGGTTTGGAAGTTCGTCTCTGTTAACCTGAAGCTATCTGCCACTGAAATTGGTACCAGAAGTGGAGTGATATGAATCTAAACATGTGGATTTTCATCTTTTGGAACATTTGTTTTGGATGAATGGGTATGGATTTGGTGCTTACAACTGAAGATGCCTTCTGGACCAGTAAACCAAGTATTATGGACTATTCTGATGAGCATTTGAGAATACTGAATAAAGTACGAATTTTATTTGGAGGCTTGACTTATGAACTTTCTGAGGAGAAGGAAAGACTGCAGTGGACTTTGTTGGAACTGGGATACTGGCATAAGGGCTGGCTGTGTTCTGCTTCCCAGACCCAGAGAGATTGATCAAGTTTTAATTTGTAATGGACTGATGTCCATTACAAATTAAAACTAAGAAAACATAGAAATTACAAGAAAATAAACATATAGGAGTATGTCCCTGATAAATTTAGATGCAAAGATCCTGAACAAAATTCTTGCAAACAAATTTAACAACATATCAAAGCATTACCCATCTTGATCAAGTAGGCTTCATTCCTGGGATGCAAGGATGTTACAACATATAGAAATTGATCAAGTAATACACCACATAAATAAACTTAATCATAAGAACCACATGATCATCTCAATTGATGCACAGAAGGCCTTTCACTAAATGTAACACCATTTCATGATTAAAACACTGAAAACAATAGGTATGAAGGATTTATAGCTCAACACATATAAGGGTATACATAAAGGACATAAAGCATAAATAATACTTAATGGTGTATATAAAACACCTAAGCCCAAATAATACTTAAGACTCAAAGAGTTTCCATTGAGATTGGGAACAAGACAGGAGTGCCCACTCTCATCACTGCTCTTCAACATAGTACTAGAAATCTTAGCCCAAGCAATAATACAGGAGAAAGAAATCAAAGGGAAACATATTGGAAAGGAAAAAGTTAAAACAGGTCTATTTGCAGATGACATGACCCTATATATAAGTGACCCAAAAGTCTCCATCTCAAAACTTATAAAGGTGATTGAGCAGGATACAAAATCAACACACAAAACTCAGTAACCTTTCTATATGCAAAAGACAAATATACAGAGAAAGTAATCAGCAAGGCTGTCCTATTTTCCATAGCAATAAAAATTAAATAACTTGGTATAATACTAACCAGGTATTTAGAAGAACTGTATAATAAAAACAAAAAAATCTCAAGTCAGAAATTGAGGAAGACTTGAGAAGATGGAAAAACCTCCCATTCTCCTGGATAGGTAAAAGTAATATTGTGAAAATGGCAATTCTACCAAAAGCAGTATACATATTTAATATAATACCAATAAAATACGACCATCATTTTTCAAAGAGATAGAAAAAAATATCAAATTCCAATGGAATAGCAGCAGGCCTGGGATATCCAAACATATCCTCAGCAAAAGACACACCTCTGGAAGCATCACCATACCTGATATAAAGCTGTATTACAAGGTCACAGCAACAAAAACCAGCACGGTATTAGTATAAAAACTGAATCATAAACCAATGGAACAGAATTGGAGACCTAGCTCTTATGTCAAGTAACTACAGTTACTTGATCATTGACAAAAGTGCCAATAAAGTGGATTGGAGAAAAGATATCATCTTCAACAAACGATATTGGACAAATTGGATGACCATATGTAGAAAAATGAAACTAGACCCAGTCCTCTCTCCATACACAAAAATCAAGTCCAAATGGATTAAATGCCTCAATATAAGACTTGAAACTCTTCTCCTACTGGAAGAAAAAAATAGGAGACATTCTCTCCAATATCGGAGTACGGAAAGAATTCCTATACAAAACCTCAGCAGCCCAGGACATTGTATAATCACTCAACAAATGTAATCTGATGAAGCTATAAAGCTTTTGCACACACAAGCACACCATAAGTAGAGCCAGTAGATTACTCAGCTATACTACTGACAGAAGCCTAATACCTAGAATCAAAAAGAACTCAAAAAAGTAAACAATAAAAAAAATCAAACAACCCACAGGCAAAGGTCTGAATAGAGAGTTCTCAGAGGAAGAAATACAAATGGCTAAAACACACTGAAACAAATGTTGAAAATCCCTAGCCATTAGGGAAATGCAAATTAAAACAACTATAGCATTCCAATTTACTCTGGTAAGTATAGCAATCATTAAAAAAATCTAACAATAACACATGTTTGTGAGGATGTGGGTTAAGAGGAATCCTTATTTACTGTTGGTGGGAATGTAAACTCGTACAACTTCTATGGAATTCAATATGGAGAGTCCCAGAAAGGGTGGATATAGAGCTACCAACAGAACTAGTTATTCCCTTATTGGGTATTTACCCTAATTGCTTCATGACTCACTGGAGAGATATTGCTCAATCATGTTTATAGCTGCTCAACTCATTATAGCTATGAATTGGCATCAACCCGGGTGCCCATCATTGGATGAATGGATAAAGAAGTTGTGGTACATTTACACAATATAATTCTACTTAGAAGTAAGAAAAAATGATACAATGACGTTTGTAGAAAAGACTTGGAGTAGATCATACTCAGCAAACTCACACAATCAGAGATAGACAAACAACCACACTTATCTGCAGTTCTTTACGCGGTCCTGCTTGAGTTGTTCACATGCCTGATAGGCAAATCAAGGCCCACACAATAGGTATGGGAGGGTTTGCAGGAGGGAAAGGGGAGGGTGGTGAAAAACAAACACAATACTAAATCCAAAATGAACTGCTACCATGTAATCCTTTCTCCTTGAAGATAGACTAAAGGATGTAATCTACAACCAGAGTATAGGGGAGTACCCAAAAAGAAGTGCCCTGGAGAGAGTATGATGTAGCCTAACCTTAAAAAACTTTTACTATAACTTGTAACTCTGTACCATAAGTTGCTACTACCACATTTAGATGTTGATTGGAGAGACAAATAAGGACCCCAAAACAGGACAGGCTTCTGTCCAAGCCCTTAATTAGTTGCCTTAGGTAAAAGGTAAGACCTTATTGCTGAAGACACCATACGCTGCAGGCACAGAACAAAGACAGACCTGGCTGGAATTCAGAGTAGATACTATCCCCAGTTAGTTAGCTTGTCTAAGGATGCAATGTAGTACATGATCTACTGGGTCAAAGCATCCAACAAGGTCATGAGCAAGCAGGGATCCAAGCTACTCAGAAGCAACAACCCTGACAAGAAGTACACACCAGTGCAATGGTGTCACACAGAATTGGTTGGTAACCAGTGGCTTTCTTATACTCTAAGAGATCTGCTCAGTGGAAAGGAATCTTTATCTGGAACTGGGTACCAGATCAGAATACTATGGAGACAAAGATTATGCTATCCCACCTTAATCTCCACATAGTCGTTGGATAAAAGAACATCTCCCTCAATTAATAATGCTAACCCAATTTACTATTCTGATCTCACTGTCCATTGGAGAATCTATTTTTCTTTTACAGAATATTGCAAGACCCGAGGACATAAATCACTGCTCACATCTCAGTAGAGGCCCAGGCAAAACCACAGAGGAAGTGGGGAGATGAGCAAGACTGCTGCTTCCATTGAGGCTGACAATCAGTGCCAGGATTAAGGAGACAGAAGTTGAGGATACTCAACACATAGCAAAGCAGAAATCCAGAGGCTCCTAAGAACTCATCACTTAAGTAGACTTAAGCACACCCACTAAGGCTCAGGGAATTTTGTGGAAGAGGGGGCCAAAATATTGTAAGAGTTAGGCTGAATAGTTGTCTTAGGGGTTAAGGTACTTGCCTTCTAAGCCAAAGTACCTAGGTTCAATTCTCCAGGACCCATGGAAACCAAATACTCGAGCTGAAGCATGAATCTGAAATTCCTTTGCAGTGGCTGGAGGCCCTGGTGCACCCATTCTCTATCTGCCTTTCTCTTTCTCTCTCTTTCTCTCTCTCTCTGTGTAATGAACACATAAAAATAAAAGAAAATAAATTGTACGAGCCACAGATTGGGATATCATGCACAGAGGTACTACCTCCCCCAATAGCTGACTGCTGCTCCCACAATCTACAACTTCATGAGGAATACCAGAAACTCCACTGAGGAGTGCCTCCTGTGGAATAAGGGCAGTTATGAGTGAGAAGATGGCACCAGCACATGATGTTTCTATAGGAAGTATGTTCATAACAAAAAAGAAAAAAGGTATTATTAGTATAAATGTTAAAAATAATAAATGATCATTCGACACAAAGTTAATTTTTTCTTTTCCTATCACAAAGTTTCTCACAATTACCATGCATTGAACATAGACTTTGTACTACTCTCTGTCAAAGAAGTTAAGTGAGGGCTGGAGAAATGGCACAGCAATTAAGGTGTTTGCCTATGAAGTCTAATGACCTGTATTTGATTCCTCAGTACCTACATAAAGCCAGATGCACAAAGTGGTGCTTACATCTGGAGTTTGTATGCAGTGGCTAAAGGCCCTAGTACACCCATATTTGTATTCCTATTTGTATTCCTGTTCCTATTCCTATTCATATTCTCTCTCTCACACTCTCTCTCTTTCCTTGCAAATAAATAAATAAAATATTTTAAATAATAATTTAAATGATTAAAAATTATACAAATGGTGGCCTTACATGAATATGATCTTTAAAAGAGCATTTGTAAAATAGAATGTTCAGTCAGACTAGATTATAATAAACAGAAGTTTTATCAAATGAGTAAAAATGCTTTCTGTAAATAAAAATGATCTTGTTTCTATGTCAAGACTTTTGGATAGATCAATGGTCTATATAACTTTATTTATTGTTTACACTATTTTATAAGACTTTTGTGTAATTAAGTAATTTAGATTTTCTTGGCATGTGTAATTACATATTAAAAGTTCTTAATGTTATAAATAATATTTTAGCTAATGGAATGAGAGAAACTTTAGGTGCAGTACCTTCCCCTGAGTAGGACTTTGGTTCTCCTGGAATCTATGTTGTCTCTTTACCCAGAAAGTATCATTTTTATCTGTGAAGCAAGAAAGCCACTAGGGAGTCCCACAACCAAGTCTGCCTCAGCTAGTCCCAGTGTGTTATCTTTACAAAATGTTACAGTGGATTGGTATGGTGCCATCTATGCTATCCAGGGCAAATATGAAAATAAAAATGGTTCTTTGTAAATACGTGCTTTTAAAAATTACAGGTTAAATCATCTAGTGATTTTACTTTTCATTTATAATTGGGTTTTTTAGTGAGGCAATAAGTCCTGAATGCCAAATAGTTGATTTATGAATATTTCTTATGAACTTCGTTTCTTAAAAATCCTACATGCACACACACACACACACACACACACACACACACACACACGATCATACAAGCACAGTATTACTCTCACTCTTCCCACTCCATTCTCCCTGAGCCCCTTTTTCTTCTCCCCACATACTATTGGACACATCTTTGAAAATAATTACTTCTCTTCCCCCATCAATCATTGGTTGTCCATAAGTTCGTCAGGGAGGTGTAAAGACTCAAAAACTCCTCCATAATTCATAATAAAATGGTAGCTAGCCCCTTCACATGCAAATTCTGTGTAGGTAACCACAAATACTTTGAGTTCATGAGTGCAATGGCCTTTGTATACCTAAATAAGAGAAATACACAACATTTTCCCCTGTCCTCCAGCTGTTACATCCCCTTCACATCATTGAGCATTCCATGACATACACTGAGTCCATTCTCAAGAGGCAACACCTCTTCCCCACTTTCCTGCTTTCCTATTATCAACATGTCAAGACCTTGCAAAATTCTTTTCCATGGCCACATGTCAGTAGCCCTCAGGCATCTGAATCTTGCATTGTCCGATGTACAGGGGACAACTTATTGCTTTGTAGGTCAGGGATCACCACTGTTCCACCATAATATATCCCAAATTTCAAGGGCCTAGAATCAGCCCAGAGTACCTGCCCTTACTCTGCTAATCAAGGAAGAGAAATCAGCCTAAAAGACCACCATCATCATATGGATAATGAAAACGTGGCACATATACCCAATGGGATTTTATTAAGCTGTTCAGAAAATGAAAATTGATGTAACTAAGAAACATATTAAGTGAGGAAACCTAGGCTTGGAGAAGGAAAATATTTCATGTTTTATTATATGACTATCTTGGCTTCTAATTTTAATAAATGTCTTATGATGTCTGAGTGAGTATAGTAGAAGCCATGAAACTAGAAAGGTGACCATAAGTGGGGAAAACAAGGATTTAAGGATGGGGAGGGGGAAAGACAAGATAAATTTGGTAAGGGAAATGCTGATGGTGAGATGGTAGAAAGGTGGAAGTATGCAAGGAGATGGACATCAACAAAAGCATAGCATGAATGAAATTTCCATAAAGAAGCCATTTTATATAATAATTAAAATATAAATTAAAAAATATAAAATATAAATTAAAAAATCAGGACTGGAGATACGACTCAGTGGCTAAAGTGCTTGCCTGCAAAACCTAATCACCCAGGATTAGATTACCCATAACCCACATAAAGCCAAAAGCACAAAGTGACACATGCATCTGGAATTTGTTTGCATTGGCTGGAGGACCTAACAGACCCATTCTCTCTTTCTGTCACTCTATCCCTCTCTTCTGGCAGATAAATACATAAAAATGTTTTTTAAAATTATGAAAATAACTATTAGTTGACAATGACTATAGAAGAAAGGGATGAAGTCAAAATGCCTCATATGTGAAAATTAATAATTTATTTGAGCATGTTCCTTAAATTACTGTAAAATATTTCAGCCTTTGAGTTCCTAAGTCCTTGATTTTTTTTGTTTTGGTTTAACACACAGAATATATAATAGTTTACCTGATTATGTCAGAATATTAAATTGTTTAGAAGGTGTCAAGGTTTAACAGCAGTCCTAGCTAGATGACAGTGATGCTATTTTAACAGAATTTCTCTTGTGCTTAGATTCTAGTATTTCTGTACATGAATCAATTTTCGTACAAAGTACTTTTGAAAAATGAGTTGAAAACAAGTCTTTATCATCTACCCTAAGCAATCTGATAAATGTCATTTGGCAAGTGTTCTGTCAGGAGTGTGCTGAAAGAAAAACATGTTCCAGTAATTTCTGTACAAAGTGAAGGGTACAGAAAGGTACAGAAAGGGACAGCTGATTTCCTTTGACTATGCTGCTCTCTTTCAAGTCAGTTTCATGAGTTTTTAAATCACGATGCATACACAAATTGGGTTATTCACATTTCAAGTATAATAACATAACAGACCAGTCATACTGACAAACACAGCACCAATATATTTACCTGTGTATGAAATATAAGTGACATGGACCCTGAAAATTTGTATAGCTGTCCTTTTTGTTCATGCTTACACTTAATGCATTATTGCTATGTGTTATCACTGTAATATACTTCTATAAACTTCCTGTTCCTCTCAACATAAATATATATGGTTCATGATATACAAATGCATTTAAATATGTTTTCATATACATTCTTAGATCAAGTCACTTTAAAGAAATTTAGCTTCAGCTCAGCTCTTGTTTGTGCTCAGGAAGTAGGGTTTCTGACACTCAGGATCGTGAAAGGTCCAAAGATTGAGTGGCATCAGGTTTTTTACCTCACAGGTTAATCAGTGAATCTCACTGACAATGAAGGATGAGTTTGAAACTAGAAACTATATTACAGAAAGCAAGCAAGTTCAGAAAAAGAAGCATATTGTAAACATTATTTTATAGAAAGTCAGATGTTAGAGTTCTTTTATTAGGAAGGGGCACCCAAAATCAAGTTGTCTATTGCAAAGGTGATTAATTAAAAGTAACAAAGCAAAAATAAAAATGCTCTGTAGAACATAGAGGGTTTCTGGAAAGTGATTGCCTGAGAGTCTCTTTCTTTTGGTGTTTATGAGGCAATCTGGCTAGAGAAATGAGTTGATCTTTAAGTTGACTAAAATGGGGTATGGAGAAGTGTAGTTCTGGCCAAACCACTAACGCCCACAAGGTGTTTTTGCCCCTTGGTGAATAGGGAGGAGAAGGTTTAACACAACCTACAAGCTTTTCAACTGAGAAGCAAAGCTACCCACAGATGACCAAGAGGTCACATGGGGACTAGCTGGAGCCTTCTGAGGCTGACTGTATTGTTTTGCCTGGAGTCCTGTCCTTGGTCCCATCAGATCAGCTTGGCCATCTCACGCCCAGCTGCACACCCTCTTGTTCTTCATTCACAATGTTTCGATTTTTATGGCTTTAAATGTAACATTTTTTTTAAAAAAATTGTTTTTATTTATTTGACAGAGAGAGAGAGAGAGAGAGAGAGAGAGAGAATGGGCATATCAGGGCTGCCAGCCACAGCAAATGAATTGCAGACATCTGTACCCTCTTGTTCATCTGGCTAATGTGGGTTCTGGGGAATCAAACCTGGGTCCTTTGGTTTTGCAGGCAAATGCCTTAACCACTAAGCAATCCCTCCAGCCCATAACATTTTTTTTTTTTAAATCATTACATTCTCAAGGAACATCCAATAGACAGAACTGATAAATTTCAAGGTTCCTTCCCTAAATATCAAACAAGTCTCTTCCTCCTCCTCTCTATTATTGTGGATTTAAAAACATGCTTGAACTTCATTTTTAAAAATAAATATGTTCAGCTTTAAAAAGTCCAAGTTTGTTATAAATTTTAAATAGTTACTCATAGCCATCAAAAGTATCATCATAAATATTAAATTTAGTTTGTCTACTATTTATTGAACTATATCTGCTCAACAAAACTCATTTGTATGACTTTTATAGATTAATATTGGTTAAATTTTTCTACTATTACTTATGGAAATACTCAGTATGTAAACAACACATGTTGGTACCATTCTTTCATTCATCCCTGCCCCCTTCCAAAGGGACCCTCCTTTTTGGGGATGCTGGTCATCACCATGGGGATTGTGGGTCATGCATTATGGGGGCAGCAGTCATTTATGGGGAAGAGGCAACATCTCTGCGCATAATGTCCCAATTTGTGGTTCTAAAAATCTTTTCTCCCCCTCTTCTGCAAAATGCTCTGAGCCATGTTGGGTTCGTTTTAAGTCTACTTCAGTGATAGGCTCTTAGGAGCCTCTGGGTCTCTGGTTTGGTAGGTGTTGAGTGTCCTCAATGTCTATCACCTTCACCCTTGTGCTGATATCAGGCTCACTGAAAAAGTAACACTCTTGCTCATTTCCCCAATTCCTCTATGATTTCACCTGGGGCCCTGGTGAAGTGCAATGGGTTATTTCTCTCTTCAGGTTCTGCTTCCATCTGAAAAAGAGAACCAGATTCTCCAATGGAGAATGAAGTCAGCACAGATTAAATGGGATAACAATTATTAGTTTAGAGAGAATGTAATGGATGTAGACCATTTTGTAGCTCAAGATTAGTGGGAGCTTGATTTTAGAAAGCAAACTCATTATCTGGATGTGATTTTGACTTTTCCCCAGTTCCAGATAAGGGTTTCTTTCCACTTAGCAGTTGAGCAGTTGGTTACCCATGATGGCTGTGTGCCACTATAGCACTTGTGTGAGCATCACATCAAGTTGTTTGCTTCTAAATAACTTAGACCTCAAGTTGCTAGTACAGATGTTGCCCACTTTCCCCAAGTACTTCATGTAGCACTTTCTAGCACTAGGTGAGCTAACTGTCTGGGGACTGGCTCTCTTCCAGTTTACAGCCAGGTCTCTCCATGTTCCTTACCAACAGCATATGGTGTCTTCAGTAGTAGGGTTTTACCATTAACCTCTGGTGGGTAATCAAGTACACTGACAGAAGTCTTTCTTCTTTTGGGAAATCTTGTAAGTCTCCTTGATCAACAGCTCATTGTGGGTGTTAACTGCATCCTGGTGCTGGGAGTTACAGGCCAGTGCCAAGGGCAAAAAACAAAAACAAAAACAAAAAAAAAAAAAAAAAAAAAAAAAACAAAAAAAAAAAAAACAAGAAACAGGAGAAATTTAAGGTTAGGCTTCATCTCATCCTCTCCAGAGCCCTTTGATTCAGATGCTCCCTCTAAGGTCCTATCAACAATTCAACTCTATCTTCCAGGATATAGGCTTTTATGGTACCAGTTCCATTTGGGTTCAGTTTTGTGCCCCCCCCCAGCCATCATCTTTTCCCCTCCCCTCATGCCCCACCCTCCTCCTTGTCCCGGCCTTGAGATGTCTATTAGGTAAGTCAGCATCTTGGGCTGATCCAGGTTAGGAGATGTAAATGAGTGAGACCATGTGATGATTGTCTTTCTGTGATTGTGTCAGTTCACTGAGTATGATCTGTATCAAGTTTGATCATTTTTCTTCAAATTACATTGTGTTATTTTTTCTAACTGCTGAGGAGAATTCCCTCATGTTGATATAACACATCTTGGTTATCCATTCATCCAATGATGGCCACCTGGGTTGAATCCAGTTCTTAGCTATTATGAATTGAGCAGCTATAAATATGGCTCAGCAAATATCTCTGAACTAAGGTGTGGAGCTTTTAGTGTAAATTCCCAATATGGGAATCTGTTGGTAATTTTATAGTCAACCTTTTTAGGAGTCTCCATATTGCTTTCTTTAGTGGTTATGCCAGCTTACATTCCTACCAATAGTGAATGAAGGTTCCTATTTCTTCACATCATCAACAACTTTTTTAATTTGATTTTTTTAATGCTGTTATCCTTATAGGGGTAAGGTGGCATCTCATAGTTGTTTTAATTTGAATTTCTCTGATGGTTCTCTGATGTTGAACATTTTGTTAAGTTTGGGTTTGACATTTGAATTTCTTCCTTTGAGAGCTCCCTATTCAGTTCTCTGCCCAACTTTGTGAGTGGGTTGTTTGATTTTTTTTTATTGTTTAGGTTCTTGAGTTCTTAGTAGAGGCTAGAAATTAGGCCTCAATCAGTTGTATAGGTGGCAAAATTCTTCTCCCACTCTGTAGGTAATTTATTGGCTCTGTTTATGGTATGTTTACCTGTGAAAAAGTCTTTTCAGC
The DNA here is from genome assembly GCA_036346955.1 of Dipus sagitta. NCBI lineage: Eukaryota > Metazoa > Chordata > Mammalia > Rodentia > Dipodidae > Dipus > Dipus sagitta. The sequence goes on along the minus strand of CM070783.1, from coordinate 76,604,544 downwards.
TTCATGAGATCTGAATGGGTGAGTGATTATTTAAGTTCCAGAGCTACTGGGGTTTTCTTAAGGATATCTTTCCCCACTTCTATACCATGGGATGTTCCCCCTGTTTTTTTTCTTCCAGTAGTAGAAGTGTTTCAGATCTTAAATTGAAGTCTTTGACCCATTTGGACTTGATTTTTCTTCATGCAAGATGTGCAGGTCTACTTTCATTTTTCTGCATATCGTGATCCAGTTTGTCCAGCACCATTTTTTGAAGATGCTGTCTCTAGTCTACAGTTTTAGGGCCTTTGTCGAAGATGAGGTAGATGTTGTTACTTGGCCTTAAAGTCTGAATCCTCAGTTCTGTTCCATTGGTCTATAGTCCTATTTGTATGCCAGTATCATGCTGTTTTTTGTTACTATGGCTTTGTAACATAGCTTTAGAACAGTTATGGTGAGACCTCCAGAGGTGTTTCTTTTGATGAGGATATGCTTGGATAATCTAGGCCCACTGCCATTCCCTATGAATTTTGAGATCAGTTTTTCTATCTTTGTGAAGAATGATGCTGGTAGTTTTACTGGTACTGCATTAAGTCTGTATATTACTGTTGGTAAGATTGCCATTTCCACAGTGTTAATTCTGCTTATCCAGGAGAATGGGAGCTCTTTCTATTTTCTCACATCCTCTTCAATTTCTTTCTTGAATGCATTTGTGTTTTCATTATACATGTCTTTCATGTCCTTGGCTAGTGTTATTCCAAGGTATTTTGTTGTTGTTGTTGCTATTAAAAATAGTAATTTCTTTCTCTGTATCTTTGTCCTTTGCACATAGAAAGGCTACTGATTTTTGTGTGTTGATTTTGTATCCTGATACTTTGCTGGAGGAATTATTCAGTGTTAAGAGTTTTGAGATGGAGGCTCTAAGGTCACATGTATAGGGTTATGTCATCTGAAAATAGGGTTAACTCGACTTCTTCTCTTCCAATTTGTATCCCTTTTATTTATTTCTCCTGTCTTATTGCTTGGGCTAGAACTTCTAGTATTAGGTTGAAGAGTAAAGGTGAGATTGGGCACCCCTGTTTTGTTCCTGATCTCAATGAGAAGTCCTTGAGTATTTCTCCATTAAATATAATTTTTGGGCTTTATCATCTTTATATATAGCCTTTATTCTGTTGAGATATAAACTGCCCATGCCTAGTCTTATCAATATTTTGATCATGAAGTGATATTGTATTCTGTTGAAGGCCTTTTCTGCATCTATTGAAATGATCATGTGGTTTCTGTGATTAAACTTATTTATGTGGTGCATTACGTTGACAAATTTCTGTATGTTCATCCAACCCTGCCTTCCTGGGAAAAAGCTTATTTGATGAAGTTGGGTAATACTTTTGATGTGTTGTTGAATTGGGTTTGTGAGGATTTTTGTTCAGGATATTTGTGTCTAATTTCATAATGGATATTTGCCTATAGTTTTCTTTTCTTGCATTTCTGTCTGGTTTTGGTATTAGGGTGATACCAGCTTCATAAAAAGAGTTGGAGAGCTTTCCCTGTTCTCCAATTATGTGGGACAGTTTGAGAAAAATTGGTTTCAATTCTTCTATGAAAGTTTCATAGATTTCAGCTAAGAAGGCACGTGCTCCTGGACTCTTCTTTTTGGGGAGGTTTTTGATTTATGATAGGTTTGTTTAGGAGATTAATCTGCTCAGAGTTTAATTTTGGTAGGTGGAATGCATCCAGGAATTTATCCATTTCTTCCAACTTATCCAGTTTTGTAGAGTAGAAGTTTTAGAAGTATGTCTTGATGATTTTTTCAATTTTATTTATGACTATTGTGATCTCTCCTTTTTCATTTCTAATTTCCTTAAAGTATCTCTATTTTTCACCTGATCAAATTGGTCAGGTGTTTATCAATCTTGTTTGTTTTTTCACAGAATCAATTTTTGTTTCATAAGTTTTCTTAATTGTTTTGTTAGTTTCCAATTCATTGATTTCTGCTCTAATCTTGACTATTTCTTTCCATTTGGAGCTTTTTGGATTGGATTCTTCTTGCATTTCCAATGTCTTTAAATGGATGGTTAGGCTACTGATTTGGGCTGTCTTTGCTTTGTTATGAAAGCATTTATTGCTATGAATTTTCTCCTAAGAACTGCCTTCATTGTGTTCCATAAGTTTTGGTGCAATGTATTCTCATCATCATTCAATTTTAGAAATTTTACAATTTGTTTATTTCATCCACTAACCATTTATTGTTTAAAAGTGTGTTGTTCAATCTCCAGAAGCTGATTAAGTTTCTGGTGCATCTGTTGTTAAGTTCTAGCTTTATAGCATTGTGGTCTGATATTATGCCAGAAATTATGTCAATTTTTCTAAATTTATGGAGGCTTTTTGGCCCAGTATATGATCTATTTTGGAAAAGTTTCCATGTGATGCTGAGAAGAATGTGCATTCTATAGATTTTGGGTAGAATGTTCTGTAGAAGTGCATTAGGTCTTGATGATGTATGGTGATATAGAACTCTCTTACTTCCCTGTTAATTTTCTGTTTGGATGAGCTATCTATTGATGATATATGAGAATTGAAGTCCCCAACTATGATGGTGTTGGTGTGTATTTCTGTTTTGTTTTTAAGGTGTGCACCTGTGTTTGGTGCATAAAGATTGATGATTGTGATATCCTCTTGCTGGATCATTCCCTTGATGAGAAAGAAGTGACCTTCTTTGTCTTTTCTGATTACTTTTGGTTTGAAGTCTATTTTATTCAATATTAGTATAGCAACACACACTTGTTTCTTGTTTCCATTCACTTGGAATATCATTTCCCACCATTTCACCTTGAGGACATGCCCATCTTTAGTGGTGAGGCGTGTTACTTGAAGTCAGCAGATAGAGGGGACCATTTTTCTTATCTACCCTGTTAACTTGTATCTCTTCCTGGGGGACTTAAGGCCATTAATGTTTGGGGTAATAACTGTGAGGTTTAAGTTAGTCATTTTGGGGTGCTTTATGGGTTTGGTGTTTTCTTGGACATTGTGCGTTTTTTTTTTTTTTTTCTTTTGAGCATTCTTTAAGTTTTTTTTTTTTTTTTTTTTTTTTTTTTTTTTTTATTGTGGCATGCTTCTTGTAGGATCTCAAGATTGGTTGTTTGACTCTTCTGTGTGGAGAATTCCCTAATGTACTCTCTGTAGGTTTGGCTTTGTGTTCTCATATTTGTAGAGCCGACATTTATTGTAGAAAGTTTTTCTTTCTCCATCCATTATGAGGGAAACTTTTGCTAGGTATGGTATTTTGGGTTGGAAGCCATAGGTTCTTAGACCTTGCATTGTTCCATTCCAGTCCCTTCTGGCTTGCAGGGTGTCCATTGAGTAGTATGAGGTAATTCTGATGGGATTACCTTTATATATGAAGTGTTTTCTCTCTTGCTGCTTTTAGGACTGACTTTCTCTTTGATTTTTACTCTTTCGAGTCTTAATGATAACAGGTTTTCAAGAGTTTCTTCTTTGGTTTAGTCTGTTTGGAGTTCTGTTAGTTTCCTGTATCTTGATGGGCCTCTCTATATTCTGTTCACAATATATATATATATATATATGTTTTTGAACTCAGAAACTGTTTCTTCTGTCTTGTCTTCCAGTCCTGAGTTTCTTTCCTCCACATGACTAACTCTGTTCTTGAGGGCTTCTAGAGAGGTTTGGACTTGTTCAATTTGGCTTGCATTTTCTATTGTCTTTTTCTGTATAGTACCCATCCCTCTGTTGAATTCCCTTTTCAAGTCATTTTCTGATTTTACTAATGCTTCTTAGATTTCATCCTTGTATATATTCATGTCTTCATTAAACTTAGTCAGCTTATCATTGGGTCCTCTTTTATTCTATATTTATCTATGTATTTATCTATTTATTTATTTACTTCTTTTTTCTCTTTTTTATTAATTAGTTTTGTATTTAGCAAATACAGTCAGTTTGGTACCATTATCAGGCTCATCTGTGTCCTATCCCCTCCCCTTGGCCCCTCCTTGTTGAGGCATATGGGTCATGCATTGTGGAGTTAGCCCACAGTTATGGGTAAGATAAATGTCTCTGCATATCATGATCCAACATGTGGCTCTGACATTCTCTCCAACCCCTCTTCCACAAAATTTCCCTGAGCCATGCTGGGTTCATTTTTGGTCTGCTTCAGTGATGAGGTGTTGGGGGCCTCTTAGGCTCTGTCTCTGTGATTTGGTAGGAGTTGATTTTTCTCTGTATTGATCTCCTTCCCCCTTGTGCTGGTATCCAGTTCATTGGGAAAAGAGCACCCTTGCTTGTTTCACCAATTTTTCTTAGTTTCAGCCTGGGCCCTTTTGAGGTATGATGGGGTGGCTTTCTCCTTAGGATCTACATCTATCTGAAAAAGAGAAGCAGATTCTCCAATGGAGAGTAACTTAGCACCAGGAAAAATGAGATAACCCTTACTTTTTTTATAGAGAATTTAGTAGGTGTAGGCCCTGTTGTAGCCCATGATTGATGGTAGCTTGATATTGGTGAGTGGGCTTATGTTTGGATATGGTTCTAACTTGTTTCCCAGCTCCAGCTATGGGTCCCATAAAACTGAGGGGATCAGTTACCCAAATTAAGAGCAGTTGGTTCCCCACCATGGCCGTGTGCCACTATTGCACTTGTGTGGGCATCAGAACTGGTTATTTGCTGCTAAGTAGGTTAGACCATGAGTTGCTTGGACAGATAATGGTCATTTTCCCCCACTCGGCCATGTAGTACCTTCTGGCAGTAGACATGCTGACTGTCTGGGGACTGACTCTCTTCCAACTTCCAGCCATGCCATTCCAATTTATATGTCAACCACATAAGGTGTCTTCAGCAGTAGGGTCTTACCACTAACCTTTGGTGGCTCATCAAGTACTCTGACAGAAATCTGTCTGTCTTTCAGGAAACCTTATAGGTCTCTCTGATCAAAAGCTCATTGTGGATGATAGCCCTATGCTGGTACTGGGAATTACAGGTCAGTGCCCACTAAGAAAATGAGGAAAAAGATAACTAATATACAAGAGTTAGAGAGAAGAGAGAGAGAGAGAGAGAGAGGGAGGGAAGATGTAGAAGATTAAGGTTAGTCTTGATCCTACCCTCTCCAGTGTCTCGTGGTTCAGCTGTTCCCTGTAAGGGCCTGGTGAAGTTTCAGCCATTTGGTCTGCCTTTTACAAAGTAGAATTTTATGGTACCATTGCTGTTTGGGTCTAGATTTGCGTTTCCCACCCCTTCGATGCCCTCCCCTTCCTCCCCATCCATCCTAGTGTCTAGTCCATGAGATGCTTGCTGGGTATGTCCTTCAGATCACTTAACTCTTTTGTAAGTCTCTGTGTTTTTTTATCAGCCATTTTGCCTGATATTTACTTGAAATTTTGTTAGATAAGCCCAGACAGTTCTTCATGTGTGTGCTGTTGGCTCAACTAGTGACTCACACAAGTCCTTTCATGTCCCCTTAGTGGCTGGAAGCATCTGCAGATGGTTCACAGGAGCCTTATTCCCAATAGCCATTGCCTCAGCTGAATCAATCTCTCCTTGCCTCAAAGGTTCTGCCCTGTCCAGGACTTCCAATACCCATAACCTGTCTGACATTGAGGTACAAAGTAAGACAGTCAGTGGTGCAGCTAGGTACACCTCGAGTCCCCCAGTAGTCCCAAGTGGGGTGACAGTCATCTCTGGTGAGTTTTATTTCTGGTACAGATGTTGCTTCACAATTTTCTTTCCAGAGCATTCCTTCAGTCATCCACTTACACAAGAATCCTCAGCTCAGGTTCTGCTTCTAACCCAAGTTAGAATACAGAAGGATGCTCATCATCTTCCATTCTCAAATCAGTCTAAGGGTTCTAGAAGCAGGGATCAGGAAGCTTTCTCATCCCTTATTCCTGCATCTCATGGCCTGGTTCTTTCCATGTGACAACTGGTTGCTTGTTCAACATTTCCCAAAGGTCCTCTGTACTGAAGAACCTTTCATAAATGTACTCTATCTTATCTCAATTTGGAAGGAGTCACAGTTCAAAACATTCAATCTAAGAACATATCAAAGGATCTAATTTAACTTATTAACCATGACTTTTCTAAACGTACTTAGAATGCATTTTTATTAGTTACGTATATAGTGTGTATACAGCCATGATGGTACCATCGTTAACCTTCTCCCTATTGTCCCCACATGAGGATTGTGGGTGTTGCATTGTAGGGGTGTCCATCAGTTATGGGGGAGAGGACATGTCTCTGTGCATAATGACCAAACTTATGACTCTAACAATCTTTGCACCCCTTCTGTGAATTTTTCTGAGCCACGTTGGATTCATTTGAGATCTATTTCAGTTCTGAGGTCTGGGGAGTCTCTGTACCTCTGGATATCTGATTTGGTAGGAGTTGAGTGTTCTCTCTGTCCATCTCCTTCACCCTTGTGCTGATTCCAGGTTCACCAAGAAAGCATGTCTTGATCATTACCCCAGTAATTCTATGGAATCAGCTGGTGCTCTGGTGGGGTGTGATGGGCTGATTCTCTCCTGAGGTTCTGTGCCCATCTGAAAAAGAGAAGCAAATTATCCAACTGAGAGTGAAGTCAGGGTAAGATACATGGATACCATTATTATTCTAGAGACAATTTAATAGATATAGGCCCTCTTGTAGCCCACTATTGGTGGGAGCTATGATATTGGAGAACAGGCATATTTTTGGATACGGTTCTGACTTGTTTCCCTGTTCCAGGTGTGGGCGCCATTCCACTGAAGGGATCTGTTAGCCAAATCAAGAGCAGTTTGTAACCCACCATGCCTGTGTGCCACTACTGCCCTTGTATGAGTATCACTTCAGGTGAATTGCTGCTGAGTAGCTTAGAACAATAGTTGCTTAGACAGATGTTGGTCCTGTAACACCTTCTGGCTCTAGGCAAGCTAACTATCTGGGGATTGACTCTCCTCCAGTTTCCAACCAGGTCGCTCCATGTTCCATCCCAACAGCATATGGTGTCTTCAACAGTAGGGGCTCATCATTAACCTTTGATGGATATCAAGTACTCTGACAGAAATGTGTCTTCTTTTGGGAAACCTTGTAGGTCTCTCTGATCAACAACTCATTGTGGATGTTAACCACATGCTGGTACTGGAAGTTACACATTAGGGCCAAGGGAGAAGAAGGAAGAAAAATATAGATAATATAAAAGAGAAAGAGAGAAGAGAGAGAGAGAAACAGGAGAATATTGATGATAGTCTTTATCATAGCTTCTCCAGGGCCCTGTGAATCAGGTATTCTCTCTAAGCACCTGATGATGGTTTGACTTTTTAGTTTTGTCTTTTAGGATGTAGGATTTTATGATACCATTTTCATTTGGGTCCATTTTATGCCCCCCCCCCCAGCCCTTACCCTCCCCACCCACCCCAGCATCCCTATTGTCCAGTCCTCAAGATGTTTATTAGGTCTGTCAGCATCATGGGAAGATTCAGGCTAAGAGCCACAGATGAGTGAGACCATGCAATGATTATTTTTGTGTGATTGGGTGAGTTCACTGAGAATGAACTGTTCCAAGTTTGACCACTTTTCTTCAAACTTCATTGTGTCATTTTTCCCTTACTGCTGTGTAGAATTCCATCTTGTAGATATGCCACATCTTAGTTATCCATTCATCTAATGATGGGCATTTGGGTTGATTCCAGCTCTTAGATATTATGAATTGAGCAGCTATAAACATGGTTGAGCAAATATCTCTGAGGTGAGGTTTTGAGCTTTTAGGGTAAATGCCCAGTAAAGGAATAACTGGGTCTATTGGTCCCTCTATAATTATCCTTTATTAGGAGTCCCCATATTGCTTTCAATAGTGGTTGTACCAGCTTACATTTCCCCCAAAAGTGAATGAGGGTTCCTTTTTCTCCACATCCTTGCCAACATTTGTTGTCATTAGAATTTTTAATGTTTGCTATCCTTACTGGGGTAAGGTGGAATCTCATAGTTGTTTTAATTTGCATTTCCTTGATGATTAGGGATATTGAACATTTTCTTAAGTGTGTGTTTGCTATTTATATTTCTTCCTCTAAAATTTCCTTGCGATGTTCTCTGCCCCATTTTGTGAGTGGTTTGTTTGACTTTTTCTGGTTTAGGTTTTTGAGTTCTTTGTAGATTCTAGAAATTACTCCTCTGTCTGATGTATATCCAGCAATTTTTTTTTCTCCCATTCCATGGCTAATATATTGGCTCTGCTTGTTGTATGTCTGTGCAAAAGCTTTTGAGCTTCCTGAGATCCCAATGGCTAAGTGATTCTAAGTCATTCTTAAATTTCCTGACCTGCTTGTGGGTTTTTCAGGAAGTCTTTTCCCACTCCTATATCATGGAAAGTTCCTCCTATATTTTCTTCCAGTAATTGCAGAGTTTCCAGTCTTAATATTGAGGTCTTTGATCCATTGGGACTTGATTTTTGTGCATAGTGAAATGTGTGGATCATTTTTCATTTTTCTGCATATGGTTATCCAATTTGTCCAGTACCATTTGTTGAAGATGCTGTCAGTTTTCCATTCTACATTGTTAGGGACTTTGTCAAATATCAAGTATATGTAGTTACTTAACCCAAAGTTCAAGTCCTCGATTCTGTTCCCTTGGTCTATATTCTTGTTTTTATGCCAGTACCATTTTTTTTTATTACTATGGCTTTGCAGTGTAGTTTTAGATCAGGTATGGTGATGCCTCCAGAGGTGTCTCTTTTGCTGAGGATATTTGAGGACTTCTGCCATTCCATATGAATTTTGAGATTTAAAAAAATCTCTGTGAAGACATATATTAGGATTTTTATTGGTATTGCATTAAAGCTATGTAGGGCTTTTGGTAAGATTGCCATTTTCACAATGTTAATTCTGCTTATCCAGGATCATGGGAGGTCTTCCATTTTCTCAAGTCCTCCTCAATTTTTTTTAAAGTATTTTATTATTTATTTATTTGACAGAAAAAGAGGGAAAGAGAGATATGGAGAGAGAGAGAGAGAGAGAGAGAGAGAGAGAGAGAGAGAATTGGTGCACTAGGGCCTCCAGCTACTGAAAACAAACTCCAGATGCATGTGCCCCCTTGTGCATCTGGCTAACGTGGGTCCTGTGGAATCAAACCTGGGTTCTTTGGCTTTGCACCTTAACACCTTAGCCATCCCTCCAGCCCATCCTCTTCAATTTCTTTCTTGAGTGTTTTTATGTTTTCATTGTAAAGGTCTTTCACCTCCTTGGTTAATGTTATTCTGAGGTATTTTAAATTTTTTATGCTATTGAAAATGTGACAATGTCATTTATTTCTTTGTCCGTATCATTGTCTTTTTTATATAGAAAGGCTACTGAAGTGGGGCGTGGTGGTGCATGCCTTTAATCCCAGCACTGGGAGGTAGAGGTAGGAGGATTGCTGTGAGTTTGAGGCCACCCTGAGACTACATAGTGAATGAATTCCAGGTCAGCCTGGGCTAGAGTGAGACATTCCCTTGAAAAACAACAACAACAACAATTTAAAAAAAAGAGAGAGAGAGAAAGAAAGAAAGAAAGAAAGAAAGAAAGAAAGAAAGAAACAAACAAACAAACAAACAAACAAAGGGAAAGGCTACTGAATTTTGTGCCTGACTTTTGTATCATGCTACTTTACTGAAGGAGTTAATCACTTTTAAGAGTTTTGAGATGAAGGTTCTTGGGTCACTTATGCATGGAATCATGTTGTCTGCAAATAGAGCTAACATTTGCATCCATTTATTTGCATCCCTCTTATTTCTTTCTCCTGTCTTATTGCTTAAGCTAGTACTTCCAGTACTATGTTGAAGAGCAGAAGTGAGAGTGGACACCCCTTTCTTGTTCCTGATGTCAATGGGAATTCTTTCAGTCTCTCTCCATTGAGAATTATTTTGACTTTAGGAGCTTTATATATAGCATTTATTATGTTGAGACATAGACCATCCATGCCTATCATGTCTTCCCTGCTTTTATTAGAGACATCCATTGTGGGGCTGGGCAATCTAGCTGGATGTACTTTCATCTCATTTTTTGTGCTATTCCTTTTTTGCTGTGGTCTGCCTATCACAATGGTTCAGAAAGCTTATGGTGTGGGATTCTAGCCTGCTGGCCAGGGGGGTGGGGACTGCATCAGTGACTGGGACCATGATCGCCGGAGGAGTTCAGAAAGTTTAGGGCAGAGACAGTGGCCTGGGTCCCACTTCGGGGAATGGGAGGGGGAAGAAGCAAGTGGTATGGTGATCTTGCACGCAGGGCTCAGAAGGGCTGGGCTGAGATGGTGATCTCATGCAGGGGGTCAGCAAAGCTGGGCAGGAACGGTGCCTGGGACAGCAATATCGCACATGGGTTCAGCAAGGCTGGGCAGCAATGGGGACTGGGACGGTGATTGCATGCACAGGGGTCAGAAAGGCTGGATGGGAAGCGGACACATGGATGTCAGCAAGGCTGGGCAGGAACGGTGACTGGTAGGGCAATTACGTGTGGCTCAGAAAGGGTGGGCGGGAATGGTGACTGCTACAGTGAAGGCATGTGGGGCTCAGAGAGGTGGGGCAGGAATGACGACTGGAATGGTGTTCACACCCTTGGAGCTCTGTTCCATTGTGGGAAAGCCTAGGGCAAAAGACCTAGCCTGCTAGCTTGGGTGCACTTTGTCTGCAGTTAGTGCAGGAGAGACTACTTACTGGGACTGCAGTGAGGACGGCTGCTTGAGGGGATTGGGGGACAGGTGGGCTATCAGTGAGTGTGGGAATCAGTGGATTCCCTATTTTGCTCCTCCCCACTCTCCCACTGGAAGCCTGCTAAAATCGGCAAACCCCTAAACAACGCCCCCATCCCCGAACCTTTAGGGTCCCCTCTTTTCTTCCCTGTGAGGTGAGGTGAGGTTAGGCGGATGTCATCTTGACTGGAATTCCTTTTTCTTTTTTAAATTAGGTTCAATCTAGCAGGGACAGCATTCACAAAATTGTTGGTCTTTTGTTGATTTTCTGCCAGTTCTGCCAATTGCTTGGTCGGATGCACATTCCTTTGTCTTCCTTTTTGGGTTCTGATGCTGTTGTCTCTTCTATGCTTTGATTAGAGCCTTCCATTTTCTGACTAGGCAACCTTTTGGGAGTTCCTTCCATTTGATGTTTCAAGTTGTTCTTTTGTGCTGTAATCTGCCCATCACAATGTGGGAATCTTATTTAATTGAGGAGATGGCTTTATTTTACTCTTGAATGTCTTCAGTTATTGTTCCTTTTTATGTTTGACTTAATTAGGCTTTTGATGGCAAGGGATCCTGCCTGCTCAGGTGGAAGGAGTCCGTGTGGCTCTGGTGGGCACTTGGAGATTGGTGGCAGGGCAGAGAGAGGAGTCTGGATACTGAGTGGTCTTGGAAGCAGGTGGGGGGTAGGAAGGCACTGACTTTTTGGCAGATGGCAGCATGGGGGGATGCGACAGCGCAAGCCTGTGGCAGTGGTGGTACAGAGGGATGGGACTGTGCAGACCGGTGATAAAACCTGTGGCACAGACTTGATGATGCAGACCCTGTGGTGTGGACTCATTGGTGCAGGCCCTGTGGGGCTGCAGGGCGGTGTGATGGGATGGCATGGTCCTGGGAGGAAAGCATGTGAGGAAGGGAGGGAAGAATGACAGCTGGTCATTGGGAGGAAAGGTGAGAGGTGCCAGTGGATCCTACAGGTAGCTCAGGAATGAACCTGGTCTGTGGCACAGTGGCTGGGACAGCTGCTTGAGGGGTCTGTGGGTCTAGTGGGCTACCCAAGAGTGTGGAAATCAGCAGATTCCCTACTGTGCTCCTCCATGCTCTCCCACTGGTGGTCTGCTAGGATCTGCAGACCCTGAAACTCCACAAATCTTGCTTGCTATTTCCCCAGGAATGAAGTAGGGTAAGGTGGATGCCATCTTGAGCGCAAGTCTGACAATTTTAATAAATGTATATAATGGATTTTAATTATAATAGCCTCTCAATATTTGCTTTTTCCCTCACTCCACTAAACTGCTTTCATATAAACGTTTTTTTTTTTTTTTTTCCTTTTCCTACTAGTTCTTCTTCTGGTTTGTTGTCTTGTATTATTTATTTAATCATTATGATTTTCTTCATCATCCCTGATGACATGTTGAATCTCTGATCTCCCCAATAGTTACAACCATCAAAATGGTAATAATAATAATTAGTAGTAGTAATAATAATAATAACAGAAAGAAAGAACAAAAAAAAACCTTCACTGAACAAAAGTGATAGCAGCTAAACCTAAATATTTAGGGGGAAACTAGTTGAACAAAACATATTCATTTAGCCAAACAATAGTAGTAGCTTCCACATAAGACCTATCATCCTCCCAAACCATTTGCTTTTGCCCGGATTTTCAGTACCTGGCATGACCACCCTCCAGTACAGGAGGCCTCAAATCCTGATAGTTATTGTTTATCCCCAAAGCAGTCATGCCACTCTTGTACCAGTGGGCACATCTTGCATAGCTTTCAGAATAAACTGCTGGGTAAGACTGTTGATAATTATTTTCCCCCAGTACCATGCATGTGACAGCTAGTTGGCAGAGAGTAGGCTTTCAGCAATCTACCAGTTCAAATATAACATTTTGTAAATCTATGCTTAGCTTGACAACATAATAATACTGTCTCATATATTTGTAACTAATACCCTTGTCTCTAATTTGAGCACTGTCTCATTTCCGTTCTAGGTCTATTGACTGCTGTTTTCCCCTCATGCTGACTCTCCTGTTTTTCTGTTAGCCTGATGATTTTTGATGAATAACAGAGTGTATCTAGTCATGTATTAGGTACTTCTGTAGTTTGGTAAAAATCTACAAGCCTGCTTTTCGTACCACGCATAGGTCAACCTGTTTTAAGATTTGTTAGGCAGATTGGAGCAGACTTTAACTATGGGACTAATTTATCCCCAGTACTCAGGACATCACAGTCCATATACACTGACTGCTACTTACAAACATGTTTCCACTTCCTGACAGGGACACAAAATTTCCCAGTCTTGTGTGAGATGTAAGCACTGGAAATTGTTTTGTCTGCTTTTCTGCTGGGAAGATTGAATTGGTTTCCTTAGTTTGCTCACATGCTTGTACCTTGTCACAAGTAAGCTAAGTAAAGCGGAGAGCTTGCCACATCTGTTTTTCACAATAGAAGATCACTTTCATTCATCTCACTTGACAACACCTGCAGCTATCATGTACTTGTGTGTATGCGTACACATGTCCATGTGTTTCTCTTAGCTGTTTAAGTTGGAATGATAAACATTGTACTTGGTACTCTGAGTTATTATTTAACTTTGTTAGTTTTATTTGAAACAACAGTGTTACTTGAAAATTAAACTTTATGCACTTGGAATTTTGAGCTATCGTCATTTTTTCTTTATTCTTTTCATTTTGTATATATCTTCATTTATCTTGTCTTCATGTGATCACTTATATTAGGCCCTAAAGTAAAAATAAATAGTAATTGAGGAGCCGGGCATGGTGGCACACGCCTTTAATCCCAGCACTCTGGAGGCAGAGGTAGGAGGATCGCCATGGGTTCGAGGCCACACTGAGACTGTATAGTGAATTCCAGGTCAGCGGGGGCTAGAGCGAAACCTACCTTGAAAGACCAAAAAAAAAAAAGTGATTGATGTGAAGTAAAAATATTGTAACACAATATTCACAAGGTAATAAAAAGTTCTGCTTACAAATAAAACCCAAAGTGTCTATTTAATATAAAAATAAGATGATAGAGTTTTAGAACAACTTTCTTATAAAAGGTAAAGTAGAATTTGGATTTACAGGATTAAGACATATTGATGATGAAGGTATTACCTGGGGAGTACAGATGTAGCTTTGTTAATGGTGTGAGTGCTTGCTTGCCTATTATTTACAAAGATCTGGTTCCCAGAACATTCAGAAAGAAAAAAGAGATAAGAAGGAGGAAAAGAAGAAACAATATGCAGCATTATATATTAAAAACAACACTGAAATAATCCATTTAAAGCTGTAATTGAATTATAATTCATAGCAATGCATATTTTTCAAGCAATGTATCATAAGTAGATACATACTTTAATATATATGCATACATGCATATTTTTATACTTTAATATATATACATATATGCATATTTTTATATTTAATATATACTTTAATATCTATACTTTAATATATATACATACATGCATATTTTTATACTTTAATATCTATACTTTAATATATACACATACATGCGTATTTTTCAAGCATGTATCATAAGTAGATACATACTTTTAAAATTCTAGCAAAAGGATAACACAAATTTTCTGGAACCAAATGCAGGATTAAGATGAAAATTAAGGAAAATTAGTAAAGCAATATATAGTACAATCCTATAATTTAAATAAAACAAAATAAAAACTCATAAATATAACCACTAGGAGGTAATAAGAAAAGGGAAAATAAACAGAATAATTCTGCAGAGAAAATTCAAGCTTCATCAGTGTAAACCTTAGCCAGGAAAATGGGTGTAATATCATGAATTTCCATGTGGAAATTCTTTAAGAAGTCACTAGGGAACTCTAACAAAAAAAGAAAAATCAAACAACAACAACAAAAATACAAGTAAAAATAAATATCATGTTCTGAAGTTTAAACAGAGTGGGTTCTATAATTTTAGATATTATTATCAATGTTCTGTAAATTATTCTTAATACTTGAAAAAAATCTCTAATACTATTTTGTGTAACAAATATAATAATCATACTTATCCCAAATTTCTTAGCAAAATTAAGTAGAAAAAACTCAAGGAAAAAACCTTAGAACTTTCAAGTGAAATCATTGAACATAATATTAATAAATAGAATTCAATATTATATTAAAAACTATAGTTTGTGCTCAGTATGGCTTGTTCTAGTAATGGATAGCTGCTTCAGTACTTGAACATTCATCAATTTGTACATGGTCTAAGAGAAAAATCATACAATTTTTTTCAATATATGCCTATATCCTCTGATAAAATATCTCATCATAACAAAATATTCAATATCAGGAGCTTTAGAAATATTTACATGACAGAACACATATAAATATATGTACTAACATTTACATATAACCGTCACAAACCATATACATATATGTTTGTGTTTATGCTTCTGTATGTATGTGTGCATAAGTACTATTCTAAATGTGAGAAACCTACAAGTATTTCCAGTATTAGGATCAAGACAAATACACACAATATATCTGTTATGATTACTAATAAATTCAGTGTTTTTTCTAATGTTTCCTTTTAATATTTTCATGAAATTATTTGTCTATGATTTCAGATAATTTATTCTCTCTCTCTCATCACTCCATAAAATATATACTTTCCTCTGCAGATAAGGTTTTATATTTATATTTATCAAAAAAGGTATATTCTTTTTAATGTGTAATTGAATATTTTGATCAATACTTAAGCAGGCAGCATATTGTCTAAGGTGAAAAAGAGCTCTGCTGGACCTCAAAGGGGAAACAGGATTAGGTAGAATTGGATTAGGTAGAATTGGGGAGAAGTAAAAACAGGAAATGAGAAAGCAGATTAATAATTTAAAAGTTAACTGATGAGATTGCAAATATGGATTGAGTCACCTTCATGAAGGGACAAGAAGACAGAGCCTGGTAGGATGAATATTTTGTGTTCTATAAAACTGCTCTGCTTTGAAATTGAGTTTAATTTTGCACTTAGACATTTGGGACCTTGTGTAAATGTCTGCTGATTTTTTTTTTTTTGACTGAAATATTTATTTTACTACTTTCCATAAAGGCATACTTAGACTAAATTTTTAGACATTCTAGTGTAATTCATTAACCAGTATGAGTCACTTTTTCTTTTGTACTGAATCACTTTCCCTGGAACATTGCATATATTCATCATTGAAACTCTTCACTTATTTAAGACTTTTTTTCTAGGCGATTCATTACTAAATAAGTTCATTTTTTTGTTGCTACACACTCTTTTAGGATTGATTATCTTTGTGGTGAGGAGATCAGTTAATGGTTAAAAAAATCCTTCTTGTGTGCAAAGGTTTATATTGATTGTCAAATTGACATGACATAGAATCATAGATAAGGGTCATACATATTATGTTATGCTTGTCTGTGAAGGATTATCTTGATTAAGTTAATTGAGATGGGAAGACCTGCCTTAATAGCACCATTCTATGGCCTGGGACCCTGGAGTATATGAAAAGTAGAGAGCTGACAGCATTAATTACTCTCTGCTTCCATACTGATATTGGACTGATATGATCAACAGCCTCAAGGTCCTGCTGCCATGTCTTACTCACCATGATCAATTGCATCACAAGAGTGGTATAGATGTATCAAATAGTAGATGTATTTTTAGATTTTTGAGGGGGCTCTATACTGATTTCCATAGTGACTGTACAAGTTTTCACTCCTACTAACAATAGAGCATGAGGGTTCCTCTTTCTCCATACCCTTACCAGCATTTGTTGTCATTTGATTTTTTTTTTTTTTTGATGGTAGTAATTCCTGACTAGAGTGAGAAGAAATCTCAAAGTAGTTTTAATTTTAATTTCTCTGATGTCTAAAGATGTTGAACATTGTGTTAAGTGCTTATTGGACATTTATATTTCTTCCTTTGAAAACTCTCTGTTATTTCCCTGCTCTATTTTTGAGTGTGTTGATGGATTTATTGTTTAGTTTTCTGCATATTTTGTATATTCCAGATATTAAACCTCTTTCAGATATATAGGTAGAAAAGATTTTCTTTCATTCTGTAGGTTGTCTATTGACTGTTGATGGTTTGCTTAGTTATACAAGAACTTTTCAATTTGGTCCAGTGTTTGTCTAATTCTCTGGGCTACTAGGAATTTATGGAGAGTATTTCGCTACTCATCATATATCTTGGCATGTTCTCCATATCTTTTCTTCTTGTTGTTTTAGAGTTTTAAGTCCTGTATTGATGTCCTCAAGCTATTTAGAATTGATTTTAGTTCAGGGTGATGAAGAGCATCTAGATTAATTCTTTCAAAACAGAGAAATTTTGATGGTTTTGCTTGTAAAAGGGTTATTAAAATATGCCAGTCATTGCTAACAATTTATTGCACAAAAATTTTAATATTTAACACAAACAAGAAATTTTGACATTTAAAATACTATTTATTATGATTTTTTAAAAGTTTTTTTATTATTTATTTATTTGAATGTGACAGACAAAGAGGGAGAGAGAGAAAGAGAGGGAGAGAGAATGGGCATGCCAGGGCTTCCAGCCACTGCAAACGAACTCCAGACATGTGCACCCCCTTGTGCATCTGGCTAACGTGGGTCCTGGGGAATCGAACCTCGAACTGGGGTCCTTAGGCTTCACAGCCAAGCGCATAACCGCTAAGCCATCTCTCCAGCCCTAAAATACTATTTATACATCACATGCTTGTTTTAATTATAAATACCACTCCAGTTAAAGTAGCATTGTCATTGTCCCCTTTGGTAAGATGATAGTTTCCATTGTACACATGTGTATTTGGAAACTTTGATGCAATCCCATATGTGCAACATTTTTTTCCATGTTATTCATAATTTTCACTTTAGAAGACTCCTGACAGTTATCAATGTACATATCGATATTATATTAATGGAAATCCAAACTCATTATATTGCAGAAATACTGTTCTGAGTTCAACAATATTAATAGAACTACTCAATAAGATAAGGCAGTTGTAAAAGAATAAATATTTCCTGGTACATATAATACCTCAAATATAAATAATTTAATCATAGCAGTTAATTTTATACTTTTAATTTATATTGTATCATATACATTTTCTGTCTTTTTTTTTATCTGACTTCAGTAAACTGGCTAATCACATTTGTAAATGAGAAGATAGGAACAGGTCATCTCCAAGGACATTTATATTCTAAAGATTATTTGACTCTGATTAACTGCACTGCATGTCTTCAGCAGGAAGACTAAATTGTTTCCATTGCTCAGGTTACTTTTTTCAAGTGACTTAATATTACTGACTTTTGGAAAAATTGAACCAAGGAAAATAGTCTCTTTTTTTGTAACCAAACAAAATAAATTGCTAATAATGTAGAAAAATGAATTGAAAGCCTTTTCCCCTTCATATGGGGTATTCTTTCAACTTAGGCTTATTAAGAGTTTGGTATACATTTCCTGTCTTATAGATAAAAATTTATATTTTATAAAATTTACTTGAATTAAGCATAGTACAAAGTATAGTACTTATCTACCACTGAATGAGAATGAATTATATTTTTGAAATATGCCACAAAATAAGTAATAATACATTTTTCTCAAGTTAACTTCATTATTTTACTTTTCAATAACTTAGAGGCTAATGGGGACATAACTTAGTTGGTAACAGTGTTTTCTTAGCACTCATAAGGGTTTAGGCTTGGTCCAGAACACCATAAACCTGGCATGAGGGTACTTGCCTATAATCAAAGCACTTGAGAGGTAGAGGATGAGAAATCCAATGTCATCCAAAAATGAGAATTTAAAGCCAACCTGGGATACATGCGAGTCTATTATAAAATTTTAAGAAAAGTTAAATACACAAACATACTGTTAATTTTTATTAGAGGTATTAATTCAATATGTTTTCTTTCCAGTTCACTTATCTTCTAAAAAGTTATTTTAGTGATATTTATACTTTAAACAAACTATCTATTAATGCACTGTATGAATCATTCATTAATATTGTTATTTATATTTTCTTTTATTCGTTATTACACAGTGTGTATACAGCCATGTTGGCACCATTGTTAGCCTCCTCCTTGTCCTCCCCCCTCCCCAGCGACCCTCCTCCTTGGGGGATGTGGGTCATGCATTTTGGGGTTAGCCATAAGTCATGGGTAAGAGACAATATCTTTGTGCATATGTCCCAACAGGCTCTAACAATCTTTCCATCCCCTCTTCTGCAAAATTTCCTGAGCCATGATGGGTTCGTTTTAGGTCTACTTCAGTAATGAAGTCTTGAGAGCCTCTGTATCTCTAGATATCTGTTTTGGTAGAAATTGTGTGATCTCTGAGTCTATCTCCTTCACACTTGGACTGGTACCAGGTTCACCAAGAAAGTAGCATTCTTGATCATTTCACTGATTCCTCTATGGTTTCAGTTGGGACCCTGGTGAGGTGCAATGGGCTGATTCTCTCCTCAGGATGTGCATCTATCTGAAAAAGAGAAGCATATTCTCCAATGGAGAGTGAAGTCAGCACCAGATAAATGGTATAACCATAAATATTTTAGAGAGAATTTAATAGGTATAGGCCCTCTTGAAGCCCATGGTTCATGGGAGCTTGATAGTGGAGAGCAGGCTTGTTTTTTGGATATGATTCTGACATGTTTTCCATCTCCAGCTATGGACTCCATTTCATGGAGTGGATCCATTAGCCAATTCAAGATCAGCTGGTTGCCCACCATGGCTTTATGTCACTATTGCACTTATGTGAGCATCACTTCAGGTTGTTTGCTGATGAGTAGCTTAGACCATGAATTGCTTGGACAGATGCTGATCATTTTCACCTAGTCACTCATTTAACATCCTCTGGCACAAGACAAGCTAATTGTCTGGGGACTGACACTCTTCAAAATTCTAGACAGGTCATCCCATGTTCCGTATCAATAGCGTATGGTGTCTTTGGCAGTCAGGTCTTACCACTAACCTTTGGTGGGTCATCAAGTACTCTGACAAAAATCAGTCTTCTTTTGGGAAACCTTGTAGGTTTCTCTGATCAACAGCTCATTGTGGATGTTAGCCACATGCTGTTACTAGGAGTTATAGGCCAGCACAAAGGAAAAGAAGGAAGAAAAAGTTAGACAATATAAAAGAGATAGAGAGAAGAGGAAGGGATGGAGGAGAGAGAGAGAGAGAGAGAGAGAGAGAGAGAGAGAGAGAGAGATAAACAGGAGAAGATTAAGGTTACTCTTCATCATACCCTCCCCAGGGCTCTGAGATTCAGGTGTTCCCTCTAAGGACCTGATGGTTATCCTTTCCTCTAATGAGGGACATCTGGGTTGATTCTAGCTCTTAGCTAGTATGAATTGAGCAGCTATAAACATGAAAATCACTCTGAACTAAGGTATGGAGATTTTACGGTAAATGGCCAGTAAGGGAATAACAGGGTCTGTTGGTAACTCTATAGTGAACCTTTTAGGAGTCTCCATATTGCTTTACATAGTGGTTGTGTCATCTTACTTTCCTACCAACAGTGAATGAGATTTCCTATTTCTCTACATCCTTACCAGCATTTGTTTTCATTTGATTTTTTAAATATTTGCTATCATTACTGGGGTAAGGTGGAATCTCATGGTTGTTTTAATTTGCATTTCCCTGATGATTAGGGATGATGAACATTTTCTTAAGTTTGTGTTTTCCATTTATATTTCTTCATCTGAGAAATCCCTGTCCAGTTATTTGCCCCATTTTGTGAATGAGCTGTTTGTCTGTATATTGTTTAGGTTATTGAGTTCTGTGTATATTCTAGAAATTAGTCCTTTGTCAATTGTATATCCAGAAAAAATTCTCTCCTATCTGTGGTTAATCTACTTGCTCTGCTTATTGTATATTTGGCTGAGAAGAAACTTTTCAGCTTCATGAAATCCCAATGGTTGAGTGATTGTTTAAGTACCTGAGCTACTGGGGTGGTGTTCAGGACACCTTTTCCCATTTCTATGTCATGGGAATTTGCTGCTTTTTTTTTCTTCCAGTAGTAGCTGAGTTTCTGATCTTATATTGAGGTCTTTGATCCATTTGGACTTGATTTCTGTGCATGGCTAGATGTGTGGATCGAATTTCATTTTCCTACATATGGTTATCCAGTTCGTCCAGCACCATTTGTTGAAGATGCTGTCTTTATTCCAGCCAACATTGTTAGGGCCTTTGTAAAATATCAAGTAGCTGTAGTTTTTTGACCAAAGTCTAGGTCTTCAATTCTGTTTCATTGGTCTATAATCCTGTTTTTATGCCAGTACCATGCTATGTTTATGACTATAGCTTTGTAATGTAGCTTCAGATCAGGTATGGTGATGCCTCCAGAGGTGCTCTTTTGCTGCAGATATCCTTGGATATCTGAGACCTTCTGCCATTCCATGTGAATTTTGAGATAATTTTTTTTCTATCCCTGTAAAGAAAGATGTTGGGATTTTTATTGGTATTGCATTAAATCTGTATATTGCCTTTGGTAAGGTTGCTATTTTCACAGTGTTAATTCTGCCTATCCCTGGAGCATAGGAGGTCTTTCCATTTTCTCAAGTCCTCATTAATTTCTTTCTTGAGTGTTTTTATGTTTTTAGTGTATGGGTCTTTCACATCCTTTGTTAATGTTATTCCAAGGGTTTTTTTTTTTTTTTTTTTGGTGTTTTTGTTTTTGCTATTGTAAATGTGACAGTTTTGCTTATTTCTTTCTCTGTATCTTTGTAATTTGCATATAGAAAGGCTACTGATTTTTGTGCATTGTTTTTTTATATCCTGCTACTTTGCTGAAGGAGTTAATCACCTTTAAGAGTTGACATGGAGGTTCTTGGGATCTCTTATGTATAGAATCATGTCATCTGTGAAATAGGGCTAACTTAACTTCTTCTTTTTCAATTTGCATCCCTTTTATTTCTTTCTCCTGTCTTATTGCTTGAGCTAGTACTTCCAATACTATGTTTGTCGGAACTGCAGCTGCTCTCTGACCTTGGGAGCTGCATGTGGTCTCTAATCTCTTAATACAAAGGCCTTATCGATAAGGCCCCTGATCCTAAGCATTGTTTAGTATACAGCCTAGATAGAGTAAGCACCTGATCCTATGCATTGTTTAGTATACAGCCTAGGTGGAGAGGGCACCTGATAAAGGGATTAACATACGACCCTGGGTGAAACTGACCTTAGGAACGTAAGCATTGTCAAGAAAGTTCTATCTTCTATATATAAGCTATGTCTGCCTGAATAAAGGAGAGCCTTGATCAGAACTTGTCTTGGCTCCATTCCTTGTGTTCTTGTCTCAGGTTCATTCCCACTCCCTCCTTCGAGGTCTGTTTGGACTTGTGCTGCAGGCCGGCACAATGTTGAAAAGCAGAAGTGAGAGTGGACACCCCTGTCTTGCTCCTGCTGTCAATGGGAATTCTTTCATTCTCTCCCCATTAAGTATTATTTGGACTTTGGGAGCTTTATATGTAGCCTTTTATATGTTGAGATATAAACTGTCCATGCCTATTCTCTTCAATATTTTGATCGTGAAGTGAAGTTGGATTTTGTCAAAGGCCTTTTCTGCATCTATTGAAATGATCATGTGGTTTTTGTGTTTAAGCTTATTTATGTGGTATATTACATTGACAGATTTCCATATGTTGAACCACCCTTGTGTTCCTGGAATGAAGCCTATATTCATGTGTTGTTGAATTCAGTTTGTGAGTATTTTGTTCGGGATCTTTGCGTCTATGTTCATCAGGGAAATAGACCTATAGTTTTCTTTTCTTGTGGCATATCTGCCTGGTTTTGGTATTAGGGTGATACTAGCTTCATTAAAGTAATTGGGTAGCTTTCCTTGTTCTCCTATTGTGTGGCACAGTTTGAGAAAAAATGGTTTCAGTTCTTCCATTAAGGTTTGATAGAATTCAGCTGAGAAGCCATCTCATCCTGGACATTTCTTTTTGTGGAGGTTTCTTATTACCTTTTCAATCTTTACAGGTCTGATAAGTTTGTTTAGGAAATTAATCTGCTCTGAGTTTCACTTTGGTAGGTGGTATGTGTGCAGGAATTCATCCATTCCCTCCATATTTTCTTTTTTTTTTTTTTTGGTGTGGAGGTTTTTGAAATAAGTCCTGATGATTCTCCCAATTTCACTTATGACTGTTGTGATCTTTCCTTTTTCACTTCTAATTTTGTTAATTTGTAGCATTGCCTTTATTGTTTTCAAATTTCCCAGGGGTTTATCAATCTTGTTTATTTTTCCAAAGAACCAATTCTTTATTTCATCAAGTTTCTTGTTTGCTTAGTTTACAATTCATTAATTTCTGCTCTGATTTAAATTATTTCTTTCTGTCTGGAGCTTTTTGGGTGGAATTCTTCTTGCTTTTCCAGTGCCTTTAGATCGATGGTTAGGTTATTGGTTTGGGATATCTCTTTCTTTGTTATGAAGGCATTTAATGCTGTGAATTTTCCCAGAAGGCTACCTAAATTGTGTCCCATAAATTTTGGTATGATGAGTTCTTATTGTCACTCATTTCTAGAAATTTTGCAATTTCATTTTTTATTTGTCTGCTACCCATTTATTGTTTAAAAATGTGTTCTTCAGTTTCCAGGAGATGATGGCATTCCTGGTGCATCTTTTGTTTTTAATTTCTAGCAACACAGCATTGTGGCCTGACATCATGCAGGAAATTATGTCTACCTCCCTAAATATATGGAGGCAGACTTTGTGACCCAGTATATAATCTGTTTTAGAGAAGGTTCCATGGGCTGCTGAGAAGAATGTGTAGTCTGTGAATTTGGGGTAGAATGTTCTGTAGATGTTGGTTATGTCTAAGTGATCTGTGGTTTTGTTGATCTCTCTCACTTCCCTGTTTATTTTCTATTTGGATGATCTATCTATTGCTGATAATGGAACATTGAAGTCCCCAACTATTATTTCTGTTTTGTTTACAAGGAGGTTTTATTTTATGAATTGTGGTGTATCTGTGTTTGGTGCATAAAGATTGGTGACTGTGATATTTTCTTTGTGGATTGGTCCCTTGATAAGTAAGAGTCGCCTTCTTTGTCTTGTTGATTACTTTTGGTTTGAAGTCTATTTTTTCTGATATTAGTATAGCTATTCCTGCTTGTTTCTTATTTCCATTTGCTTGGAATATCATTTTCCCCTCTTTCACCCTGACGACGTGTCTGTCTTTAGTGGTGAGGTGGGTTTCTTGAAGACAGCAGATTGATGGGTGTAATTTTCTGATCCACCCTGTTAGCTTATGTCTCTTGATAGGTGAATTAAGGCCATTAATATTTAGGGTAATGACTGTGAGGTTTGATTTAAACCCTGCCATATTGTTGTGGTTTATGTTTGGTGTTTTCTTGGACTTTGTAGTTTTCAGTGCCTTCTCTTAGTTTTGTTATTATGATCTGCTTCTTGTAGGAATGTGAGGTTGTTTATTTGATTCTTCTGTGTGAAGAATTCCCTGAAGTGCTGTCTGCAGGTTTGGATTTTTGTCCATATAGTAGTAATGCTGAGTTTGGTTTGGAAGTCATAGGTTCTTAGATATTGCAGTGTTCCATTCCTGGCCCTTCTGGCATTCATCATTTCCATTGAAAAGTCTGAAGTAATTCTGATGAGGTTGCCATTGTGGGATTGGGAAATCTTGTTGGATTTACTTGTATTTTATTTTTTATGTTATTCCTTTTGAGCTGTGGTCTGCCTGTCACAGCGTAGAAGTCTTATTTAATTTTGGAGGAAGCTGTATTCTAGCCTCGAAGTGTCTTCAGTCATAATTCCCTTTTATGTTTGCTGCCACTAGGGTTCTGATGGCAATGGGGCCTTCCTGCTCAGAGGGAAGAAGCCTGTGACACTCTGAAGGGGGCCTGGGGACCTGATGAAGGGTCTTGTTTTTCTGTGGTTTGGGGTATTGGACTGTGTGGTTAGGTGGCTCAAAGGGTGGTTAGATGGCTCAAAGGGACAGGTGTAACAGGCAATGAGACAAAGTAGACTGCTGTTGTGTCTGGGCTGTGGAGGTGGGGCGGGGGGAATGGGAATGTGTGTTAGTTCCATGATGCTGAAGAGTGAAGGGTTGGGACAGAGGGTCCCCTTGAGAACCTGTAGCAGGGAGTTGATGGGACTGTTGCATCCTGTGACAGGGCAGGGCAGCGATATGGGACTGCTATGGGTCAGGTGACATGCAGATGCAGGAGGGCATGGATGTCCCCGGTGTTAGGAGATCCTAGGGAAGAGGAAACCCTAACCTGCTGGCCTAGGTCTGAGCATGGAGGGGCAGTGGCATGTGGAGGTCCCTGGTGGCGGTGGGGAATGTGCTAGCCTGCTGACCTGGGTCCATGTACGGAGGTGGGGGTAGGTGACAAGTGGGATGGTATTTGCATGTCTGCTGGGGTATGCTAGCCTGCTGGCCTGGGTTGGCACACTGGGCTGGGGGGGCATGATGAGTGGGATGGTGTTAGCATGTGGAAGCCCCTGGTGGAATGCCTGGGTCCATGCACTGGGGGATGGGGGTGGGTGGCAGAGTTCTTGAAACTCTGTGGTGGCAGGAATGCCTGGGGGGACCACTAGTCTGCTGGCATGAGTCAGCACACTGGGGTAGAGGGTGGCAGTAAATAGGATGGTGTTCACTGTGGAGGTCTCCTGGGGGAATGTTAGCATGCTGTCCTGGGTCATTTCATGGGCGGTGTGTGGCAGCAAGTGAGATGGTGTTCATGAGCTTGGAGGTGTGAGTGGAGCTATGCTAGCTTGCTGTCTGGGTACCCTTGCCTGTGGTTAGTGCAGGAGGAACCTGTAGCTGGAACTATGGCTAGGATGGCTGCTTGAAGGGTTTAGGGGACTCGTCAGCTACCTCAGAGCATGGGAATCAGTGTATTCCCTACTTTGCTCCTCCTCACCCTTGCACTGGAAGTCTACTAGAGTCTGCTCACCCCTAGAAGACCCAATGAACCCTAAATGTCTTGTTTTACCTTCCTTGGGAGGTGTGGCATGGTTAGGCAGAAACCATCTTAACCAGAAGTACCCTGTTATTTATATTCTTAATATTATTGATGCCTATATGAAAATTTCCAATTTGAAAACTTAGTAATATATAAAGTTTTTTTTTGTTTGTTTTGAGGATAATTTCTTTGTATTATAGGCCATTAATTATCCCTAGTAGTTATTCTTTAATTGCTTTAGTAGTGGAATTCTTAGTACCTATAACTAATAACAGTGTATTGCATATCAACTATTGGATCATAGGCATACATTCCAGGTACCTTCTATGAAGATTAGATTGTCTGAGATTTCTTCTCCCAGCTGTAATTCAAAAATATTGTTGAGGTATAATCAACCAGGAAGATAGAACTCTTAAAAATGGGATAATGGAGAGCAACTAGCAACTAGATGGATGGAATATGGGTCCTGAATGACTAGAAAATACTATTATTATTTTTGCTGGATGCTAGAGACATAAGAAATTGAATTAAGGTCACTTTTTATTGAGGAAGAGGTGTTAACAACTCTTTTTCTTTTCAGAAAATATTGAGAAATAGGTTCATTTGATTCTCTAAAACCACAATATTGCTAGTACATGTAATCTCAGTCTAAGAATCTAATGTTATAACTACATTCCCTTGAATGATTTGGATTCTTGTATTTCCTTAACTTATACAGAAATTTAAATTTATCTTCTTTTCTCTAACCATCAACATTTTAAATATCTAAAATATTTATCAACAGTTTAACAACAGTTAGTTATCCATCCTTGTTTGTTAGCATGACTTTTATTTTGGAATTATGACAGACACAAATCTGTAATTAAGAGGCAGAAAGCAGGCCTGTCTGATACTCTCTATGGAGTTCCTATGTTGTGCTGGAAAACAAGAAAATCTCTGATGCATCACCATTTCAATCTCCTCTGGCTGACTTCATATCATGAGCAACACAACACAGTTAGAATTATATCTAAAGATATGTATTTCTTTGTGTGTGTGTGTGTGTGTGTGTGTCTGTGTGTGTGTGTGTGTGTTTCGTTTGTGTTTGTTAAGTAGAAACTTCGTATGGACACATCATGGGTTGTTACCATCATTTCCCTCCTCCTTACCTCCACTCTATTGAGGACTCTCATAGTGGGATAGATGGTATTCACCATGGGGTTGTCGGTTATGAGTTGCAAGAGCAGCAGTCAGTGATTGTGGGTGGGGGACAATGCCTCTGGATATTTTCTCTCAATTTGTAGCTATAACATTCTCTCCACGACCTATTCTGCAAAATTCCATGACCCTTGGTGGGTATGCTTTACGTCTACTTTAGTACTGCACTCTAAGCAGCTTCTGCATTTCTGTTTAGGTACATTTTGAGTATCCTCAGTGTCTATCTCCATTACACTGGCTCAAGTTGCTGGTTTGTCATGGAAGCAGCACACTTTCTCATCTTGACAGTTCCTCTGTGGTTTCACCTGGACCCTATCTGCTGTGCAAGGAGGGGGGTCCATCTTCTTCTAGGGAATCAGTTATCTATTCTGTTTTGTTGATATGTTTTGGTTGTCCTCAGTTCTTGCTACTTTATGAAAAAGAAAACAGGCTCTCCAACTAAGAGTGAGATTAGGATCTGTTAATGAGTATAAGCATTGAGAATTTAGAGATATTTTGACAGGTGTAGCTTCACTTTTGTCCAAAGACTGGTGGGAGCTTCTCGTCAGAGTCCACAATTTTGGCCTCCACAGTATTCTGATTTGGTTCTCAGTTCCAGATATGGATTGTTTTTCACTGAGTGGATCTCTTAGCCAATCAGAGAGCCATTGGTTAAGCACCTAAGCTGTTTGTCACTATTGCACAGGTATATACATCTTGTCAGCCTGGTTGCTTACATATAGCAGTGTCCCCTACTTGCTAACAATATTGTTGGGAATTTTTCCCCTGGCAGCTCATGTAGTACTTTCCAGCATTATAAGGGCTAACCATCTAGGAACTGGCTTCATTACAGATTCAGCTGGATCTCTCAATGTTCTGTGTTGGCAGCATGTGCTGAATTTATTCATATGGACTTACCTTTTACCTCAGGTGTGTAACCAAGTGCCTTGGTTTGGAAACCTCTTAGATTGCTGTGATCAACAGGTCAAAGTGGTGTTACCAACTACTGGTACTAGGAGTAGCAAGCCAGAGCCAAATGTATTAGGGATAGGCTTCATCCCACCCAATCCAGGGACCTTCTTACCAGACAATACCTACATGCTCCTATTGAGGGTTATATCTTTTAGTATGTTATTCGGGAGGAAGGTTTCTATGGTACCGATTCATTTTGAATTTGGT
Source organism: Dipus sagitta (assembly GCA_036346955.1). Taxonomy (NCBI): domain Eukaryota; kingdom Metazoa; phylum Chordata; class Mammalia; order Rodentia; family Dipodidae; genus Dipus; species Dipus sagitta. The sequence goes on along the minus strand of CM070783.1, from coordinate 76,576,613 downwards.
TTTGTGTATATCTCCTCCTGCCCTCCTATTCTCCTCCTCTGAAACCCTTTAATCCCTCTTACCTGTCCCTTGAGTTGTTTGTCATGTCTGCCTGCTATTCTACCTTAAGAATCACAGATGAGAATGAACATGTGGTGTTTGTGTTTCTACACTGGTGTGAGTTTGCTTAGTATAATCTGTTCCAAGTCAATCGATTTTCCTTTGGATTTCATTGTATAATTTTTCCTTACTGCTAAGTAGAATTCCATTGTGTATAAGTACCACATTTTCATTATCTGTTTGTCAAGCATGGGCAAGTGGGTATTTCTCTCTAAAGAGATATACTTATGTTTGCCATGAGAGTACACCTGTAAGCCAGATTCTCACTTCATTTTCTGAATTACTAAATAAAACAGCCTTTATAATATTTGCAATAGTGCTAAAATCTCCAGGACCCTAAACAGAGACTATTTCAAGAGATACATATTTACAAGTTGCTAAGAAAGCAATACTGTGCAAAACTCTACCCTGATCCTTTTCTATAATTGACAAGTAATCTATGTCACCTGCTTGTTGGACAAATTCACTGAGAAGATTACACATGGCTGTCCTTATTCTAGTCATTTTTATACATGTTTTACTAAATGTTCAGAGAGATAATTTCTGCTGTTGGCTTATTCTGAAAATGAGGGCACAGAACAAAATCCACTGACTCACTCAAGTCTTAAGAGATAATCTGGGCAGAGCAGAAATTAAAACTGAATTATTTAGTAACCAGTTCCTGGAACTTGAACAGCTCAAAAATGCTAACAATTCCCTTGTTCGTACAAACCATGATATATTATATCTGTGTGCTATTTAAAATACACTGGATTTAGTAAAATTATTCAGTACTTTTATTTCAAAATGGCTGGAATCAAGTATATATTTAGACATATAAGTATATGTTGAGTAAATATGTTTATATTATAATTTGTCATTAACTCTAAAACACAAGATAATTCAACATGTTTATGCAATAACATAAAATATGAACAATGTTTATATAGGAAAAGTTTATATAAACTTCCATAAGGTCACAATGAAATCATACTATTAGCATTTCTTCCATGAAGAAAAGGGAGGTATTAATCTCAATAAAAGTATTTGTCACTCCCAGAGTAGTATGTGTTTGTTTTAATTCTGAAACTGATGTGCAAGACAAGAGCAAATGATTGTTTGACAGAAATAATTCTGGCCATTACATATTTCCTATTCCAAAATTGAATATTTATATAAATGACAAACACTTTGACTTTTAAACTTATGTTTCACTGAAAACTGAAGGTTTCATTTGGACTTGATTGGTAAACTTCACATGGCTGGTATTGGACACAGGATCTCTGGACAACTGCATTTTTTTAAACAATGATGCTATTAACAATTGTTCATGCCTTCTACAATGATAAACAACTTTGGGAAATATTTAATATATTTGCTGGATGATAGCCTTGATAGTGCTCTTTGGATAAGAGTATTTTATTCTTCTTTTTTAGTGCAAATCCTAAAGATGTGCACATATGATTATATCCCTTTTGTTTTATTAGTAATTTAAATACATACATAACCCCCAATGGATTTTGAATTCCATGTACAGTTTATGTTGCTTTTCCTATAATTGTTTGCCAACTGTGATTCAAATATATCTTCCTTAAATACTGACTATTTAAGCATTTAAAAACAATTATCATCATGCATAATAGGTGGTATAGAAAAACCTCAAAATTGGATTATTAAATGTCAATAACAAACTCAAGTATACAAGTGCAGGTGAAATAATCCTGAGGAACAACATACCAGGTTCTTCACACCCAGTGGTCTCCAAACATATCAATTATCATATTCTACCTCTTTTGTTACTTGCCAAGAAAACTTAAAAAATGTGCTTTTAAGTAAATTTTAAAAGATTAAATTCTTAAAAATGCAAGCTGTATCTTCCTCTATTTTATTTATAAATATAAGATAAGTTATGTAGGTAATTTTCATGGAAGTTGGAGGTGTTGGAAATTATTTGCATTGTTTAAAATAATAGTTAATTTATGAAGTGGGAATATGGCTTTCTTTTCTACATCACCAAATGTGGCATATTCCTATGAATTCTACTTTAATCTTGACTAATCCTCTCCCCTAGCAATAATTATATCTAAAATAAATTATGAGTAAACATAAATAATGGAATATACTGGGGCTATATCTCATGCAGTAGATGATAACATACATAATTAAAAGTAAATAGACTCTGTCTTTAAATTCTGTAAAATCACAAGAATTAAAATTATAACTGTGACACAGAGCAATAACCTATCTGCTATTAATTATGTCCCATAAAGGCAATATACCTTCACTAATTAATTATACTTGAAGTAAAAACTATAGCTTAATTAAATGAACTATTCTTAATAAATTAAACCCTAAAATAATTAGAATCTTCTGTCTAGAGGCAATAACAATTATTGTCATTAGAAAGGAAATCAAGCAGAATTGATTCACCAGTGACATTGAGCCTGTGATTACTTAGGGCAGCTGTTCTTAGACCTTTCTGTGAAAAGCCAGTGATAAATATTTTTCTACTGGGCCATATGACCTCTTTCACTGTGCCTGGAATTTGCTATAGGACAACAAAAGTAGTTCCGCGAACTACATGATGAAAAAGGACACCTCTATATCTCCATACGTGTTTATCTCTGAAAGAACCCCTGAGCCTGAATATATTCATGTACTATAGTTTGATTATATATGTTATATAATATAGTCATTGTATTCATCTTCATTATAGTTCTAGTTTGTGTAATGGTGTGTGTGTGTGTGTGTGTGTGTCATGTGTGTGGTATATGTGCCAATGTGGCATCCCATGCTCTTTTCTGCAGTGGGATGAGGAGTGAGTGGATACGCTCATCTGCTGTGGGCAGGAAAAAAAAAAAAAAATCCAGTGTCTGACTTCATAGCTCTTCTGCTTTTTCTTATGTGAACTGGAATCTCTCACTGATCCCAGAGCATGCTACTTTTTGTTAGCTCCAATAATTCTTGGGTCTCTGCTACTCACTGCAACTGGGGTTACAGAAAACAACTGGGCAAACCCTGATATTTTTATTGGCCCTAGGGGTCAAAATTAACTGTTTACTTAGGCCTCCTGAGGTCCTGAACCTTGTACAAGAAGTTTTCTTAACCAAAGATGTATCTCTATATTGCCATATTACTATCATCATGATAAAGACTTTAATGCCTTTATAATATACAATAACATGACAAAATATATGAATCAGAGCTTTTAGTATGTTCTTTTTCTGTTATCTATCTGGACATATTGAAACATTAAATTTTAGATTTCAATAAGTATTTACACATTGTAGAAGGAGATATTTGTTTGTATATATCTGCTATAGAAAATAGAGAGGGAACTGACAGTGACCAATGTGACCCCCCCAAGAAAACAAATGAAGAAGTGACTTGTACATAAGCAGTACAGTGTAAAAGCATTGTGTACTTAGTGTGAGGTCATGTGGTTTTAATCCCTTCAGAATTAGATATACTGGGCAATCAGCCTGCATCCATTTTCAACTTATTATCTAATATTTCAAAATCTTTGAAGGAAGCATCATGTCCTTCTAGGGTCACCTGATTCTGGTTTTGTGCTTATATCACTGAGGCTGTCCAAGTGATTCTCTTGTCACTCTTTGTTATCCTACCAAGTCAGGAATCAAGACGTGAGAAAGAAATGGTATTCATCTCTTCCAGGTTTCTAATCCCCTCTGCCTTCTGCCTCAGTTCTGTCTTTGTCTTTGTCTTTGTTTTGATCCTTGCCATATGTATGCATTATAGACCATGTGGATAAAATCAGAATTTCCCCTCATTTCACACATTCTCATTTTATTTCTTTTCTTCTTCAGTTCAAACCTTCTAAATGAAATGCAATGCCTCAGGGGATAGTGTGATAAAAGGCCCTAAATAGTATCAGAATTTAGATCCTAGAATGTGTAAGTCTTGCCTTATATAGCAAAGAGAACAGCAGATGTGAGAATCTTGGCATAGATTATTGTGAATAATCTTTGTATACTCTGTTCAATCAGAGGAAGTTTTGGCAGAATGCAGAGGCTATGGGTTAGTGGACATAGAGAGAACTTGAAACATGATAAGTGACTGACTTTGAAATCATGACATTTGAGAGGTACATTTCCAGAAACCATGTTTCTAGAATGATTCTCACCTGGAATCTCCAGAGTAAGGACGACACTATTCAGCACTTACTTTGAGCTCTGGCAGATTCCTGACCTACAACGCGAGCGAATTAACCTGTGTTGCTTTGAGTTACTTATTTGTGGTCACCTGTGATCACATCTAGGAAACTGAAACCAACTCTTCTTTATCTCAGGTTTAACTAATTCTTTTTCAACTTATTTTTTCACGATAGGGTCTCACTCTAGCACAGGGTGACCTGTATCTCACGCTGTAGTCAAGGCTGCCATTGAACCTCAAATTCATAAAGACCCACCTACCTCAGCCTCCTGAGTGCAGGATTTAAGGTATTTGTTGATAGTTTTCAAACATGTATGCCATATATTTTTATCATAATACCCAACCAATGCCTTTTATTGTCTTTCTTTTAATCTCAGACTTAAAGGATATTTTCTTATCAATTCAAGTTGTGACAGTTTATTTTTTTATTTGATTTTTTTTATTATTTGTTTTTTGCTAGAACAACATATATCATGAATAAATGAAGGAGTTGCCAAACCTATTCTCTAGGTATGTTTGCTCAGATGTGGTTCATGCATGTGCATATCCATTGAAATGGTTAATTTTCCTATTAAAACTGTGAATGTTGTTATTATTTACCTCCATTATTGAGAATTAGGATAGCCATTCTCTTTGATTTATGACATATTCAGATTCCATGTATATTCATGGATGTGTTTTATATGCTATTAGTTACAGAGTAACATATAGTGTGAGAAATATCTAAAAGGTACCACTTCTGAGGATAGTTAAAACCTGTACAAGGATCCATTCTACCCAGAAGTTCCATTCGCATTTAAATTTTGTTATTGTTAGTATATCAGCTAAAGGCTCCTTACATTAGCAACTGTAGTTCCCTTAATGCTTTAGCCAGTAGAGGTTTGATTCTCCTGTGTTTCCTAAAGTCTCAGTCTGTGTTGATAATGCTGGGAGCCTGGCAGATCTATAGCTTTCTTCTTTGTGGTTATCTCTTTCTTGGAAACTTGATCCATATATCTCAGATACACTTGCTTCTCCAAACTTGGACCTTTGCTAAGCATGACACTCTCTTTGTATCAATCTCATTCTAATATTGTTTCTATCCAGAGTTTTAATTAAAGTTACCATTTTATTACCATCAATAAGTTTTACAGGAGCACCATCCACATTCACAGCTCCTCAATGATACCACAAGTAGTTGGTAACTTCTTCCCCTTCAGAAAATGTTCTATTATAGATTTCTTTAAAAACATTGAAGTAGATTTTATTTCTTGCCACCTCATTTATTTGTAGTTCATTTCAGGTACATTTGTTTCCTTGACTCCTTTTGCATTAATTTCTCTTTTTTAACACATCCCTTGTATAGGCACTTTACACAAAAATTAATCATTTTAACAAAATATTTAAATTGAGAACTCCTACAATATAATGTAAAAATTGATATATATATATAACATGTATATATATATACATATATACATGTATATATATATATACATGTGTGTGTGTTTGTGTGTGTGTGTGTATTTCTAACTTTCCGACTTACATGAGAACTAGAATGTCCCTTAATGATCTTTCTTTATCTCATTTCAACAGAGACCTAACTGATAGCCCTGTTACTTCTTTGTCCAAAAACATTCACTCTATCAATGTTCATCCTACGATTGCCTTAATCAGTTTTGGCTGGTTAAAAAAATAACAACCAACACATTTTTCATTCTTGTGGAAAATGTCAAGTCTGTGTTCAGCACATCATCATGATTGGGATTTATGGGAGGCTATCTTTAGAAGTGAAGAAAACCATATTATTATTCTATCTTCATATAGCAGAAAACGAATAACAGCTCATTGAAGTCCTTTTTTACATGGACACAAGTCCCATTCTGTAGGGGTCTACCTATACAATCTTAGTATCTGTCAAAAGTTCCCATTTTCAGGTCAGACAGAATGACACATAACTTTAGTCGCAGTACTAGAGAAGCAGAGATAGGAGAATCACCATGAATTCAAGGCCAGCTTAGGCCAACGGTGTGAGTTTCAGTTCACCCCTGGCTGGAATAAGTCTCTGCCTTGAAACAAAAGCTGAAAGCTAAAAACTAAGACAACAACAATAACAAAACAGACACATTGTGGTTATAATGCCTGTGTAAGACATTTGGAAAAATTAATCCATTTAAATGATGATCAAATACATCATTATCAGCATCTGTATTGTGCACTGTGACATCCACTGAAAAATCATGAATGATTCTTCCAGCATTGATAAAGAAAACTTGGGCAAGACAGTAGGTAAATAATTAGGGAAGATCTTACTCAAAAATAATTGCAATATGAGAATGGAGATTTCAGTTTAGAAGTGAGCTCAGCTAAGAATAAAAGGAAAATGACACCATTGAGCCCAAGATCAGAGTAAGGACGGCAATGGGCAGTGACACTGGGCAGTAGAGTAGTTCTTACAAACCTGCTTAACAGGATTCATGAAGAGAGTCAGATAGTATAACTAGAAGGCAAGAGAAAGATTATTTCTGAGCTGCTTCTGCAGATTTCTTGCTAAAGCAAATCTGTATTAGGGTGGGTTTGGATTGGGTATAGTGGACACAATCTACAGGTTCTGCTCCAAACATCAGCCAAGCTTCATCCTTAGCTACAGTTGTTCCCATTGTTCTTTCTTGAAAGGGAGAGGGAATTTTTAAATGACTTTTAAATGTACAAGAAAAGTTTTTATATGTGTGTGTGTGTGTGTGTGTGTGTGTGTGTTATTGTTTTGAATTCTACCTTGTTTTATTTTGTATGTGCACATCAATATTTTTGCAGCATCATTCATAAGACAGTTATAGCACCAGTCTAGTTGTCCATCCATGGAAGAAAGTACAAAGAAAATGTGGTATATAAACACAATGCAATTTTATTTATCCATAAAGAATTTGCATTGTTTCATTCATGGTATTTTTCAGAAAATGGATGGAACTGGAGATGATGTGAAATAACATAAGCCACACCCAGAAAGACAAATATTGCATGTTTTTAACCATATGTGGAATTCCAAGAAGAGATAGAAGGAGATGTTGTGAAATCACAGTGGGGCTAGTAGAGAAGTGAATGGATATCTGGAAGAAGAGTAAGTTAAGAATAATGAGAGGCATGTCTTGTTGTTATATGCATATGGAAATTGTCAAATAGAACCCCCATTACTCTGTATAATTAATATGTCCTAAAATAAATCAATAGATCTAGACATTTTAATATGTGTATAGAGACATGCTCAATATCACTAATCATTAGGTAAATGCAAATTAAAAAAAAAAAAACTATAGGGAGATATCACCTTGCTTCAGTTGGAATGGCTGACATTCATGTTAGGAGGTAGAGAAAAGGAAATGCACTATTAGTAAGAATATACATGAGTCTTTCCTTTGTGAAAAATAGTTACAGAGTCACATGAAAATAGAACTAACATGATCCAGAAATCCTACTAGTGGAATACATTTCCAAAGAAGATGAATTCAGGGGCTGATGGCCTGGGATTTGATCCTCAGTACTCATATACATCTAGATGCACAAAGTGGCACATGCATATGTAGTGGCAGGAGGCCCTGGTGCACCTCTACTCACTCTGTCTTGGTCTGCCTCTTTCTCTGTCTCTTTTCATCAAATATTTTAAAAATATTTTTTAAGTTTTTAAAAATTTAGAAAAAGAAAATGAAATAAGTACATTGAAAAGACATTTGTACTCCCATTTTCACTGGAGAACTATTCACAATTGCCAAAAAATAAAAAAAAATTGTCCCTCTTCATATGAATGGGTAATAAAATGTGATAACAGACACAATAAAGTACTATGTAGCCATAAAAGAATAATAAAATCCTGTCATTGTTGACAGCATAGATGGAACTGGAAGACATGTTCAGTGAAATAAACCAGGCAGAGAAAAACAAATACCATGTGATCTCACTTATATGTGAACTTGAATGTAGTTGATTTTGTAGAAGTTGAGGGTAGAATAGCAGTTATTAAAGGCTGTGAAAAGAAGGGGCAAAGAGGGATTAAGAGGGCTTGACCAATGATTGTGAAATTTCAGCTTGAGAGGAGACACAATCTCTGGTTTTCTCACAGTAAGATGATGAAAACGATAATATACTGTATATTTCAAAAATGTTAGATGAAAGTAGGCATGGTGGAGCACACTTTTAATCCTAGCTCTCCGGAGGTAAGTTCAAGGCCAGCCTGAGACTACATAGTGAATTCCAGTTCAGCCTGGGCTAGAGCGTGATCCTACCTCAAAAATAACTAACAACAACAACAACAAACAACAACAACAACAACAACAGAAAGAGTTAGATGAAAGAATTTTGTATGCTTTAATAATAGAGGACTTATAAATGAAAAGAGTTATACTCGCCTTGACATATACCAAAATATAGTATGATATCCCACAAATATTTATCATTATAATATTTATTTTATGTTCTATAATTTCTTTTATTTATGACCACTTTTTATTCATAAATTATGTATTTGAATCATATTCACTCTCATTAACTTCTCTTGCCTTTCTCTCCCTCCCCCTTAATGTCTTTTCTTCCCCAAACAATAAAAAAAGAAAGAAAAAATCTACCTCTTTAATAGGAAGATTGTAGCAACTGCTTCATAATTTGCTCAGTCAAGACTTCTCCTTCATCTCGCTAGTTTTAAATCATTCTGAATTGCTCTGGTTAGTGTGCACAACAATGAATTAGATACAGTTCATGGCACATTCTGAAACTACTTTAAGGATGAGTTTCATTTTTGTCTTTGCCATACTTAATATATTTTCACTTCTGATACATTCATTTTCACTAGTTAAACTATCCATGTAAAATCTTGCACTCTCCTTTTTGTTTTGGGGGATTCAGTTAATATTTATACATGTTTCTATTTTTTTGTAATCATTGTTATATAATGATATTATGATGCAATATACTTTTCATTTAGGGCAATATATTACCATCTGTGCCAGTGAATACTCTCGAGTAACATTTTTTTTCTTCCTCATCAATTTTGTTTAACATTTTCTTCTTTTAAGGTAGAAATTATTCTAACTGTTTATATTTGAACAAGATAAAAACATATACACAAGTAAAATGAAGCCATAATTGAAAGGTAATGGTAAGGGATCATTCAGGTGTAATTCTATATTCAACTTAATGTTTTCATCCTTTTAAAATTGAGAGGAACAATAGAGAAGAGAGCGTGGGTTGAAATATAGTAATAATTGACCTCCCTATTCATGATTTTTGAAGACTTGAAATTGACATGTACTCCTTTTATTTCTTATTGAGAACAAATCAGCTGCCGCCAAATGTTCACTCAAATTCAAGGAAGAATAAACTTATATTTTTGAGTCCTTACTATTATTCTGACACTGCAACAAGAACTTTCCAAATAACATCCCTATTAATAAATGATATCACTGTAGTTTTCAATTAATGTATGTTGAAGTCTTATTAAGTTTATAAATGTTTTATATAAGGTTCAAGGAATGTATTGGAAACATGACTCTGCTTATGATTCTAAATTCTTGCCTAGAGATAGAAATTTCCTTTTGCAAAAAGGCATCTTAATGTAGGAAATTATTTCTGAACTACAAGCAGATTTTAGTAATCTAAATAGTTAATTCTGTTTTTTTTTTTAATTGAAGTAGAAACTTTGCATTGACACATGTGTGAGGACTATCATACCCCCCTAACCCCATTTTGCTGAGGTGCCTCCTTAATGGGATTGCTGGTATTCACTATGGGCTTGTGGGTTATGAGATGTGAGAACATCAGTCAGTCATTGTGGGGGATGGGTGTCACGCCTCTGGACAATTCCTTCCACTCTGTGACTTTTAGCCCCTCCCCCCACAAATTTCCGTGAGCCATGGTGGGTGCATTTTAAGTCTACTTTAGTATTGAGCTCTCAGCAGCTTCTGGATTTCTGCTTTGGTACATTTTGAGTACTTCAGTGTATGTCTCCATCACCCTGGAGCTGGTTGTCAGGCTGGCCATGGAAACAACACACTTGCTCATCTTGCCAAGTTTCACCTGGGTCCTCGCTGCTAGACAAGGGGTGGTTCATGTCCTACATCATCACTGCCTTGCTGCCAACATGCACCCACCACCTGGGGAACTACTAGTATTTTCATTTATTTAAGTATTTTTATTTTTGCTTTAGTCTTTCACATGTAATTAGATACACATTAGTTATTCAATAATATTCTTTCATTCTTTCATTCTCTTCATTTTCTTTCCCAGCTTTGATTTGCCCTTTGTACACTGGGGCTATTTCCTACAAGAATAACTGGTTATTTTCTCTGCCATAATTCTAAAATGATGTATACTCCCTGCTTGTTTATGAACTTCCTACCAGTAACCAGGAGAATTCTCAGAAATGGATCAATGGACTAGGCTTGCAGAGCCCCTGAATGTTCACTAGAGTCCCTTATTCCTTATACTTAACACTCAATTTGAATGAATCAAATAATATTTAGCTGTCATGCTATTTCATCCATAATTATTAAAGTCATTCATTATCATCTTGTTCCAAATGGAATGTTAAAAATCATTCTGTTATTAACTGCCAAATATCTGTATAATAAATGCAGTATGATTAACATTTCCATATCTATATGATTAGAATACTTTCTTCAAAATATTTAGCACCTGTGATACTTCTAAGATGGTTCTGGTATCTGATTCATAATTACCAAATTAACTAGCACAAATATTAAAATAACTTTGTGAATTCTTCAAAAATGTTTGTAACGGAATTTAAAGCTAACATCATGTATCGAGTTCTCAGTTTGATCCTCAGTGTCATGGGTAAAACCAAACAAAAAACCAAACAAAAGACACTGCAAAAATCAAATCTAAAATTGTGTTCTTGACCTTACCAAAGTCATCTTGCTAATTAACTTCTCTCTTTAAAAAATAGGTTGTATACTTCTTTCTGGACAAGAAACACATCAGGCATATGCACTTTTTATTACCTTAAAACTTCATCACTTTCATTGTTAATAAACTTACATCTTAAGAAAAAAAATCATTGTTATTAATATGAAATTCTCACATGTTTACCTCCTGGCACAAAAGGTTTATCTCTTTAAATTTTCTTCTTTAGATATGGTGATTATATATGTTACTCTTTGGTGTGCTTTTTAAACATACATGTTTCTCATGTTTTTAATGACTTTCTTTTCTTGTTTTCATTTTCACTCATATTTTTATACTTACTGTTCAATTTCATATGATGCTCCTTCATGTTGTCTTCATTTCTGAAAATTATTTCCTGAAAGTAATTGATTGGCCTTCTCTCTATCCTTTTTCTCTTTTCAATCAAGTAACTGTATCTATCACCTACCAATCCACCTAAGAATCTATTTTCTATTACCAATTTATTATATATTTATCATCTATCTTTCTGTCTATCAACTATCATCCCCCTTCTTATTAACCACACTCCATTTTTGCCCCTCACTATTAAGTGGTAAAGGATTTTTCCTATCACACTTATATTCTATGTTTTATGTTAATTATTTACCATCTAGTCTTATTTATGATGTTAATTATTACCTTTCCCTCTTTACTCTTCCTAGATTTTGAGGAGATTCAGGAGTTGAGGAAGACTGAAAGAGAGGAAGTTGAAAATTAAGGAGGGAGAGAGAAAGAAGAGAAGAGAGTGAGGGAGACAGAAACTAAGAAGGTAGGAAAAGACTGAGAAACAGAGACAGAGATTATGGTTTAAAGCATCCCAGTTTGCTTATTTTTGTCATTACCAAGAAGCTGTGCTCTGGAACATCATTATAGGGCTGCTGTTAGGGCATACTCACAAATACAGTGTTAACTAGTATATTATATAATTTATGTATATTTGACATTAAGTATTATATAAAAATGAACTCATTTGGTTGTATTTCTTATTCTAGTATACTAATTTTTTAAGCATAATGTCATATATATAAAATAAAATATTCATAGATCACATATTTATTGATTCAATGATGTAGCAAAATAAATATCTACAGGTGAAGTAAAATATCTTTGACTAGACTTAGAGAAGACAAAGATCTTATTTCTCATTGATTTATTTATATCATCAGTCTTGGTAACAATATAAAGGCAAAAATGTCATCTCAGCCCCTAGTCAGGTTTTCTCATGCGATTGATTGTGTACTAGCCAAGTATTATTCTAATGCTGAGTGAACCTCTGAATTTTCATATGTTGAACAATTATTTCAGGGAATTAAGTCTAGGATATGATAAAGTTACACTAATAGGAACTTCTTGTTCTTCATTTATACAATGGGGAAAGTAAAAATATTGTCTTACTATTGATGTTTCATCAAAATGTTGATATTTCTGAGTTATTCTTGTAGCCTCCAGTATATAGAGCATAGCTTTGCAGTTTGTTTTTCAAATTTTTAATATGAAATTTGAAAGCAATTTTCACAATCTCTGTTTTACTTATTAGAACTATTGCACAATCCTTTCCTTCCTGTTATGCTTTGATTCTACATATTACAAATTGTATATCAAATTTCCTAGACAAACCTGCTTTAAATAAAATTAGTAGAACTATAAATTTCTTCACCAAAACATTATGGGAAGCAAGATCACAATATGGTGTTTAATGGAAATGAATTTCTTTGAAACGCTTTAATATTGAGTCAATGGCAGTTCTTTCTCTATCTCTCTCCACTTGTTTGTAAAGTCATTCCAATGTTATATGTAGAACACTGGTGCTAAATAAATTTAGCCAAACAAATATTACTCTGTTAACATAAAGAAATAGGTGGGGATTATTGAAAATGAAAGTTTTTCAATGTTTGGATTTGAAATTGTGGAAAATTATATAGTTTATTAGCATATAATTTGTGTTATGCTGTTAAAATTTAAGCAGCAAATAACATGTTTGGATAAAGATATAAAATACCATAAATAATTATTAGGGATACAATATGTAAATAGAAAAAAGTACTTCATTTCCCTTATAGTTCTCTATTAATTCTGCCAGTAACTGTAAAAATGTCAAGTTCAGTATCTTCATAATGGAGAAATCTTTGAATATACAAAAATGAACTTTTATTGCCTTTTAAATAGATCTTCAGAAAAGGATTAGAGAAAGACAACACATCAAAAAGTTAAGAGACAGAAAAAGCTTTTTGTTGCTAGCAAATTTAATGAAATCTTATTCAACTGGCAAGTCTTATTTCTTTCAGCATCTCAGTGAGAGCTGTCAGAAATCATCAAAATTCAACATGACAGAGTAAAAGCTAATAGCCTTTTTGTTAGACCAAAACTAAAAGGATTGGTAAGATTCAAAATAAAATGCTATTACTGAAAATCTTCTTTTATCTAATCCTTTGTGAAGTGAGTGAAAATTGAACAAATACATACTCTTTTCCTGGTGTTAAAATGAGTTCTGACACTATTAAACAAATACTCTCTGGTCCTAAGACCTCCTCAATACATTTTCCACAAGTAGGCTTATTAGAAAATCTATGGTGATTCTAGCCCACAATATTTTGACTATCATAATATGTTTAGTGTTTAATAAAAGGGAGACTTTCTATGGAAAAGAGACACACTGTGCACTGTGATGAAATGGTTCTTCTGACAATTACAAGCTCAGAGAAATTTTTATCCTAATGTTCCTTTGATTATTCATAATTCAATTATTATTCCCCTTTTCCACTTTCTAGCAGTTTTTTTCTTAAGTATCAAAAAATAAAGATAAAAGATAACTTAGCAAGGATATGAAAACAATTAAACATTCTTGCTTCAGGTATATCATCAACTAATGCAAAATATCAATAGATAATGATGGAATGGAACTAATTTGAGTGAAGTGGTAAATTTGAATTAGAAATGATCTGATATGTGAGGATAATTATATTAATGATTAATACCTATGGAATTATGTAAAATATAAATATTTAGTTTTATAATGGAACTAATTTGAGTGAAATAGTAGATTTAGAATTAGAAATGATCTTATATGTGAGGATAATTACATTAATGATTAATACCTACGGAATTAGGTAAAATATAAATATTTAGTTTTATAATAGTCAATAATGTTTTATATAAACATATCATTTGAATACTAAATGTACATCAGGAGTTATTATTTATGATTAGGCTAGCCAATTGCTACTTTTATTTAAGGTGTAAGTATAAAATAAAATAATGAGCTGGGCATGGTGGTGCACACTTTTAATCCCAGCACTCGGGAGGCAGAGGTAGGAGGATAGCCGTGAGTTCAAGGCCACCCTGAGACTATGTGGTTAATTCCAGGTCAGCCTGGACCAGAGTGAGACCCTACCTTGAAAAACAAAAACAAACAAACAAACAAACAAAAAACAATAAAATAAATAATGCATAGACATATGGATTATTTTAGTATATAAAAGCTAGGTATCTTATTAATAAGTAAAGCAGATGATAATATAGAATAAAATATACACAAACACCCCTGTACAACTGATCAGTGCTAATCTCACCAGTTATGGTACACAATGACAGTATTCCTCCTTATAGTTGCAATAAAAAGGTAAGGCTCAGCATTATGTCATTATAACATACCAGGAATATGAAAGAAAATTTGATGAAATGTTCTAGAATAAAGGAGAGTAAGTATTGTAACAACTATGTGGTATGTGACTCTGGACTGAGGTTTGTCCAAGATCAGTATTGAGAATCTTGGGAGATGGTTTAATGGGTAAGCAGTGAGAATTCTGTGGAGGTGGTTCAGTAGGTAAGCAGTGAGATGTCTGTGGAAAATGCTTCAGTTGTTGGGTTGTAAAAGGCTTGGGAAGGTGGATTAGGGGATAAGAGTATTTTTTTCATAGCACCCTGAGCAGCTGATGGGGGCTGAATTAGGTTTTTTTAGTCCTAAGACCTAAGTGAAAAGTCAAGTGTGGCTATGCACACCTGTAGCCCAAGCCCTGTCTGGGAGACAGAGAATGACAGGAGCATTGTTGTTGATCAAAAAGTATGGCAGCTCCAGGTTCAGTGACGTACTCTGTTTTAAGAAAATCACCTGGAAGAGCAACAGAAGAGGACAGTAAACATGCTCAGTGAATAATAGCGTACACACATACATATAACACACACACACACACACACACACACACACACACCACCACCACCACCACCACCACACCACACCACACTGCCCCATATCACATCACAACATAGAACATTCACATACAAAAAAGTCAATAGTGGTACAATTTTCCTACTATGTGAACAAGGTCTATACTAGACTACTAATCTTATGTCTATTTCCAATGCTTTATTACCTTAGTAGGTAGGAAACTTGATGAAAACATTTAAGAATTATTCATTATATATTTTTCAAAGGTTTAAAGTCAACTTTATTTATTTTATTTATTTATTTATTTATTTTCTTTTTTTTAAATTTTTTTTCTTTATTAGTTAGTTTTGTATTCAGCAAATACAGTCACTTTGGTACCATTATTAGGCTCATCCGTGACCTACCCCCTCCCCTTGGCCCCTCCTTGTTGAGGTATACGGGTCATGCATTGTGGAGTTAGCCCACAGTTATGGGTAAGCTAAATGTCTCTGCATATCATGACCCAACATGTGGCTCTGACATTCTTTCCGCCCCCTCTTCCGCAAAATTTCCCTGAGCCATGTTGGGTTCATTTTTGGTCTGCTTCATATATTTATATGAAAATATTTATTTTTTATTTTATTTTTTATTTTTCAAGGTAGGGTCTTGTTCTAGCTCAGGCTGACCTGGAATTCACTATGTGGTCTCACTGTGGCCTTGAACTCACATCATTCCTCTTACCTCTGCCTCCTGGGTGCTGGGATTAAAGGTGTGCACTAGCACGACTGGCTAGTTAATATTTTTTAATACTTTATTTATTTATTTATTTGTGAGAGAGGGAGAAAGAGAGGGAGATAAAAGAAAGAGAGATAATTTGTGTAGCTGGTTTTCTAGCTACTGCAAATGAACTCCAGATGCATGTGCCCCCTTGTGAATCTGGCTTATGTGGGTACTAAGGAACTGAATGTGGGTCGTTAGGCTTTACAGACAAGTGACTTAACTGCTAAGCCATCTCTCCATTTCTTAAAATAATTTCATTCGGAACTTTCATATATGAACATATTGTAAATTGGTAATCAGATTTACAAATCTGAAATTGTTTTAAGAGAATGAAAATGCAACAAAGAAAACTACTATGTTTATTTTTATGCAATGTGAAAAATTAGAAGAGCCTTTGTTTGCATAAAAATATTGCATTTTATAGTGTATAAGATATAAAGTAAAGATAAGACAATAGTTATCGACTATGATAAAAGTTACATCTATAATTTGTGTAAGTTATGTTCTGTGAAAACGAGTAACCAGTAATATAGACTCAGGGAAGAAACTCAGAAAACTAAAGATAAAATGTGGCTCTTAACCTGAATCTGCCAGAAATGCTGATATACCTAATAAGAATCTTTGAGGACTGGAAAATAGGGAGAGAAGGAACGGAGGGGAGGGTAAGGTTGAGGGTGGGGACATGAAATTGGACCCAAATGGCAATGGTACCATAAAATTCTACATCCTAAAAGACAGACTAAATGGTTGAACCTTCATCAGGTCCTTGGAACACCTGAATCACAAGGCTCTGGAGACGGTATGATGAAGACTAACCTTAATCTTCTCCTATTCTTCTCTCTTGTTCTCTCTCCCTCTTCTCTCTCTTTTCTCTATCTCTTTTATACTACCTACCTTTTTCTTCCTTTTTTTCCTTGATGCTAGCCTATAATGCCCAGTACCACCATGTAGTTAACATCCACAATGAACTGTTAATCAGAGAGACCTACAAGGTTTCCCAAAAAAGACAGATTTCTGCCAGAGCACTTGATGATGCACCAAAGGTTAGTGGTAAGACCTTACTGCTACAGGCAACATATGTTGTTGGTAAGGAACATTGAGTGGCCTTGCTGGAATCTGGAAGACAGTCAGTCAGTCCCAGACACTTAGATTGTCTAGTTCCAGAAGGTGCTACATGAGCGAATGGGGGAAAATGACTAGCATCTGTCCAAGCAACTCGTGGTCTAAGCTACTCAGCAGCAAACAACCTGATGTGATGCCCACACAAGTGCAATAGTGGCACACAGCCATGGTGGGTAACCAAGTACTCTTGATTTGGCTAAATGATCCACTCAGTGGGATGGAACCCATAGCCAGAGCTGGAAAACAAGTCAGAACCATATCCAAAACATGAGCCCACTCTCCATTATCAAGTTCCCACCAATTGTGGACTGCAAGAGAGCTTACACCTCTCTAAAATAATAATGGTTATCCCATTAATCTGGTGCTGAATACACTCTTCATTGGAGAATTTACATCTCTTTCAGATGGAAGCAGATCCTGAGGACAGAATCAGCCCATTGCCCGTCACCAGGGCCCCAGCTTAAAGCAAGAATAACTGGGGAAATGAGCAAGAGTGATGCTTTCTTGGATAACCTGATACCAGCATAAGGCTGAAAGAGACAGACATACAGAACACTCAACTTCTGCCAAACCAGATATCCAGAGACACAAAAGCTCCCAAGACCTCATCACTGAAGTAGACCTAAAATGAACCCAACATGGCTCATGGAAATTTGCAGAAAAGGGGGCGAAAAGATTGTTAGAGCCACATGTTGGGAAATTATGCACAGAAGCATTGCCTCTTACCCATAACTGATGGTTATTCCCACAATGCATGAACCACATTCCCCAATGAGGAGGGTCCCTGCAGAGTGGGGAGGACAGGGAGTAGACTAATGATGGTACCAATATGGCTGTATACGCACTGTGTATGTAACTAATAAAAGAAATGTAATATTTAGGGTAGAAGGAAGCATTTAACTGAATGGCCAGAGGAGTGTTTTACACACACACACACACACACACACACACTCACACACACACACAACTTTTAATTTTTTTAAGTTTTACTTATCTATTTGAGAGAGAGAGAGAGAGAGGAAGAAAGAAAGAAAGAAACAAAGAAAGAAAGAAAGAAAGAAAGAAAGAAAGAAAGAAAGAAACAAAGAAAGAAACAAAGAAAGAAAGAAACAAAGAAAGAAAGAAAGAAAGAGGGCACTCCAAGGCCTCCATCCACTGCAAATGCATACACTACCTTGTACATCTGGCTTACCTGGATCCTGGAAAATCAATTATGGGTCATTTGGCTTTGTAGGCAAGTGCCTTAACCATTAAGCAATCTCTCCAGCCCTTTTATTTTAAATCCATAATTTAGTAGAAAGTATGTTCTCAGGAAGAAAGTGACCTGGCTAAGTATGGTTCTTTAGAACCTGTGTGTGCTGAGGGCAGAACCAAATTCATAGGATTGAAGACTTGAACATCATTTTTGAGGCAAGAGAGAAATATAATCTCAGTGATACTACAAAAATAAAATAATTGGAGGAAAAATATATTTATAGATCTTAAACTAAGAATGATTGCCATAAAGATGAGAAAAACACACAGGAAATAATTGAGGCAACAGCATAAGAAGTCAAAGATGTTCACTGCAATATAAAACTTACTTAACATATGTTCATTTTTTGAAGGGAATATAAGTAAAGGCTAGGAGTTAAAAGTAATAAAGAAGACAGAATAATGACAGCAAACCAAAGGGGGAAAGAAACATTGCAGCAAAAGAGCTAAACTTTTATTTGAAGCAATATGAGTTTGACTGTCTTATGAAATAGAGATGTAATATCTAATAAGTCCATAGCTGTACAAGAGAGTATTGCAGAAAAATCTTGGGATGTGAAAAATTCTAAGGAGTTTATATATTACAAATAGCTTAAGGAAACCCACAAGAACCCTCAGAAGAAAAGGGTATTTACATGAAATGATGAAATGCTTAGAACTTCACTAAGTATATTAAATAAAGTGAGTAGGAACAAATAACTTGTTTTTTAAATGAGTCAAAGTATCTTCTAAATAATGAGATGAAAGTTTTATTTTATTTTATTTTATTTTAGTATAAGTCTCACTCTAGCTGATCTGGAACTCAGTCTGTATTCCCAGGCTGACATGAAACTCACAGCAATCCTCCCATCGTTGCTTCCCAGGTGCTGAGATTAAAGGTGTGGGCCGCCAAGCCCGATATTGTGTGTGTGTTTTTTAAATAAAATACTTTAATTACTAAAATATTTTAACTTATGTAACAGTATGTAAATGTGGAAGACATATATTTTATTGTTTGGTTTACATTAAAAATAGAAAAGGTGCATATCATTAATGAAAACATGTTTTAGGTTATTAATACATACCTATATCTTTTGTTTGGGCAGAGCTGTGTTGCCCTAACTTCCTCTCCATTCTACTTCTCTGATTGTCATGCTTTTGTTTTAGTCTTTAATTATTAAGCCTACTGGCAAATTCATGGTACAGTTCTCAAGAGCAAATTCAACATGATTAAACACAGGTGTTAACATTTCTATTGACAAAATCAAATTAAAAGAGAAGTGCCCACTTAAGACAATATCTCATTAAAGAAGCACATGACATATATTTATTAGAAAAATATTGTTTATTAGCTTTCCAAAAATTACTTAATATTCTGTCAGTAAACTATCACTATGCCTAGGATACTAAAAAAAGGACAGCATGTCTTCAATGAATGTTCTTTCTATTATTCAAAATGGAAATTCTCCTAACTCTAAAAATAGTTTAACATGTAGCTAACAGCAAAACTCTTAATAGTGAGTGCTACACTGTATCCACACACACAATGAACAGAATAGAATTTCTCAAAAGAGAATTCTAGCTTATAGACTACTTAGACATTCTGCATGGGAGTGTGCTTCAACTTTCTTGGTATATCAGTTAATTTTATATTAGACCATTTTCAGAGAAAGGGGGAAAAGGAAAGGCATCCCCAGAGAATAAGAAAAACAGTTATTATTCAAATGGATTAAAAGCATATGAAGTATTTATTCTGGGAAGAAAAGAACTCAGCCTTTTAAATATGTAAAAATTGTTGAAACTTTCAAACAGTTAAATAATAGGTATGAAACTATGAAACTATAAACCATGTACCCGGTAAAATTCACATGTGTTGAGATTAAAAATAAATGGAAGTATAATTCACAGCTCTTCTGTGCTGATAGTAAATTTTTCTATTGCTTGGAGATGGGATAAATGCATTGTATACAGGGGCATACTGGGATTCATCCATCCATAGCATCCCAACACAGGAATTAGATAGGTTATCATAAAGACAAAATTATTTGGGTTTTTTAAGCAACAAAGCAACAACAAAAAGTGAAAGTAAAAAGTTATGTTCACTCTAGTGCTTGAATAGCCAACATAAAAAGAAAATGCTTGCATTTCCATTCACTGATATTTCTTATTATATGTTTCTCCAGTTTATTATTTCAAATAGCCCACTCCAATTTATTATACCACTAAAATTAATCTTGGTTTTCCCACTGATGTTCCACTAGTTTCTCTCCTCAGTTTATCCCATCATGACTTTCTTTATTTTACCCAAGGGTCATGCAAAGCAAGGTGTCATATATAGGGCATTGGAACAATATTACTTAGAATATGAAAATGAATTAAAGAATTTATTTTGAGTTTTCTTAAGATTTTATGACCACATAAACAAGTTATGAGGTATGAGACCACATACCCAGACACCCAGACACTCAAAAGTAAAGAATAATAAAGGACTAATCCTATTAACTAGCAAATTATCAGTTTGCAAAATTTGTTGTAAATAATTAAAAATTTATTCTCAGAGAATCGTGTACATAAGGTTATACTTTGCTTTAGATTTTGTGTATTTTATATTAACGTCTAGCACAGCTACAAATCTGTACACCCAAAATATACACAGGTAATATAAAAAAGTGATGTAGGTCTAATGTGTTAAGATTAATAACAGGCCATTTAGTTTGGATACGATTTTTGTGTGTTTAGAACACAGTTCTTTTGACAATTTTCAACCACTCAAAATCACAAAATTCCATCTAGATTGCAGACTGGACACAAGGCAGCAACAGGTTTTATGACCCTGTTACTCACACCTAAGTATTCCTCTATATATGTCCTACAGTAAAAACAATGACTTGAGTACACATGACATAATTATCCAATATGGAAATTACTTTAAATGTGTTGTAGCTATGATATTAATGTTAGAACATAGTGCTCTTGAAAACATAGACAATCACAAATTTTTCTTCAGTTCACCTCCAGACAGCCATTGTTCTCACCAGGTTTGCCACCTTCCAGGAATTTTCCATTGTAATGGAAAAACTTTATAGAGTATCACTGCATGATTTACTTATGAACAACATGCAAAACATACTCAATGAATCTGCAGTCCATGCAATCTAAGTTTAAATGAATAATCCAATGACAATATATGCTCATATCTTTTTAATGCATTATCTGCAAATAAATCAATGGATTTCTTTGAGCAAATTTCTTACCAATAAAATGATTTCAGTAAATTGTATGTTTTATTTCATGTTCTAAGGTTGCTTATGCAAACATAAAAAAAAAAATTGCCTACAGACAGCCCCGGGTTTCCTGAATCATCTCTTGGCAAAGTGAAATAGTTCATGATTTAAATGCCTCTCCCGTATGTGAGGGGCAAGTATAATCCACACATAGAAACTACATCTATTTCAGTGGCCAAAAGGCATCAGATGTAGGAGGAACTAAAGAGCCTCATGCTGTTTCCTTACCTCAATTTGGCTATACTGGTGATTTTCTATAATTTACGTTTGGAAATATTAACTACATTTAATAAGATCTCTGAAGCTTATTTGCCTCATTTGAAAATCTAATATTCTGTATAATAATGTATGCTTTAACCATGATATGATATTTTCGTTTTCAATTTATTATGTGCCAGATTTCTTAGGGACTCAATGTATGTTAATCTAATCATTCCTTTGACTTTTGGATATCATCTTGTTAATGTGACATTGCTCTATTGACATATACAAACCTGTTTTAAATATTTGAGTACTTAACTCAAAACCTACTATAAATAACCTTGGAAAATATGTTTTATCAGGTGTACTTCTCTAAAACATAGACTATCTTAGAGGAATTGCTTTTGTAAAATAAGCACATTTTAAATTTTGTTGATGTCAAAATTTCTTCTAACTTGGCTTGTATAGATGGTGTTAGTGTACCCTTATTTTTTGCTTTGTTCCTAAACTAATAAGGGTAATACAGTATTAAATTATCTTATATTATTGTCAACTAAATTAGTATCCACACAGATTATTTCCCCCAAACATCCTTGTGTATTTATGTGCCCTACATAAATTGTGGGAGTATGAATTAAATGTTCCTCCACCCATAAACTCATGTTTTGTTTATTTGATAATTTATTTTAGATAGCAATAGAAAGAAGCAGAGAGAACGAGAGGGAGAGAACTGGCATGCCAGGGCCTCAAATCACTGAAAACGAAATCCAGACTCATGCATCACCTTCTGCATCTGGCTTACATGGGTACTAGGGAATTGAACCTGGCTCCTTAGGATTCAGAGGCAAACACCTTAACTGCTAAGCCATCTCTAGCCCAATTCATATGTTCTGAATGGTTGTTTCCCAACTGATGGTAAATTGGGAAGCAGAGCCTTGAGAGAGGAGGTGTGTTGTTGGAAACATGCTTAGGGTTCTTATAACCAGCCCCCTTTTCTAGAGTTTTAGCTCACATTCTTACTGCTTTTTCCACCTGCTGAGGCAGAGGTGATGTCCAGCATCAGTTCATGCTATATTTTTCCTTTCATCATGGAGTTTACGCTTGAGACTATAAACCAAAATAAATACTTTTCTACCATAAGCTCCTTTTTGTAGTGTGTTTTAAAGATTTTGTTTTAATTATTTATTAATTAGAGAAAGACAGAGGGAGAGAGAGAGGGAGAGACTGAAAATGGGCGCACCAAGACCTCTAAGCCACTGCAAACTAACTCCAGATGCATGTGCCACCATGTGCATCTGGCTTATGTGTGACCTGGAGAATCGAACTGGGGTTGTTAGGCTTCACAGGCATATGTCTTAACCACTAAGCCATTTCTCCAGCCCTGGTCATGTGTTATATACCAGCAACAGACTTGTACATACATGTACACACAAACATTCATTCACATGTGCACACATACATATACACACATACACATGATTACATAATATATTCCTATAGATTTGAATATCTAACATACTTCTTGTGATCAAAATGTCAAATATAATAAATGTGCTAAAAAATAGAATAGGACTGAAAAGATGGCTCAGTTGTTAAGCCACTTGCCTACAAAGTATAATGGTCTGAGTTTGTTTCCCCAGTACCCACATAAAGCCAGATGCACAAAATGGCCCATGTATCTGGAGTTTCTTTGTAGTGGCAAGAGGCCCAGGATGTCCCATTCCCTGGCTCTCTATTTCTGTGTCTCTGCTTGAAAGTAATAAATAATGAATAAATAAATAGAATAAAACATGATGTTTATCTTAACAATGGAATACTGTAGAATTGTGGAAATTATTTAGTTATAGCTAATTGCCACAATCACAATATTTCCCCTAAATATATTTTGAGCAAAATCATTGACAGATGGAAAGAAGCTCAGTGGTAAACATCCTGCCTAACTTCAAGAAGGCCTTTGCTTTGATCCTGAGACTTGCAGATTTAATAAATAAGTTAATAAACTAAAATTTACTCTCATAGGTCTAAGAGAAGAGTATAAAGGTGACTACCACAGCTGCAGTTGTTATGTAAGAGAGAGAGAGAGTAGAAGACATTTTGATACAAAGATTCATAGTTATATTTTATAAGAATAATAATGCAATGGATCGATCATATGTCTAAGGTACTGTAGTTAATGGTGGTATGCAGTAATGTGAATGATACAGGAATTTTACCTACTGACTCGAAACCAGTGACTCTTCTATCCCTAAGTTCAGGTACCCCTTCTTCTCATGATAACACTGATCTCTCCCTGTGAAGTTCAGTGCACCTGCCCTGCTAGTAGCCCTTTCAACCTAGAGGTGAGATAATATCATATCTCTCACCCTTCCAGCTTACTGTGATTTCCTATCTTCATTCTCAACCATTATCCTCATTTAATTGTACCTTACTTACATTATGTAACTGGGAATAACAGATAGATTACCTAGCATAAGAAAACCAATATAAACTATTTTTTTTCACATTCTAAGCTAGAGACCAAGTGTTTCCTAATAATAATGTGAAGCAACAGAAATGACAGTTTGGTTTAAGAGCTGTGCTGGACCACTCCAGTGATTACAAGTACAATTTTATCTTTATGACAGTTTGTTCTCTGCTGTCGAGGAGATTTACATTTCTCTTTCCTATGTAGAAGGTCAGAGCATGATGGATTAAACCAGAGTAACTTTAAAGCACTTAAAGCAAGGATGCCCTAACTGACAACATTTGTGAAGTTATGTATTTCAAGACTCCTCACCTGAGGTTAATGTTGTAGAAATCAATTCAACATCATGTTAACAGATGAATGGACATATTGATGTTAACCAAATCATAATGATTCTAGATGATCACTCAAACCAGGCTTTGACAGAAGGCCTGGGGTATTCTGAAAATGGCTTTTTGGAAAACATTTGCTCTCCCTTTCAGTTCTGAGTTTGAAAATGAATAGTAAGTGCCTAGTTTTCTTGCCTCTGGAATGTTTCAAGGAGGTCAGAGAATTCTACCAAGCAAAGAGACATAGAATATGGTACCAAGGACATGTAATAATGATTCATTAAAAACAAAGTCATTGTTTTAAACTGTAGCTAGTATAAGCATATCTAGAATTGTAAAGGGAGTTAAGGCCTGCATAACAGCCAGCAAACTCTGTATAAAGGAAAGAACTGAGAGTCAGAAAGAACAACAATTTGCAAAAAACCATTTCTTCTTTCCCTTGCTCCTATATAAATTGGCCAACATCTTAACTCCAGACATCATAGCCTGACCAACCAAGGGCTCACACTATGTAAGATGCATGTATCTATATGAAATAAAATAAAAGCAGTACTAGATCACCTTATGGACTCAAGATAGGTGTTGCAGTCAGGTTCACATTGCTGGCGGAAAGCACTTGACCAAGAACAGCTTGTGGGAATAAAATTATTTATTTTGGCTTATAGACCTGAGGGGAAGCTCCATGATGGCAGGGGAAAATGATGGCATGAGCAGAGGGTAGACATCACCTCCTGGCCAATATCAGATGGACAATAGTAAAAGGAGAATGTGCCAAACACTGGCAAAAGGAAGCTGACTATAACATCCATAAACCCAACCCCAACAATACACTGCCTCCAGGAGGTTTTAATTCCAAAATTGCCATTAACTGCGGACATGGCATTGAGCATGCCTAAGTTTATGGGGGACACCTGAATCAAATCACCAGACTAGGCTTACCCTTCCATTTACCAGAGGCAAATTGTAACTTTGTGTTATATAACATGCTATATTGATTTGTAAAATATCCTCAGATTAGGTCATGCATAAAGGGTAAAAAATGTTTAGAAGACCCAATAGTTTCTAACAAATATTATCCTACTAAATGTAATATTGTCATTAAAAAAATTTAATTTAAACATACACACGTGTGTGTGTGTGTGTGTGTGTGTGTGTGTGTGTACAGTAGACAGCAGAGAGATAGCTCATATGATGGTACTTTTCAAGGACAAATAAAAGCTAATTACTGTTAGTGTCAAATTTGTACATGAAATATACTTACTTGTGTCATTCAAAATCTTCAGATAAAATATAATTATTATCCATGTCAAATTTTGTAAAGTTACTCAAGGAAATATGTTCAGCATGACTTACTTTAACATTGAGATGTTTTTTGATCAATTTGTTATTAATTATTAATTATTAACTATTAATTAATTTATAATTAATTTATTATTGATTAATTAAAATTATATTTATTAGCTATCAAAATATTTATTAATCTAAAGTTATATCCTACTTTTTCTTTTAGCACAATAATATTACAATGCAAAGGATAACTATAAATGCACAGATATATTTATTTTGACATTCAATTGTGTAAGCCCATGATGATTTGTATGTTAAATATCTACCATGTTCTGGTGTGCTTGTGATTAAACATCATATTTAATCTCAAGTTTTTGGAATCTACAATCCCTAAGTTGATAAGATGGATAGAAAATAGTCCCAAGTATCAACAAATTGAATGACATGAAATTAAAAATGTTCTCCATAGCAGAGGAAACTATCAATAAAGATGAAATGCTGTTCCCACATGAATGTAAGGAGCTGTCATGCACAAACAAGTTGTTATAAAATACCTAGAAACCTTTTCTACACAAAATATTACTTGATAAAATGACAGTAAAAATAAAATATTAAAAATTCTTCAAAAGCTGATGGGTATGACTAAAAATAGTACATAGTTTTTACAAATGATTTTGAAAGATAAAAGGTAATGCAAGTTTAGTAAACATTTAAGATATGGCTATGTTTGTTATACCTAA
Source organism: Dipus sagitta (assembly GCA_036346955.1). Classification (NCBI taxonomy): domain Eukaryota; kingdom Metazoa; phylum Chordata; class Mammalia; order Rodentia; family Dipodidae; genus Dipus; species Dipus sagitta. The sequence continues at coordinate 76,549,848 of CM070783.1, read as the reverse complement.
ATCTATGTGGTGATGGAGGAGAGAGGTTAATTCATATACATATATTCTATACTATTGCTGGCCCTCCCTCACTAACTTCTTCCAAGGAAAACCATAATATATGTTCTGTTCTGTGCTTCTTCTTCAATCCCTCAGTCTTCTGATGGATTCATTGCCTCTTAATGAGGCCCCCATGGCTGGCATGCCAGGTGACACACACCTGTAATCTCAGCATTCAGGAGTCTGTATCAGGTGCAAGGAAAAATCTTAGACACAAGCCTTTGATACATAACATGACCGTATCTCCACAAACAGACGTAACAATCCAATAGCTAAATAAACTAAATATCTATCAGCTTCTTCCAGGGTCAACTATTTTCCCCACTATATGAAAAGTTTTTTGAACTATAGCTAATGATTATATGAGTCTAGTCAATAGATTGTAATAATTGTTTTTCAAGGATACAAGCAATGTCTGTTATTTGGGTTAAGGTCATCTGTCCATGTTGATTTATGGAAATGCTCTCACCTATAGTTCCATATGGTTTTGGTTGATGACACCAGACTTGAACAGCAGGTTTTGACAAAGAGTCCTGGTGATGGATGATGTATAGCCTCCAGTAAGAACCACAAGAGTATCTACTTGTAAAATAAACTAATAGAATTTGATGGGGAATTTTCTAATATTATAGTTAACTAAGCAAGAAAGATATGAAAAATAGTAACTTAGATGAATAGAAGTAAAAGGTTAATAAAAGTGAGAATTTTGTGACAAATACATGCAAAATATGCATACTATACAGACTGCACAAACACACATATGTATGTGTACCATAACTAAAAACCAATGATAGGTAGAAAATAGGAGATATTTGCTGTCAGAGATCAGGTTGAACCAGTGGTCTTTAATCCAAATATCAGGTGTTTCTAAAAGACAATAGAATATGAAGTTGAAGTCTGCTATTGGAATTATTTTCTAATGTTTATATTTCTAACTATTTGTTAAGTGTGATACATAAACACAAGGGTTGACTCTGAATATTCACTTCTGTATTTTGCTGACAGCAGTACCAATAATGTTGGGGTTATGGGTCAATGGTAGAACACTTACCTAGAATGTATGAGGCTCTAAGTTTAATCCATAATATCACAAACAAAGAAAAAAAGTGATAATGAGATTCAAAAATTGACTTTCCATGATGTCCATTTCAGTAAATTAAATATCTGGAATAAAAAATCAATAAAATGATTTTGAGGGCTGCAGAGATTGCTCAGTGGTTAAGGTACTTGTATTTAAAGTCTAATGACTGGAACTCAATTCACCAGTACCAATGTAAAGCTAGGCGCTCAGTTATGCATACATCTGTATTCTATTTGCAGTGCCTGTTGGCCTTGGCACACCCACTTTCTCCATCTCTTTCTTTTCCATTTCTCTCTGCTTGCAAATAAATAAATAAAATTAAACAAAAAATGATTTTGAAAAGTCTTTTGTACTACATTGCTTTAGTCTCTTTATGACAGGACTGGGATAGCCGTTGAGACCCTTGTTTACTTTTTTTCCGCGTCTGCATGCTTTCAGGACAGCATGACTTTTCCAGCAATCAAATTTTTAATATTATAATGATTATTTTCTGCTTTATTATCTGAATACATGCTTATGTATTACTCAAAGAAACTGATCAAAAATCCTCCTTGAGAACAATTCTTCAAGTTCAAACAATGAGTATCTCAGTTTTCTATGAATTCTTCTAATTAAACAAAAAAAAAAATCATCCTATTCAAGGAAATAGGAGTTTGAGGAATGCATTTTATTTTGTACTAAACTATAACAATTTCCAATAATAAGGATAATATGCATCATTTTAATCCTATACTAGCAATTAAGGACTTGAATAGAAACAATTTATCTTTTATCTCAGAGAATTAAAACAAAATTAAATAAGCAAAAGAACTAATTCTAGGACGATGATTTACTTGTTTGGTCTTGGTACCAGAGATTCAAGCTCTTTCTATAGCACCATCTTGAAAATAATTACATACATGGTGAGAATATTTCTAAATTTAAAGGAAAAGATGGAATTACATGAAATTGTAACAGCTAAGATAAGGCTATCCAGTCCTAGATATAAAAAGCTAACTAGGCCCTGACTACATTTTGGGGGGAATAAAATAGCTGGCACTTTTACCTGCCAGGGCACTTTTCAATTTAAAACTCCTTAAATCCCCGAAAGGGCTACATCTGCATTGATCACACTTTCAAGGCTTCCTATGTCCCCAAGCATGGCTCAGATATGTAAATAAGTTAACTCCAGGGTAAGTGAGACAACTGCACTTAAAGTTAACTCCAGAGTAAGTGAGACAACTGCAGTGCAAAGCGAACTCCAAGATAAGTGAGACAAGTCAGTTTAGATGTTGCGCAGACCCACACAGGGCACGAATACCATTATTATTTTTTTTTGGAGGGGGGGTTAGAGGTAGGGTCTCACTCTAGCCCAGGCTGACCTGGAAGTCAATATGTAGTCTCAGGGTGGCCTCGAACTCATGGCGATCCTCCTACCTCTGTCTTCCTAGTGCTGGGATTAAAGGCGTGCACCACCATGCCCGGCTCTAATATCATTATTTTTATGGTCTACTGCCTTTAAGGTGGAAATAATGTAGGAGCCAAAGGACGAGTAGGACTGCTTACAATGCAGTGGTTCAGACAGAAATTGGCCTTGATATCCATGATCTCGCAGTGCCTGGCACTACCTTCACAAGACCCTCATAATAGGAGGAAAAGACAATATCAAAATAAAAGAGAAACTAATGGAGAGAGGGAGGGGATATGATGGAGAGTGGATTTGTGAAGGGGAAAGTGGGTGAGCGAAGGGAATTGCCATGGTCTATTTTCTGTAATTAAGAAAGTTATCAATAAAAAGTTTTTAAAAATGCTATATCTCTGAGCTTCTTCACTGAGAGCATTTTCTGGCATGAGCCTCCTCAGTTGCTGGTTTAATAAAAGGATACCCAACTAGCTACAAAAGTGTGGTGGTTTGTGATTCTCTCATGTGGAGTATGACAAATTATTTAATTATACTAATAATTTCAAAAGTGAAAATAAAATTATATAAGCAGGATTTTAAACTCATATATAGAATGAAAATATTAGAAAAAGTATCCAATTTTCTTATTTATTCAAGCTATAATACAGTTAATGAATTAGTTTTAATTTTTCAAGTACCTTCATGGGAAGCAGGAAATGGGACATTGTGAAAGCTTAGCAATTGCTTGTTGACTTCCAAACTTATGTGAGCACCTCATATAAAAAATTTTACATTATTTAATAATGCCAGGCATACGCAAACCCTTTAACTCAGGAAATTCATTCATCAAATTTTTTTTTCTTTCTTTTTTTTTTTAACTATGAATATACTCTGTATGGGTACATCATGTATTGGTACCGGCTTTTCCTTCTTCACTTTCCCAATTCTGCTGGGGACCCTCCTCATTGGGGTTGCTGATATTCTCCATGGGGTTGTGGGTTATGCATTTTGAGAGCAGCAGTGAGTTATTGGGGGTGGGGAGAATGACTCTGTGTATGCCATCCCACCCTGTGGCTCTTGCAATATTTCTGCCTCCTCTTCCGCAAAATTTCCTGAGCCATTATGGGTATGTTTTAAGTCTACTTCAGGGAAAAGCTTTCAGGAGTTTCCAGATTTCTGCTTTGGTATGTGTTCAGTGTCTATGTCTCCTTCACCCTGGTGCTGATTGTTAGGCTCCACAAGGGAGCAGCACTCTTGCTCCTCTCCCCAAATCCTATGTTTCACTGGACCTTGGCTGAAATGCATGGGGTAGTTTATCTCTTGGGGTCTTGCTACCTTCTGAAAAACAAAAAACAGATTCTGCAATGGAGAGTAAAGTCAGCATAGGTTAAATGGGATAAGCAATATTACTTTTTAAAATTTATTTTTATTTTTATTTATTTGAGAGAGAGAGAGAGAAAGAGGCAGAGAGAGAATGGGTGTGCCAGGGCCTCCAGCCACTGCAAACGAACTCCAGATGCATGCACCCCCTTGTGCATCTGGCTTATGTGGGTCCTGGGGAATTGAATCAAGGTCTTTTGGCTTTGCAGACAAATGCCTTGACCGCTAAGCCATCTCTCCAGCCCAAGCAATGTTAATTTTGATGGATCGTGCCCCCACCCCCTTTTAGCCAAAGACTAGTAGGGCTTGTTGTTGGAGACTGTAATCTTTGTCTCCATATGATTCAGACCTGTTCCCCTTTGCAGCTATGGGTTCCTTTCTACTGAATGGCTCTCTTAGCCAATCTTGCTGATTTACTTTAGAATACAGCTACATAGATCACCACAATACCACTGTTAGTTAAAAATTACAGTAACATAATTTAAAAAAAAGTGGAAAAATTAGTATCCACTAGCAGCATAAAAGTGACTTATGAGCCGGGCATGGTGGTGCACGCCTTTATTTCCAGCACTCAGGAGGCAGAGGTAGGAGGATTGCTGTGAGTTCAAGGCCACCCTGAGACTACATAGTGAATTCCAGATCAGCCTGGGCCAGAGTGAGACCATACCTCGAAAAACCAAAAATAGTAATAATAATAATAATAAATAAGTAAATAAAAATTTAAAAAGAACAAAAATAAATTATGACCAACTCATGTAGTAAGTTAGTGCCACACCCTTGGCCTTGGATTATTATAACAGCAATATTTAGAGAAAGAAAATAGTCATTAAATATTAAAGAATGAAAGGAAGGTAAGATTTTTTTCTGTTGCTTAGTGAAACTTTACAGGATCCAGTTCAGACTGTTGTATGTTGTGTGTTTATGTTGTGTGTATGGATGTGGATATATTTATATGTGTGACTTTTGGTGTGTCTGTACCATGGAATACATGTAGAGGGGTAGGATAACTTTGGGTGTTGATCCTTGACTTCCATTTTGTTTGAGGCAGCGTCTCTCACTATACCTCACTCCATTTTCCAGGCCATCTGGCCCACCACCTTCTCATAGATTCTCCTGTCCCCACCTCCTTTCTTGCAATAGATGGACTGTGATTTCCAATGCTCCTTTTCTGGTACCTGTGATGGGTTGTCAGGATGTAAGTATAAGCACTCAATCATGCACGTCAAACATCTTACCCAGTGAATTGTCTCCCTTCCTCTGGAACCCACAAGAGCCTGTTAATAACTGCTTCTTCCTTTGCTAGTTCCCCTTCTGCTTGCCTCCTGACCTCCATTTCCTCCTATCTGTCTCTCTCTTCTTCCCTTTGTGACTAGCTTCACTGATTCCCTATAGTCCCCCTGAAATTACACTTTCTGTCCTCTTGGGAACAGTAAGTAACAAACTTTCTTTCTATGATGTCTCCTGACTTCTACTGTTAGCTTTCCTATAATTTGGATTATGTATCAACACACTAGATCTTCAGAAAAACTGAGAAGGACATTCTTACTCTAAATCTGGAGTTAGAAAGTTTAGTAATTGAGAAAAATGATTTAAAGTTTAAAGTTTTTTCCAGTAAATGAGGAGAGATGCTATCGTTATTAGTGTTTTACCCTGTAAGTTGCTAGTTGGCTTCCAGAAGGTTTTTTTTTTTTTTTTTAGCATATTATTCCTCAGAGATATCATGAAGATAACCATTGTATACATGTTCAAATGTGGGTTTACTACTTTGGGGGTATTATAATGCTAATTAGCTGTTATTAAACTATTCAATATTACATACTATATTTTTATTTTCTAAAAATTCATTTCAATTTCTAACAAGATGATTGACCTTGAAATCACAAAAGTATGCAGAGTGGACACCTACTGTTTACAAAAAGCCTAATTTTTTTAACTATTGTTTAATTCATTTCATCATTTTTCTTCTGAGAGAAGGAAAGATATCAAATAACTAAGTAAAATGTCAACAGTAGTGGCATTACTTACTCAGTGATTTGGCATTCAAGGTAGCTTGTTGCAGTTTTGAAATACACTTCCTGACTAGGATACATACCTACTGAGTAAACTCTTATGACAGTAGCACTAAAATTTAAGCTATATAGTTTAGGTTAAAAGCAGGATTTAAAATTTGACAATAGCTTTATCATCTGATGAGAAAAGGAAGAAAAAGAAGAATCATTTTATCTTAGAAAATAAAATTAAAAAGAAAAAAAACATAAGTAGATTTGATGGCCATTATAATCATTTTGGATAGTCTAGTAAGATCCACTGTACTTTGATTTTTGATTTAAAGATGAATTTTAAAACAACATGTACAATGTATGTATATATATCTCACTTAAATTACCTGTAAAAGTATACCAGTATTTCTATCTATATAACTTTCTCTCATTTCCCCCAATTTACTTCTACATCTCCCACTACTTCTTCCTCTCCCCTCTCTACTCAAATACCCCATATAAATAATATGAAGAGTATTAAAAACTGTTGGGAGCTATAAGCCAAACCTTGGCCTTGTTGACAGAAACCGCCATGTTGTGAGTTAAGTTTCTATTTCCTCATCTAATGTTCAACTACCAGAAACAAAGAAATCATATGCTTGGGTGATAACTCCCCGGTGCTGCCGGTAACTGATGAAGAAACAAGGATATTGGCGGTTTATCCAGTAACCCTGTGCTCTTTGTTCTAACTATGCCCCTTTCCCCCTACAACCCTATATAAACCTATATGTAAAAATAAAATTTTGAGACCTTGACAAACACCTAGCTTGGTCTCCTTCTTGTGTCTGTTTGCCTTCTCCCATTCAGGTTGACTTCCCCTCGGGTCTTTGTTCTACCCCCGCTGGCCGGGCAAAAAACACATGAGAAGAAAGACAACCTAAGTAATCAACATGGCCTACATTCATGTATACAATAAAAAAACAAATGTGTTTATCGTCCATATTTTAAAAACTGAATTTTATATATAGCTCCTGTTGTTGAAATTTTATTTCTCACAATTATATAATATAAAGTGATAAGTGATAATATTTCTTTCCAGAAGTTACCATACAATAAATACTATAGTTCATATTTAAGAGCAAATGTAAAAATTAAGTGAGTTATCATTAAATTGTTACAAATATTCATAGAAACATTATTATAAATGAAAATTTAGGAGCATAATAAGGTCTAATGGTTTAATCATAGTTAATATATAAAGTTTAGAGACACATGATAGCAACCAGTTTTGCATAGGTATTCTTGTTCCAGAAAATTAAAGTGAAAAGCAAGGTACAGAGCTGGACAGATTGCTCAGTGGTTTAGGATCTTAGTGTGATTACCTAGTACGCACTTAAACACAGATGCACAAGTTAGTGCATGCATCTGGAGTCGTTTGCAGTGGCTAGTGGCTCTGGCATGCCCATTCAATTTCTTTCTCTCTCTCCCTTTCTCAAATGAAAAATAAAAAAAAAAAAAACAGAAAAAACAATTATTTTTAGAAGATCAAAGCATATATCTAAAAGCACTGAAAGATAAAAAAAAGTAATAAGCAATTAACATAGTTTTGAATATAAGCCAATGAAAAGTTATGGAAATTTACATAAAAATCGAAATATAATTCATTCAAAGAAATGAAATGTTTGGAATTTATAATTTTCTTTCTGTTAATTATACCTCAAATTCAACAAAATTTTTCAAATTTAGAAAGCTATAATTATGTGATATGTATTAATTTTACATTTAAATGATAAATGTCATTTATTTTCAAGGTGTTTTACAGCAAAGACAGCAAAACTAGACAAATTATATATGATTAGAAACAAATAATTTATTTCTTTTTATACAGTGCTTAAGTATTCAACATATAAATTCTCTTCCACAAGGTATGGTATATTTGTAACTGAACATATAAAATAACATTATACTGTTCACACCTACATAAACTTTTTGTTACATGCCTACATAAATCTTTAGGCACCTATATGATTCTTTGTTGTTTTATCTTGTATCTTTTACACATATTTTAATTGATTAATTGGCAATGGTACAACCACCTGTAATATTCTTTTCTCACAAGTAAAATGGTAACTAGACTATAAATAATCTAACTGAAAATAAAGAAATAAAAGAAAAAAAGAAGCAAACTTTTTATTGAAATGTAAAATAATTAACGCAATTATATTAAAAATCAAATAAAATTTAAAAGTAGTACATAAAGGCTTATATGATCAATGTATTAAGAATTGTGAAACAACCTTCAAGGATATAAACTTTATTAAAAGGTGAAAACTGACACCAGCATTTTAAAAACCTAATTAAATTTTTTGAGCTTAATTTTTCTTATGCCATCATTTCTCACCAGCTTTCTGCATAGGGAACAGATGTCCCCATTCATTTGAAATGTACATATCAGTTTAGTTACTTCAACTTTTCCAGTGTTTCCCCAATCCAGAGGATTATGATATGCTCTATACTATAAGCAGACAGAACCACCTGTGCCCCTTATTGTTTCTTCTTTTCTCAGCATGTCAGTGTTGAGACCCATAGAATTTCCACAGTCCCTTTCCCTAAAGCACCTATGCCATGACTACAAATATATAAATAATATTCCAATAATTCACACTAACCTTCAGCCATTTCACTGACTCAAAGTATTCTACTGGTCAATATCTGCTTCTGTTGCTGTCCTTGACTTAAGAGCATGAGCATCTCAGAGGTGTAAGACAATTGTATACTCAGAGTTTGTCCCAGATGTTAGTCTTTGTACAGTAAAATATTTATTTAACTCAAAAAGATTTTGTTACCTAGGCAACTAAAACACTCTCTGCTATCATTCAGATTCTTGAACTCTCAAAATGTCTACTTCCATTTTCTGTTATTGTATAGGTCTTTCACATCCTTGGTTAATGTTATTCTAAGGTATTTTGTTGTTGCTATTGAAAATGGGACAATATCACTTATTTCTTTCTCTGTGTCTTTGTCTTTTGCATATAGAAAGGCCACTGATTTTTGTGCATTGATTTTTGTATCCTGATACTTTGTTAAAGGAGTTAATCACCTTGAAGAGTTTTGACATGCAGGTTCTCGGATCTCTTATGTATAGAATCATGTCATCTACGAATAGGGCTAACTTAACTTCTTCCTTTCCAATTAGTATGCCTTTTATTTCTTTGTCATGTCTTATTACTCTAGCTAAAACTTCCAGTACTATGTTGAAGAGCAGAGGTGAGAGAGGTCATTCCTGTCTTGTTCCTGATCTCAATGGGGATTCCTCCAGTCTCTCCCTACTAAGTATAATTTGGACTTTAGGAGCTTTATATGTCTCCTTTATTATGTTGAGATATAAACCATCCATGCCTGTTCTCTCCCATGTTCTGATCATGAAGTGATGTTGTATTTTTTCAAAGGCCTTTTCTGCATCTATTGAAATATAATGTAGTTTTTGTGTTTAAGCTTATTTATGTGTTATTCCAACTTAAAATTATTTGAAAAAGTATACAAGGTTTGTTTTTATTCTTAAATCTCAGGTAGCATTTGTCTACTTACCCTATATATCAAAACTATAAAAGTAAAAAAAAGACAAAAGCACAAAACTGGAAGACACTTTGTTTACAATATTTTCTAATATAAAATAAAATTATGATTCCTTGTTGTTGCAGTCAGGTTCACATTGCTGGTAGAAATCACCCAACCAAGAGCAGCATGTGGAAAAAAAAGAGGTTTATTTTGGCTTACAGGCTCGAGGGGGGAAGCTCCATCATGGCAGGGGAAAAGGATGGCATGAGCAAAGGGTGGACATCACCCCCTGGCCAACATAAGGTGGACCATAGCAACGGGGAGTGTGCCAAATACTGGCAAGGGGACTGGCTATAACACCCACAAGCCCCACCCCAACGATACGCTTCCTACAGGAGATGTTAATTCCCAAAACTCCATCAGCTGGAACCTAGCATTCAGAACACCTAATTTTATGGGGGACACCTGAACCAAACCACCACACTTGTAAATATAAATCAATCTGGGATATCATTTTGTTGAAGACTATATATTTTGTAAAAATTGACAATTTATACATAACCATAAAATATTTTTGTCACAGTTTATTTCTTTCCCTATTTGATATCCCTGCTCATTCCTCCTTCCTCTGATCACCTTCTTTCTGAATAGAGTCCCTCCTATTTGGTTGTCTTTGTATGACCTCTTGGACCATCCATATGTATGTCTTGTGCAAGATCAGCAGGATTCAAGGTGGCTGTTACATTCATGACTTCACAACAGCTAATGTTAACACTATGCATACACACACACACACACACACACACACACACACACACATATATATACATACATAGAGAGAGAGAGTTTATATATATTTTATTTTATATAGTAAGACATATAGGAGTAACATTTAAAAGTTTTTAAATTTATTTGCAAGGAGAGAGATAGAGATATATAGAGAGAGGCAGAATTGTTATACCAGGGCCTCTAGCCACTGTGAACAGGCCACTTTGTGTATCTGGCTTTATGTGGGTTCAGACGAACTGAATCTGGGCCATTAGATTTTGCAAGCAAATACCTTAACCACTGAGCCATCTCTCCAGCTCTGAAAGTAACATTTTTATTTGAATAATTCAATATTTTTATAATAGTAAATTATCTAAAAGCTATCCAAATAAAATTTAGTGCCAACCATAATTTATTTAATGATGGTAACTATTATTTTAAAATTTAAATGTATTATCCAAAACATTACTCAAGCCAGTGTATGAAAGGAACACAATCACTTAAAAACATAAAACTCATCTGCTCATGAATATTAAATAGGATAATGCAGTTTGAATATCGGCTTCCTGTGTGTGTATGTGTGTGTGTGTGAATTGCGTGCATGCACTGGAGATACTACAGACCTGCCCTAGAGAAATTAAGTCACTGAAAAATTCACAACCAATTGAGCAAATTTTATAATTCTACTAAAATTCCAAAGGAAATTTCACTAAAATAACCTATTGTGGTATAATTCTAACTTATTTTTTATACAATTTTATGTACTTATATGTGTTTTGTCTTTTAACATTAGATTTCCTAAGTCTTCTTTTAATGTTCCATTTTTGTAATGCATAGAAATGTACATAGAAATCAGCTGTGCTTATCCACAGCAATACAGAGGAAGCCAGGCCAAGAAACCCCAAATATATTCCGAATAAATGTGGAGGACATGTAGAGTGAGGAGACCAAGAAAGTACTGAATTTCCTCACAACATGCAGTGGATGAATAGCATTTATGTAGCCTATTTTTCCTCCTATATTCCTTTTTACTTTCATGTTTCTGCCCCACAGATGCTAGGGAAATACTATAAACAAAAATATTGACCAAATACCATAAAAATAAGCTCAGGTATAGCTCTGCTGAAAGGAGGCTTCTGGAAATTTCTAGAAAAAGTCCATTTCTTTGACCTGTTCACAGCTGAATGCCATCCTGCAATCTGGTTTTTGCCAAACAAGAAAAACAAAGAAAAATCTGTTCAACACTCTGTGAAACCAATCTAAATACATATGTATTTATATCATAGCTGAAAGCTTATTATTTCTATCTGCAGAAGAGAGTAATGAACATTTCAAATGCCTCCATGTGGGTTGATAGCAATTCCAATAGTAGTAAATATATGGCTTGATTATAGTAGCTTACCTAAATTCAAAATATGATTATAGGCAACATGTTGATTTGACTATTGGGTGGGTAATGATTAACAAACCATTTCGTGTGACTGTGAAATGTTGCCTTTAGGTTCAGTGTTGGAGAACTTGGGTTTGGTGTGGGTGTTTGGGAAGGTTAAGAATGCTTAGGAGGCAGTGTTACTAGAGCAATGGAAACATGTGGTAAGGTTTTATAGCTACACCACACATCCTGCACATTCTCTCTGCCTCAACTGTGGACACCACATGGTTAGTTCTTGGCTTCTTTTTCCATGCCTTCCCTGCATTGGTAGACTGTAGCCCCAAGAACTGGAAGCCAAATATGTACTGTTTCCTTTTGGTTAATCCTTGTCAGGTATTTGGTCACTGCAGCAAGATAAGTTTCTACTTATAAGCACATCCAAGTATAGCACCTTAGTAAGCACTTGATAAAGGAATAGTATCTATTTATATGGCTGGCAAAATCAGTTCACAGAAGTGCTCAAAAAGTTAAAAACACCATCCACTCTTCAGACTCATTTCTAGCTGTGTGGTGATAGCTCCTGCTTTGACAGCCACATAAAGTTTACACTTAGACTAACACTGGTATGTTTCCTATTTACTTACTATTCTTATTTAAAAAATATATTTGTCCAAAAGTCTTATGTCTCAGGTTATGATATTGTACATAAATAATAAAAATAAAAATATGAAAAACATTATTTTGCCATTTTAAATTCATATATCCATCTTAGGCTCCTGAGAAAATCACCTTGTTTGTATTGTATTGATTCTTCTTGTATTTATTGTGTTATTAATACAAATTCCTATATTTTTCTAACACAATAATAAATGTAATTTTTGCATGTTTTTAATTCTGAATAATTTCTTAAATTTACTATTTGAAACCTGAATATCTTACACAAACATTTTTTATGCATACTAATTTGCATTTCTTTCTTTTTTTGTTTTTTTGAGGTAGGGTCTCACTCTAGCCCAGGCTGACCTGGAATTCAATATAGAGTATTCAATATAGAGTCTCAGGGTGGCCTCGAACTCATGGCAATCCTCCTACCTCTGCCTCCCGAGTGCTGAGATTAAAGGCATGCGCCACCACACCCGGCATAATTTGCATTACTTATTACTAATGTACCATATTCCATCCTCTACTTTGTTCTATTCATTACTGATAGATATAAATGCTACTGTAATGATACTTTCACATTCTACTGTGTAGATGTGGACATGAATTTTCGTTTATTGTGTCTCTAGAGCTACTCCAGCTGAGTCACTGGAAGCTGAACAACTTTATGATTCTGGTTTAGTTTTTAACTTTTTCACTTATATTCCAAATCTGTCGTGAACTGTAAGTTTCTATGAGCTATATTGGCATATACCCTACAATATATTCTTATCACTTTTGACATAATTATATATTATGGTGTATTCCAATCAAATTATTAGTGAAATTAATCAGCATTGACAAATTATTCACAATTAGTTACTTTTGGTAAATTACATGAAATTTATCTTATGTTGTTATTATAATACTTTTCACTGTTTATTCTTTGTATTGTAAATTTTAATGGTATTTTAAGGATATATTTACATTATATTTTATAAGAAATATTATCAACCTTACTAATATATTTATTTTTGTCTCCTTGAATCTGATTTATATTGATTGACAACCCAAAGCTTCCAAATATTATATGCTTTCTAGGATTGATTCCCCAGTACCCACATAAGCCAGATGCAAAAGGTGGCACATATATCTGGAGCATGTTTGCAGTGGTTCGAGGCCCTGGTGCCTCTCTCTTTCTATCTCCTTCTTTCTCTCTTTCTAATAAATAAATAATTATGATAAACTTATTTTTAAAATGCAGTTTAATGTTTTACGGCATGATAGATATTTAATTTTACACTTTGTATTTCTTGTGAATGTCCAATTTTCTCAGTAACATATCAAAAGGAGTTGTTGCTCAGCATGGGACAGAGACAGTGGTACAACATGTTGTTGTGGCAGTATTCATAAGAGCCATCTGAAAAACTCAGATTTGATGACTCTCAACCAACGAGCAGACAAATAAAAAACTGTAAAATTCTCCATGGACAATCATTCACCCATAAAGATTATTTATTTTCAGAGAAATAGATGGAACTGGAAGCTAAATAGCTAGGCTCAGAAACACAAACATCATGTTTACTCTCATATGTGGTATATAGATTAATGTGGAAAGTTATTAAGGTGAAAAGGGGGATATTTGTGGTTAGGGCAGCTAAGGAACAGAGTATAATGGAACAGGAGAGACTGAGATGAGATAAGATGAAAATACAATGCATGCATGTATAGAAACATCATAATGGTAAGTACATGCTAAAATATGTAAAATACTGAGTATATCTAATATAATATATAATATATAATATAATATATATATATTCAGTATATATACAATATATAATACTGAATATATATATAATATATACATATAATGTATATGATTATAATAAATATATAACTATAATTTATTCCATTATTTCATATTCTAATTTCACCCTGCTTTTTCTGGGAGGAGTCTCTACCTGGACAAAAATTAACCAAAAATCCTACAGATTAAATAAAGAGGTATGCATAAAAGTAAAACTACTCAAATATGTCTGTATACTATGATATAATGATGAAGTAGAAAATAGTAGCCACAAAAAAGTTGAGTTGAGATATATGGTTGGAGACAACATTAAAACAAACTACTTAAACTCATGCCTCTGATACACTAAAATAAATTTCATGATAATTGAAACATAACTAACTCAAATGTGCTAAACCAAACTCTGAAATCTAAAATAATTTTTCAGGTGCAAAAGAACATGAGCAGCTTCAAAAATTTATATCGGTATGAAGTTTATTTACATACAAAGAAGAAACATTACTTCAAAAATCAAACACATAGATCTTCTGGGTTATTTCTGGCATTACTTGCCATTGTTGTAACCTATATTCTGAGCACACTATAAGGATGTTTGTCCTGTGCATGTTGTCAGCATGTCACAACAATGACTGCTGCATAAGAAATCTCTCCTTAGATTTAAAACTACTGAATATTATGAACTGAAATATTTTTACTGTCCATACAATGTTTTCTGCTTTTATAGGAACATACAGAAAACAAAGATTTAAAATTTTCCTATGCTTATTCTTCAGCACATAATTACCTAATTACAAAAGCCTTGTAATATTTTGTTTTAGAATGATTAACTAGAAACAAAAACACTATTGTTTACATAGCAGAGTGAAACGATGAGTAGAGAGTGTAGTCAAGTGTCGTGGTACACACCTTTAATCCCACCACTAGGGAGGCAGAGGTAGGAGGATCACCTTGCCATGAGTTCCAGGCCACCCTGAGACTCTATAGTGAATTCCAGGTCAGCCTGAGAATAAGTGTGACCCTACCTCAAAAATCCCCCCAAAAAGTAGTCTACAACTTGAATTTGTCACTTATAGATTTTTAACCATTACATTGAAATTGGAAGACATGTGCATGTACAGTTAAAGGTTCTCATTTCTTTTTTTTTTTTAGATGCTAATTTTTTTTCTTTATTAGGTAGTTTTGTATTCAGCAAATACAATCAGTTTGGTACCATTATTAGGCTCATCCATGACCTACCCCCTCCCCTTGGCCCCTCCTTGCTGAGGTATATGGGTCATGCATTGTGGAGTTAGCCCACAGTTATGGGTAAGCTAAAGGTCTCTGCATATCATGACCCAACATGTGGCTCTGACATTCTTTCCGCCCCCTCTTCCGCAAAATTTCCCTGAGCCGTGTTGGGTTCATTTTTGGTCTGCTTCAGTGATGAGGTGTTGGGGGCCTCTGAGGCTCTGGCTCTCTGATTTGGTAGGAGTTGATTTTTCTCTGTGCTGATCTCCTTCCCCCTTGTGCTGGTATTCAGTTCATCAGGAAAACAGCCCCCTTGCTTTTTTCTACAATTTTTCTTAGTTTCAGCCGGGGCCCTTTTGAGGTATGATGGGGTGGCTCTCTCCTCATTTCTTAACCCTGTTCTGTGAAGCCATCCCAGTTCAGATAAGATTTGTTTCTTTTTTTGCTTCCAATTCTACTTTAATTATAGTTTGGAAAAAATGTGTTGCAAAATTTGAAAATTGTGAAATCACGATATTATTGGACAGGATATTCTATTCTTCAAAAGCTTGTCCTATTCAAATAGATAATAATAGAGCCAGCTTACTTTATTTTCTTATTACTAACCTTACCTCAATTCCCACTAGTTAGTCTTCCTATCACTTCAGCTAAGTTTTAATCAACAACTTATTCTGGCTTTAAATGATTTATATACTGAAAACTGATTCAGCCATTGAGGTTATTATTTTTAAGGTACCTTTGTATGTATATGTAATAAATGATATTTATCTTCATATATATATATATATATGTATATATATATATATGTGTGTGTGTGTGTGTAGTAGATGGAATTTAAATAGAAATATATGCACAACAATCAACCCTCAAGAAAACTCTACTCAATAATTTTAGCAATTGCTTAAGTATTTTCTCTAAAATTTGTTAATATCACATTTTCAATTATACTTTCCTTAATTTTCTTTTTGTTCTTTTTTTAATTATTATTTTTGTATTCAGCAAATACAGTCAGTTTGGTACCATTATTAGGCTCATCCATGACCTACCCTCTCCCCTTGGCCCCTTCTTGGTGAGGTATATGGGTCATGCATTGTGGAGTTAGCCCACAGTTATGGGTAAGCTAAATGTCTCTGCATATCATGACCCAACATGTGACTCTGACATTCTTTCCGCCCCCTCTTCCGCAAAATTTCCCTGAGCCACGTTGGGTTCATTTTTGGTCTGTTTCAGTGATGAGGTGTTGGGGGCCTCTGAGGCTCTGGCTCTCTGATTTGGTAGGAGTTGATTTTTCTCTGTGTTGATCTCCTTCCTCCTTCTGCTGGTATCTGGTTCATCAGGAAAACAGCACCCTTGCTTGTTTCACCAATTTTTCTTAGTTTCAGCCGGGGCCCTTTGGAGGTATGGTGGGGTGACTCTCTCCTTAGGATCTACATCTATCTGAAAAGGAGAAGCAAATTCTCCAATGGAGAATAAGTTAGCACCAGGACAAATGAAATAACCCTTACTTTTTTTTTTGAGAATTTAATATGTGTAGGCCCCCTTGTAGCCCGTGATTGTTGGTAGCTTTATACTGGAGAGTGGGCTTATGTTTGGATATGGTTCTGACTTGTTTCCCAGCTCCAGCTATGGGTCCCATACTAGTGAGGGGATCAGTTAGCCAAATCAAGAGCAGTTGGTTCCCTACCATGGCTGTGATTCATTTCAAATATCTTAGTTCTTTTGTTCATGAGTATGTAGGAGGCAGGTGTTGTTAGCAGGAGCCACATGTGTGAGTATACACATATGTGTGTGCACATGGAGACTAGAAGTTGATGTACCATGCCTTTTTCTATCACTCTTCTGTTTATTTGACTGGGACAGCACCTCTCACTTTAGATCAGAACTCCCTGATTCAGCCAGTTTAGTGACCTGGCTTGACCGAGAATTCCATTCCCTTCCTTCCACATAGTGATATCATGTGTGCACACCATTATAAATGTCTGTTGAGCATTGAATTGAGCTCTGGGTGTCATAACTTTGGTCATCACACTTGTCCAACATATAAGTACTTTACCAACTGAGCCATTACAGAGATTTTTCATTTTTCTGAAATTAAAATGACTAATGATCTTGTGCAATTCCTGAGTACTAGTAAATTTCTCATATTCATAGCGAACTATCAAAGAGATTAGGTCATCATTAATAAATTCATAAATAAATTAAGTACTACTTCTTCTAGATTATGGCTGAGAACAACTTTTAATGTATCCTCACTTGGTACAAATCTACACGGAAAGTATATAATTTCCAGTAATCCAAAACCTAGCACATGGTATCTGCTTTCCATGCAAAGTCCATGTAAACAACTAAAACTCACAACTTGGAATGGCTATGGAATGTCTGAGGCTTTAATTTTTTAAATTATGTGTGTGTGTGTGTGTGTGTGTGTGTGTGTGTGCATGCTAGTGTGCGTGCGTGCGTGCGTGCATGTGTGTGTTGACATGACAGGGCTCATGGCACTGCAAACAAACTCCAGATATGAGTTCAAGTTTGCATTCTGGTTTTCATGGGTACTGGGGCTTGCAAGCTTTGAAAGGAAGTGTCTACAACTGCTGATACATCTCCGTAGCTCCATGTTTGAGTCATAAAAATGTTTAATTTGCAAATGATAAAATGGCTTTAAAAGCTTCCTCTTAGACTTTTAATCATTATTTTTCCATGTATTAATTACATTAAATTTTCTGGTTGGAGGAATATTAGGGGTCCATTCAGGACTGCCTAGCTGGTTTGAAAGACCCAGTATAATCTGAACATGAAGGTCATACCCTTTTTATAAAACTGGCAAGAAATTCAAGATGGCAACAGAAAGCCTTTATCAAATATTAGGTTATTGTATGCATGGTGTCTTTCATCAATGCCCATGTAATGATAGTATGAAGCCATCCCTGAGCCCCATTCCAAATAGATAAGTCTTAAAAATCTTTCAAACTGAGTAAAAGCTAAAATGCTTTTCAATTTTTTAACCCAAACTTTTAAATTAACCATGATAGGGCTGGGATATGTAATTAGAAACACTCAGAATTCAATTTGAGCATAAAATAATAAGGTTATTTCAAAACTTCTTGAAGTAAGGAAATTATGGTATGTTGATTCCATGTAATATAAAATAATTAGCATGCATATAAAAGCCCACTATTAGCCAGAAAGATCAAAATAAAATATAACATCAAAATTATTTATTTGTAATACTCATATTACATTTAATGAATGAAGCTCTGGGTGTCAGACCATTGAACACACTCAAACTTGGACTAGGTGCTTGAAAACAAACAAACAAACAAAAACCAAAAATAGATGCTTGCTGTTTTTGGAGACTTTCAATGGTAAGGGCATTCAACACTAATCTTCCTTCGATCAGACAACCCAGCAACAAGTGCATGTGCAACAACCATATACATTGTAATTTCATCAGAGTACATTGCAATGAAGAATGTGTTGGCTCTCACAGGATTTGACCTACATAATAACTTGTAAGGGAGGAAAGTGTTGTGTTTCTAGATATGTAGCATGATTCTTCTGATAACACTTTCAGGATTTTCTGACCTACATACTGCCTTCCAATTTATCTATAGAAATTATTTTAGAATACATTTGATGAGCTCTGCACTCTGAATAAATGCATGTTTCACATAGAAATGCATGTATGAATTTTACAGCAATACACTTCAAGAACTGACTTATTTCTATTTGCATTTTATTCACTTTTTTAAAATTAGGTTACTGATGCATATTAGGATTTAATTACACCAATTAGCACTGCCACATCAGACATATGATGCGCCTTCAATTAAGAAGTACCTAATGGGTATTAGTACAATTTAGCTTCATAATTAAAGTTCTAAGAACAGCACAAATTAAACATTATGATTACAAAGCATTAAAATCTAGTGGTGTAATTCAAGATGAGTGTATTAGTTTCTCCTTTTAATCTGACTTTCACAAACATAATCAGGATTACATAAATGATAATGTTAGTATCATTGAGGCATTCTTATTTAATAAAGAACAATAATGCAAACACTTATGCATAGATGTACCCACATGTGATGAAGAAATATTTAATGAAGTGTCAAGAACTATACCTATAGCATCTAAAGTGAACATTAAAACTATCAACAACCTGCTTTGTTTGATATTATATATATATATATATATATATATATATATATATATATATATATATATAAAATTGGTCTCTGTACTGTTCCTATAAACCTTCTCCAGTGAGCACAGGTGACAGATCACAGGCAGGCACGCCCAGGCACTACTTCTCTGGATGAATATCTTTGCACTCAAGACTGTTATAGGTGTAGTTCCAATTGTAGTAGTGCAATGACTTCAGATACAACACTGGAGATCTCCATTAATCCTGACAAAATGACCAACATGTATGCTGGAGGCTGGAACTCACTCTATTGCATACATTCTCTGTCCCTTTCTTTTTCCTTACATAGACTTATGTCTATACCAACTCTGAAAAATCCTCATACTCACAGTGCTTTCTGCCCCTAATCCTTAATAGAAATTGCCCTATAATGATTTGCATATTTGTAACTACTTGCCATCCTTTTTTGAAAATTGATCATGTGCCAAAAGAAATACACACACACACACACACACTCTCTCTCTCTCTCTTTCTTTCTCTCTATCATCTATCTATTATCTGTCATTATCTCTCTCTCTCTGTCTCTACCTATCTATCTATCATCATTTTTTTAAATAATCAAAAAGGAAGTTTGTGTGGAGGAATAAATCTTCAATATATAATCAAATTCTAAATTTTCATTAAACATAGTTGTGACCAGATGACAATATATTCAATCCCTCTGAGCTCATATTGACTCTTCTGCTTTTTCAGCTTTCCCATGGTTTAAGACGCATATGATACTTGCTCTAAACATCCTCCATGTGTCTCTGACAATTTGCATTCCTTTCTTAGTTGTGCAGCTATGGCCTCTGAATGGCTGTAAACAGCACCAACATAAGGCATTCTTCTCTGAGCTATTGTGTTCATTGAAACTCATTGGTTTTAGTTTATTATATACATATTGCATGTTCTTATTGGCAAGCTTTCTATTCTCATATTTGAGGTTCTAAGTAGTAAGTAATGTTAATGCTCATCTCATGGTTTTAAAGACATATTCTATTGATTGACCAGACACCAGAATTTTTTCCATAGTTCATCATGGATGACACTTACCTCTTAGTTCAAGATTAGAAAACTGACTGAAAAGAATCATGGGAGTAATTTTGAATTTAAAAATTTACCCCTTTAGGATATTTTTTGTCTAGTAAGAAATCTAAGCTATTTCAATAAATACATTGGCATTCATACATTACCCATAATGAATTTAAAAATATAAATGTAGAAGAGATGAATACTTGATAATTCTGATTTCATGTATTGAACTTTGGTCAGGAAGGAAAACTTCTGAAGTTCAGATTTACTACTCTATATCTAGAAAGACTATGTATCCTCCATTCTTTTATATGGGTTCTAAAATTTTCAAAATGTGGAAATGAACCACCATAAAGCTCAGAAGTTGATTCAAAATAGATGTAAGTAGAAGAAACAAGATGCAAAGGTTGGTTCTCTGAACCTAAAGACACCCAATTTGTGACATTTATTTCCAAAAGAGGGAACTCTAAACCCAAAATAAAGAGTAGCTCATCCACAGGTTAACAATGAGTAAAAGATAGCTGTAAAGTTGTTGGGAGCCTTCTCATTTTAAAATGAATATGTTCAAATTGTTTTCACTTTTAATATTCATCAGGAAATACGTATTTCAACTAAATTTGAAATGACAATAATCAAATATGCTGAGATGAAATAAATGACACATTTCTGCAACAACCTACAAAGGGATTCAAAATTGTCAAGGATATCATTTGGTCTGAACTTTTTCAATTTTAAAAATATACCTTTGGAGTTCCCTGTGAGGTCAGTGTGTGGGCTCCTCCCACCTCCACAGTCTAGGTTGCCTGCACTGGTCCATGTCCGGGAGGGCTCAGCACAAAGTAGGCAAGATCCCTGTTCCCTTACTCTTCCTAGTCTCCTAGTCCTATTAGGTCCCATTGTGCCTTGCTCAGAGATACCTGACACCAGTTTGAGCTGTGCAATTAGGCCTTTTGCTCTGGTATCTTAATTGGACACTAAGTACCTATATCCCTGTTCACCTGAGTCAGAGGATGTACAGACCAAAGTACACAAACTTATTCCTCCTCAATAAAATAGTCTTCCTAAAATGGGTAGACAACAACAACAAAAAAGCCAGCAAAAGTCAGAAAACAGAGATCACCACCAAGGATACCTAGTCCTACTACAGAAGCCAAGAATGAAATAATAGAGAAACCAAAAATTCATTCCCAAAATGAAAACACAACAATAAATGAGACAATAATTAAAAAAAAATCACTGAACTTGAAGCAAACAATCAAAGAACCAACAATCATATCAATGAAATTGAATATAATCATCTCCTAGAGAGTTCAACTTCTGACAGCAGGCTTAACGTGAGGGAAGAAAATGTTAGAACCCTCCAAAGAGATATGAATAAATTGAAGGTAAATCAATAAATGGAAGACCTCAACAACTGGTTGATTAAGCTTGATGAAGACTTGAACAAATGCAAGCATGAACAACAAGAAGCATCAAGAAAATCAGAATTCGAATAAAAAATCATACCTCAAAAAAGAGGTGGACATTATACAAAACATCACAACAAAAAAACAAAAATCAAATGGAATTTATGAAAACCTCTCTAGAAGCACTGACCAACAGAGAAACTCATGGAAGACAGAACCTCTGACCTGGAAGATAGGACAGAAGAAATTGATCAGGAGGCCAAAAACTTTGCAATGTTCAAAAAATCAAGGAAAGAAAATATGAGGGAACAGCAGGACACTCTAAAACAACCAAACATCTGGATCATGGCCATACCAGACAGAGAGGAAATCCAGACAGGAGGCATAGAAAACATACTCAAAAAAATTATTGAAGAAAATGTTCCAAATCTTATAAAGATGAGGTCCATCCAGCTATAAGAAGCCCACAGAACAGCAAACAGTCAGGACGAAAGAAGAAAATCTCCAAGACATATCATAGTTAAAACCCTTAACAATGAAAACAAAGAGAGAGTGTTAAAAGCAGCAAGAGAGAAGCAGTTCACAACATACAAAGGCAATTCCGTTAGAATAACATCAGATTTCTCAATGGAAACCCTGAAAGCCAGAAGGGCCTGGAATGGAACTCTTCAAACTCTGAAAAACTATGGCTTCCAACACAAGCTACTTTACCCAGCAAAAGGATCCCTTATACTAGATGGTGAAACAAAAACTTTCCATGAAAAAAAGTGAGCTCTATAATTACATGAACACAAAGCCAACCCTACAGAAAATACTTGAGGGGCTACTCCACACAGAACAGTCAAAGAACCAATCTCAGGTGCCAGCAAGAATATCACAATAACCAAAATAGACCAGGCTCAAAACAGTACATAACACAAGTAAGCACCCAACTCCATAAAACACGTCATCAAAGCAGGGATTAATTCAAACCTTACAGTAATAACCTTAAATATAAATGGTCTTAACTTACCCATCAAAAGACACAGGCTATCAGGATAGATCAACAGAGTGGACCCTTCAATCTGCTGTCTTCAAGAAACCCACCTTACCTCTAAAGATAGACACCACCTCAGGGTGAAAGGCTGGAAAATGATCTTCCAAGCAAATGGAAATAAAAAAAAAATGTGGATGTTGCTATATTAATATCTGTTAAAATAGACTTCAAGTCAAAAGTAATCAAAAAGTATAAAGAAGGGTTCTGGGGAAATGGCTTATCTGTGAAGGCATTTGCCTGCAAAGCCTAAGGACCCTGGTTCAATTCTCCAGGACCTATGTAAGCCAGTTTTACAAGGGGACACATGTGTGTGGAGTTTGTTTGCAGAGGTTTGAGGCTCTGGCACATCCATTCTCTCTTTCTCCCTGCCCCTTCCTCCTCTCTCTCTCTCTCTCTCTCTCTCTCTCTCTCTCAAATAAATAAAGAAATAAAATATTTTTAAAAAGTATAAAGGAAGTCAGTTCTTACTCATCAAGGGAATGATCCAACATGAGCACACCACAATCATAAATATATATGCCTCAAACACAGGGGTACCACTGTTTATAAAATAAAATCTACTCAACAATAAAAGAGAAATAAACACCAAGGCCATTATAGTTGGAGACATCAGTACTCCACTACCATCAATAGACAGATCATCCATGCAGAAAATCAACAGAGATATAATGGAACTCAATAACATAACAGATCCACTAAAACTAAAGGATATCTACAGAACTTTCCACCCTAAACTCTACAGAAAACACATTCTTCTTAGCAGCACATGGAACCTTCCCCAAAATTAATCGTATATTAAGCCATAAAACATGCCTTCATAAAGTCAGGAAAATTGAAGTAACTTCCTGCACCATGTCAGATCAAAATGCCTTAAAGCTAGAAATTAACAAGAGACACATAAAGAAATCCACCAACTCCTGGAGACTAAACAACACAGTTTAAAATAATGAATGGCTAATGGAAGAAATCAAAAAATAAACTATAAAATTCTTAGATTTGAATGATAATGAAAACAAAACCTACCAAAACTTATGGGACTCAATGAAAGCAGTCTTTAAGGGGAAAATTCATAGCCCTAAATGCATCCATTACAAAGACAGAGAGATCATAAATCAATAACCTGATTGTCCATCTAAAGGTGCTGGAAAAACAAGAAGAATCCAACCCAAAGTGCTCCAGATGGAAGTAAATAATCAAGATTAGAGCAGAAATTAATTAATTGTAAACTAGGAAAACAATTAAGAAATCAAAGAAATGAAGAGATGGCTCTTCAAAAAAAAAAAAAAAAAAAGATTGAAAAATCCCTGACCAAAGTGATTAAGCACAAAGAAGAGAAGTCTAAAATTCACAAAATCAGAAATGAAAAAGAGAGATCACTAGAGACATCAATGAAATTGGAAGAATCCTAAACTCTACTTCATAAAATTTAATAATCTGGAAGAAATGTATGAATTCCTAGAAACATACCACCTACCCAAACTAAACTCAGAGGAGATTAATCTCCTAAACAAACCTGTCACATCCATGGAGATTGCAAAGGTAATAAAAAACCTCCCCAAAAAGAAAAGTCCAGGACCAGATAGCTTCTCAGCTGAATTCTCTCAAACCTTCATAGAAAAACTGAAACCAATTTTTCTCAAACTGTTGCATATAACCAGAGACCAGGGATTCCTCCCTGAATCCTTTTATGGGTTAGCATCACCCTAGTACTAAAACCAGACTGAGATGCAACAAGAAAAGAAAACTATAGGCCTGTATCCCTAATGAACTTAGATTCAAAGATCCTGAACAAAATCCTTGCAAACTGAGTTCAACAACATATCAAAAGCATTATCCACCTTGCTCAAGTAGTCTTCATTCCAGGGATACAGGGATGGTTTAACATACACCATATATAAATTCAACCATAAGAACCACATGATCATCTCAATTGATGCATATAAGGCCTTCAACAAAATACAGTAACAGTTTATGATCAAAACACTGGAAATAATAGACATAGATGGCTTATATCTCAACACAATAAAGGCTATATATGAAGCTTCTAGAGTCCAAATAATTCTTAATGAGGAAAAGCTCAAGGAATTCCCACTGAGATCGGGACCAAGACAGGGGTGCCCACTCTAACCAAAGCTCTTAAACATAGTACAAGAAGTACTAGCCCAAACAATAATACAGGAGAAAGAAATAGAAGGGGTTCAAATTAGAAAGGAGGAAGCCAAGTTAGCCCTATTTGCAGATGACATGATCCTGTATATAATTGACCTGAAAGACTCCATGCCAAAACCTCTAAAGGTGATAAAGTCCTTCAGCAAAGTGGCAGAATATAAAATCAATGGAGAAAAATCAGTAGCTTTTCTACAGGCAAAGGACAAATATACAGAGAAAGAAATCAGTAAGACTGTCCCATTTTCAATAACAAAAAAATTAAATACCTTGAAATAACACTAACAAAGGATGTGAGTAACTATATAATGAAAACATAAAAACATTCAAGAAAGAGAGGAGGACTTAAGAAGAAGGAAGGACCTCCCATGTTCCTGGATAGGTAGAATTAATATTGTAAAAATGATAATTCTTTCAAAAGCAATATGCAGATTTAATGCAATACAAATAGAAATACCAGCATCTTTCTTTACTGACATTTAAAAAATGATCTCAAAATTCATATGGAGTGGCAGAAGGTCACAGACATCCAAACATATCCTCAACAAAGGAAACACCTCTGGTGGTATCACCATATCTGATATAAAGCTATATTACAAAGCCATAGTAACAAGAACAGCATGGTACTGGAATAAAAGCAGAAACAGAGACCAAAGGAACAGAATTGAAGACCCAGATTCTAGGGCAAGGAACTACAGCTGCTTTATTTTTTATTTTTTATTTTTTATTTTTTTTTTATTTTTGACAAAGGTGCCAATAATGTAGACTGGAGAAAAGACCGCATCTTCAACAAATGGTATTGGACAAATTGGATGACCGCATGTATAAAAATTAAATTAGACTTACTTATTTCCCCATACACAAACATCAAGTCCAAATGGTTTAAAGACCTCAATAAAAGACCTAAAACAGTTCTACTACTGGAAGAAAAAATAGGAAGCACACTCCACAATATAGGACTGGGAAAAACTTCCTTAACAAAACCCCAGTAGCTCAGGAAATTAAACAAGCATTCAGCCAATGGGATCTCATGAATCTAAAAAGCTTTTGCACAGACAAACATACCATAAGCAGAGCCAACAGATTACCCACTGAATGGGAGAAAATATTTGCCAGCTATATCACTGACAGAAGCCTAATATCTACAATCTACAAAGAACTCAAAAAGTAAACAATAAAAAATCAAACAAACTACTCTAAAATTGGGGCATAGAACTAAATAGGGAGATCTCAGAGGAAGAATTACAAATGACTAACACACACTTAAGAAAAATGTTCAACATCCCTAATAATTAGGGAAATACAAACTAAAACAAGTATGATATTACACCTTACCCCAGTAAGGATAGCAAACACTAAAAATTCAAATGAAAACAAATGTTGGCAAGGTTGTGGAGAACTAGGAACCCTCATTCACTGTTGGTGGGAATGTAAGCTGCTACAACTATGTGGAAATCAATTTGGAGACTCCTGAAAAGGATGAATATAGAGTTACTAGTAGACCCTGCGATTCCCTTAATGGGCATTTACACTACAATCTGCACATCCTAGTTCAGAGATATTTGCTCAACCATGTTTATAGCTGCTCAATTCATAATAGCTAAAAACTAGAACAAATGCAGGTGCCCATCATTGGAGGAATGGATAATGAAGATGTGGTATATCTACACAGTGGAATTCTACTCAGCAGTAAGAAAAGAAATGACACATTGAAATTTGTAGAAATATAATTGAAATTGGAACAGATCATTTTAAGTGAATTCACACAATCACAGCAAGACAATCATCACATAATCTCACACATCTGCAGTTCCTAACCTGGATCATCTCAACTTGCTAAAATAACTGAATAGCATCTTGGGGTTTGGGCAATAGGGAGGGTATAGCTTGGGGGAAGGGAAAGGCTGGGGGGCAAAAAATATTAACCAAAATTGAACTGGTACCATAGAATCCTATATCATGGAAATCAGTCTAAAAGGTGGGCCACTCAAGCAAACCTTAGAGGGACCACCTGAACTGAAGGGTCCTGGAAATAGTGAGACAAAACCTAACCTCAAATTTCTCCTGTTTCTCTTTCTTCTCTGGATTTTTCTTTTTTCTATTCCCTTGGTGCTGGCCTGTAATTCCCTGTACCAGGATGTGGTCTACATCCACAATGAACTGTTGATCAGAGAGACCTACTATATCTCCCAAAACAAAGAAGACAGATCCTGTCAGAGCACTTGATTACCCACCAGAGGTCAGTAGTAAGACCCTACTGCTGAAGACACCAATTGCTATCTGCATGGACCATGGAGAGACCTGATTGGAATCCAGAGGAGAGCCAGCACTCAGATAATTAGCCCATCTAGTGCTAGAAGGGTCTACATGAGCTACCAGGGAAAATTGGCCAACATCTGTCCAACCAACTCAAAATTTAAGTGACTTATAAGCAAACAAACTGATGTGATGCTCATTACACAAGCACAATAGTGGCATACAGCCATGGTGGGCAACCATCTGCTCTTGGATTGGCTAACAGTTACATTCCATGGAAAGGAAACCATATCTGGTACTGGGAAGCAAGTCAGAATCATATCCAGATTCTTAATCTGCTTTCCATTGTCAAACTCCCACTAAACTTAGACTATAAAAGTGTCTAAACCTTTTTAATACTCTCTAAATTAATAATGGTTATCCAATTTAACTGGCACTGACTTCACTCTTCATTGGAGAATCTGCTTCTCTTTTTCAGATGGGAACTGGACTTGAGGAGATAAACAACCCAGCGCACTCCACCTCAGCCCCAGGTGAAACCACAGAGGAACTGGGGAAATGAGCAAGAATGCTGCTCTCTTAGTTAGGTTGATATCAGCACAAGTTTGATGGCAAAGATACTGAGGACACTCAATGCCTACCAAACCAGACATGTAGATGCTCCAAAGTGCTCATTACTGAAGTAGATTTAAAATGCTCCCCGCATGTCTCAGGGAATTTTGTGGAAGAGGGAGCGGAAAGATTGTTAGAGCCACAAGTTGGGACATTCTGCACAGAGACATTGCCTCTCTCCAATAACTGACTGCTGTCCCATCATGCATGACTCACAATACCCATGGGGTTGACCTGTATTCTCAATGAAGAAGACCTCTTCGGAAAAGGGGCAGGGAGGAGGGAAGGGATGGTGCCATCATGTGATGTTTACAAACAAAATATATCCATATCTAATAATAATTTTAAAAATACCTTCTATTTCAGTCAACAATCAAATTCACCCTCTGTAAACCCCAAGGAATACAGTGAAATAAGTTTACAATATAACTTGTAAGCAAGACTGTAACAAGACCAAATCATAGTATCTCATGAAATAGCAATCTGAAATTCTAAATCAGTAATAAAAATGGGAATAACTAAATAGACAGCATTCAAGTTTACAAGTGTAATGCTTATGTGGAATTTACAAATCCTATGGAATTTAGAATATACTAATTTTGTGGCTTTATTTTTATTGTATTTATTTGCCCACGTATCTGTATGACTGTGTGCTTGGGTGGTGGGGAGGTAGCATGCACACAAAGGGATCTTGATACTATGAACAAATGCTAGACATCTGTGCCACATTTTGGCTTACTTAGTTGGCTTGGGAACCCACATGGAAGACTTTGTATATCAGTACTTTTAACCACTGTGCCATCTTCTTAGACCCCATAGTAATTAATTAGTTAATTCTTATTTCAACTATCTATATGTAATCACATTGGAGTTTTGCACTAGAATTATCATATTTTATTTATAAAATATGATTGCTGATGATTGAGGTGGATTAAAAGCAAAAATAAATGTCCGTGTTAAAAATGAATTATTTTCCAGAAAAAGTCAATGTGCAAGCCAACAATATGCATAGATTTTCTTCTTCAAATTATGTCTTATATATGTAAATAATCAGGTGCATATAATATTTTAAGGATAATACAGGAAACATGTCATGTAATTATAAGCATAAATGAACTCATTACTCAAAATAATTACTCATTAAATCTACTTAATATGGGTCATTGCAGCCATGAATAAATTCCCACAAGCTTCTAGAGTTCATTTTGTTTCATTAAATGACAAAAAGCCTTTAGCATGGACTGAACATTATATCACCAAAACTGTCTGTAGAATATGGTCATTGTTGCTAAAAACAAATAACAATGAAGAATTACTTATTTTCTATGCTTTAGTTTGATTTATTTTTATTAGCATATTCTCACGCATGAAAGAAAAATGCATTTTTCTATATATACCCACATTTAATATGTAATAATGATACTTTTGCTCTACTTGTTCCATATGTTTCTTTGGTATTCTACCAAATTGTTTTAAAATATATATTTCATGGCTGGACAGATGGCTCATTAGTTAAAGGTGCATACTTGCAAAGCCTAATGGACTGGGATTGGGTACAATTCCTTAGTACCCACGTAAAGCCAGATGCACAAAAGTGGCCCATGATTTTGGAGTTCATTTACAATGGCAAGAGGCCCTGACACACCCATTCTTTTATTCATTTATTTATTTATTTATTTATTTTGGTTTTCCAAGGTAGGGTCTCACTCTAGCTCAGGCTGACCTGGAATTCACTATGTAGTCTCAGGATGCTCAGGATGCCTCGAACTCACACTGACCACCTACCTCTGCCTCCCATGTGCTAGGATTAAATGTGTGTACCACCACACCTGCCAATACACCCATTCTTATTCATTCTTCTGTTTGTCTGTCTCTCTGTCTTTATCTATTCTATTACTATCTGTATCTCTCCCTGCTTTCAAGTCAATAAATATGATTATTTCAAAATATGTCATTTTTATTTATTTACTTGAGAGAGAGAGAGAGAGAGAAGCACATAGAGAGATAATGGGCACACCAGGGCCTCCAGCTGCTGCAAATGAACTTCAGATGCATGTGGCCCCTTGTGCATCTGGATTACATAGGTCTTCAGGAAGAAAACTTAGGTCCTTTGGCTTTGCAGGCAAGTGCCTTAATTGCTAAGTTATCTCTCAGGCCCTAAATAAGATTACTTTTATTTTTCAAAAAATATTTATTTATTTATTAAAGACAGAGCGAAGGAGAGAAAGGCAGAGAGAGAGAGAGAGAGAGAGAGAGAGAGAGAGAGAGAGAGAGAGAGAAAATGGGTGCATCAGGGCCTCCGGCCACTGTAAAAGCTCTCCAGACACATGCGTCACCACGTGCATCTGGCTTACGTGGGACCTGGAGAATCGAACCTTAGGATTCACAGGCATGTGCCTTAACTGCTTAGACATCTCTCCAGCCCAAGATTATTTTTAAAAATGATGTTGCAATATGTCATTTTATATCTACATTCTTAAGGGTGCATATGTTGATATTCAATTCAAATGTAAAGTTTTGGAAGGGAAATTCATTGTTTCATTTATTACTTTAATTAAAATACTTTTAACTTATTAATGATCTACATTTAGCCCCTATTTTTACTCTGTATTTGATAAGAAATGTAAAAAATTCTTGACGCAGGAGATGCTTAATGTGTAATCTTATCAATTTCAATTACCTAACTTAGTAGGGAAAATGATGCTTAATAGTTCTTTTTTCTTCAATTAATATATTAAATCTTTAAATATTTCAAGGTATTTTCATTATTGATTTCAATAATATATCTTAAATCATTTGATTTGCTTACAATATCCTATTGATAAAGTAGACCCTTGGATTGATTATAGAAATGCATAGGAAAAAATCAAATATGGATATTGCTGAAAAAGAAAAACAAATATTTTGAAATGATTGAGTGATAATCATCTGATTGAGAGAAAATTTGCCATTAAGTATTTTTGAATATTCATCTAGTCCTGTTTTATTAGTATATAAGTGGATGAACTATATAATTTGAGAACACACAAATTCTTAACAAAATACAGATTAAAGTTAGGATAAACATAAAAGGTGTGGAAATTACTATTAAATTGAAGACAAAGAGATCTTGAGAAAACATAGCTGAAACACATTCACTCCAACTTGTAGGAGAGTAAATACAAGTTAGGAGCAAGATCAGAATATTTAAGATGCCTGGGGCGTAGATTGCAGCAACAAATGAGAAATGAGGATGTGAATCACAACGCAGGTCATATAAACTTTCAGTCAAAGACTACTTATTGTAATAATAGAAGTTTTCAATAATTTTAATCATTGGAATGAATGATGAGTTTATAATTTCCATACATAGCCTTTATAGCCAGAGAGAGTAGGTGAGCAGTGGAAGGATCATGACTAGGTTTTGTCTGAGAGCAGATTTAGCAAGGGGATATGTAGGTCTCCAGAGGGTCATTTAGCAATGTTCAACTGTCACAACTGGTGATTAGAAGCTCTGCTGGCATTAGATGGGGAGCAACCAAAGATGTTGCTAAATAGTCTATCATGTACAAGTCGACTTCCAATCTCACTCCAATGCACCATCTGCTTTCATATGTAAGAAAAAGTAGGAAAACTGCTCCAGTAATATGCAGGATGAGTGTTTAGACAGTGATAGCAGGTATATAGGAAATTTTGAATGTGTGTACTTGTCCTGATGTTTGTTTTAATATTTTAGTGAAATAGGAAACAATCTCATTTTATCACAATGAGCTTAGGAAAAAGACATGAGAATGACTTGAAATGAGTTAAAAATCTCTATTCTTCGAGGAAAGAAAGGAGATAAATTTTTATGGGGTAATAATGGACATGCTAAACAGCATTTAATGTCCAAAAGACTTTCAAGGTTATAGCTTTAAAAATGTAGTAATTTTAATTAATTTAATTAATTTATTTATTTGAGAGAGAAAAAGGGAGAGAGATTGTGAGAGAGAGAGAATGGACATCCCAGGGCTATGAGCCACTGCAAATGTGCTCCAAATGCATGTGCCACCTTGCACATCTGGCTTACGTGGATCCAGGGGGAATAAAGTTGGGTCCTCTGACTTTGCAGACAAATACCTTAACTGTTAAGCTATCTCTCCAGAACATGGTTTGTTTTTGATTATGTGTTTATCTAAGTGCTTTGAGGGTGTTCAAGTTCCACAATAAGTGGAGAATTCTGTGAAACCAATATAAGGTTTGCCGAGTCAGTAAATTTTAGCAGATAAGAACTTTCTTATGAAGGAAAAGGAAATAAAATGCTTAAGGACTGAATGTGTGAAATAATGAATCATAAAATAGTAAACTATTTTTGTACCTGTGGATCATTCCACTTCATCTTGAAGAAGAAATAGCAACTTTGAATCCATTTTGTCTTTATTAAATGGGCAGAGGATCTGTTATTTAATGAAGTTTTAATAATCAAGTTCCCATTTCATAGGAGTTCAAAATTACACTGCAGTGGGAAAGATTGGTAAAGATAAGCCTAAAAAACAGAGTGTATGTTTTAAAGTAAGCCATGTGTCCTAGATGTGAATTATTAGATTTCTTAACTTTAGAAATGGCAATAAGAATATAAATGAGGACAGGAAATGATGAGGAATTTATAGGATGGAATCAACTTGGTTTTAAGCTTCATTATATACCATGTTTAAGAAGAAAACTGAACTTTCATCAATATGTAATAATATCATTTTGAAAGAAATGTGGGTAGCAATAACACTCAACCTTAAATCCATTACTAGGGCACATGAGAGTCCAAAGTGTATAACGAATCAGGTCTCTTATCATGTCTCTTTCTGCATTTTACCCTGATATTGCCACTGTGACACAAAACACAGATGTTCTAGTTTATTTTTCTTGTAAACTTGATAGAAAGAATTTCATTTTTCATAGCAAAAAGTAATGATTTTAAAGATGTTTTAGCCAGGCTGGAGGGATGGCTTAGCAGTTAAGGCATTTGCCTGCAAAGCCAAAGGACCCAGGGTTGATTCCCCAGGACCCACATTAGCCAGATGCACACATGTCTGGAGTTCGTTTTCAGTGGCTAGAGACCCTGGTACACCCATTCTCTCTCTCTTTCCCTCTCTCTCTCTCTCTCTCTCTCTCTTTCTTTCTCTCCCTCTCCCTCTTTCTCCATCAAATAAAAAATAAATAAAAATAAAATATTTTAAAAATGTATTAGCCAACGGCATATGGTTGTCCAACAGAGAATATATAAACTTAAAGGAAAAAAGCCACAATCGCATGACTACCATAATATAAAAGGGAATTCTTTGCAACTGCACCCATGTAAAAAAAGCAAGTGAGCACTTAACTGAGAAAGCAAATCTAGAGACTTCCTGCAGAAATAAAGGTACAGGTTGCTCATACTCCATGCAGACATTATGAGAACATTATGAAATTACTAATGCTTCTACAGATGAAATAAGACATCTGATATGACAGATATCTTTGAGAGTTCAGATTGGGACTGCAAGCACTGTCATACTTTTGACCTCTAACGTAGAATGGATAACTAGCATTATTTATAAAAAAAAAAAAAAAGAAGGGAGGGGCACTGGTAAATATGATGTGAATTTGATTCTAGAGGGTCTTGGTAACCACAGTTGGAATAAAGTAGTGAAATCTTTAATGTGGATGGAGGAGGATAAGTCTTACCATTGATATTTGGAAGCTACCCAAACTTGGATATGCAGTCATATAGAGAACAGGTACACTGGTACAATAGCTGTGAATCATGTTCTTTGCATTTTGTTTGCACCATGGTAAAGGGAAAAGTCCTTAATTTTGAGATGATGGTACCAGCCAGAGCTACAAACTTGGATGTCCCTGCAGTGAAAGTACCTCTATTTTTCTTCTCTGGGTCCTTGTTGAAATGTCAGATTATGTTGGAAGCAGTTCAAGTCACTTATTACTTGTAAAACTCTTTCTTTTCCTTCTCTTTTTTTCTTTATGAGTTAGTTTTGTATTCAGAAAATACAGTCAGTTTGGTACCGTTATTATGCTCATCCATGACATACCCCCTCCCCTAGGCCCCTCTTTGTTGAGGTATATGGGTCATGCATTGTGGAGTTAGCCCACAGTTATGGGTAAGATAAATGTCTCTGCATATCATGACCCAACATGTGGCTCTGACATTCTTTCTGCCCCCTCTTCCGCAAAGTTTCCCTGAGCCATGTTGGGTTCATATTTGGTCTGCTTCAGTGATGAGGTGTTGGGGGCCTCTCAGGCTCTGGCTCTCTGATTTGGTAGGAGTTGATTTTTCTCTATGTTGATCTCCTTCCCCTTTCTGCGGGTATCTGGTTCATCAGGAAAACAGCACCCTTGCTTGTTTCGCCAATTTTTCTTAGTTTCAGCGGGGGCCCTTTGGAGGTATGGTGGGGTGGCTCTCTCCTTAGGATCTACATCTATGTGAAAAAGAGAAGCAGATTCTCCAACAGAGAGTAAGTTAGCACCAGGACAAATGAGATAACCCTTACTTTTCTTCAAAGAGAAATTAATAGGTGTAGGCCCTCTTGTAGCCCATGATTGATGGTAGCTTGATATTGGAGAGTGGGCTTATGGTTGGATATGGTTCTGACTTGTTTCCCAGCTCCAGCTATGGGTCCCGTACCTCTGAGTGGATCAGTTAGCCAAATTGAGAGCAGTTGGTTCCCTACCATGGCTGTGTGCCACTACTGCACTTGTGTGGGCATCACAACGAGTTATTTGCTGCTAAGTAGGGTAGACCATGAGTTGCTTGGACAGATATTGTTCATTTTCCCCCAGTCGCCCATGTAGCCCCTTCTGGCACTTGACACGCTGACTGTCTGGGGACTGACTCTCTTCCAACTTCCAGCCATGCCATTCCATTTTGCATGTCAACCACATAAGGTGTCTTCAGCAGTAGGGTCTTACCACTAACCTTTGGTGGGTCATCAAGTACTCTGAAAGAAATCTGCTTTCTTTTAGGAAACCTTGTAGGTCTCTCTGATCAAAAGCTCATTGTGCATTATAGCCCCATGCTGGTACTGGTACTGGGAGTTACAGGTCAGTGCCCACTAAGAAAATGAGGAAAAAGATAACTAATATACAAGAGTTAGAAAGAAGAGAGTAAGAGAGAGCGGGAGAGGGAGATGGAGGGAGGGAAGATGTGGAAAATTAAGGTTAGTCTTGATCCTACCCTCTCCAGTGTCTTGTGGTTCAGGTGTTCCCTGTAAGGGCCTGGTGAAGGATCAGCCATCTGGTCTGTCTTTTAGTGAGTAGAATTTTATGGTACCATTACAGTTTGGGTCTAGATTTGTGTGTCCCACCCCACTGATGCCCTTGCCTCCCTCCTCTTCCATCTTAGTGTCTAGTCCACGAGATGCTTGCTGGATATGTAAGGTATCTTGGGTAGATTCGGGTTAGGTGCCGTAGATCGGTGAGACTATGTGGCAATGGTTTTTTTTCTGTGATTGGGTAAGTTCACTGAGAATGATCTGTTCCAGGTTCAACCATTTTTCCTCAAATTTCATTGTGTCATTTTTTCTTACTGCTGTATAGAATTCCATTGTGTAGATATACCACATCTTAGTTATCCATTCTTCTAGTGATGGACATCTGGGTTGATTCCAGCTCTTAACTATTACAAATTGACCTGCTACAAACATGGTTGAGCAAATCTCTCTAACCTGTTGTTTGAAGGTTTTAGGGAAGATGCTCAGTAAGGGAAGATCTGGGTCTGTTTGTATCTCTATAGTCATCTTTTTTCAGAAGTCTCCATATTGCTTTCCAAAGTGGTTGTACCATCCTACATTCCCACCAACAGTGGATGAGTGTTCCTACTTATCCACATCCTCGCCAGAATTTATTTTTATTTGATTTTTTGATGTTTGCTATCCTTATTGGGGTAAGGTGGAATCTCATAGTTGTTTTAATTTGAATTTCTCTGATGATTTGGGATGATGAACATTTTCTTAAGTGTATGTTTGCCATTTGTATTTCTTCCCCTTTGAACTGCCTGTTCAGCACTTTACCATATTTTGTGAGTGGGGTGTTTGACTTCTTACTGTTTAGATTTATGAGTTCTTTGTAGATTCTAGAGATTAGGCCTCTATCAGTTGGATAACCCACAAATATTTTCTCCCATTCTGTGGGTAATCTATTGGCTTTGCTTATTGTATGCTTGTCTGTAAAGAAACTCTTCAGCTTCATGTGATCCCATTGGTTGAGTGATGGTTTAAGTTTGTGAGCTACTGGGGTTTTGTTCAGGAAGTCTTTTTCCATGCCTATATCATCTAAAGTACTTCCTAAATTTTCTTCTAGTAGTATTCAAGTTTCTGGTCTTATATTGAGGTCTTTGATCCATTTGGACTTGAGTGTAGTGCCTGGTGAAATGTGTGGGTCAAGTTTCAGTTTCCTGCATGTGGTTATCCAGTTTGTCCAGCACCATTTGTTGAAGATGCTGTCTTTTTTCCAGCCAATATTGTTCAGGCCTTTATAGAATATCAAGTAGTTATAGTTGCTTGATGCAAAGTCCAGGGTCCTCAAGTCTATTCCATTGGTCTATACTCCAGTTTTTATGCCAGTACCATGCTGTTCTTATTACTATGGGTTTGTAATATAGCTTTAGATCTGGTATGGTGATGCCTCCAGAGTTATTTCTTTTGCGGAGGATATGTTAGTATTCTTCACAGACATATAAAAAATGATCTCAAATTTCATATGGAAAGACAGAAGGCCTTGCATATCCAAACTTGTAAAATTCTTTGTGTCACTGAACTCAAGAATGAAATCAGAACTGAATAATGTGGGCATTTTATTTAAAAAGTGGCCATTTGCCAACAGATGACACATGAGTCGATACTGGCACAAATTCTTCAAATTAACGATAGAGGGTGATGTTTGAATTCTATTATAATTCTTCTGTGAAATGGAAGATACCAGGATGTTGATTTTTTAAGTAACCACAAAAGTTTGAGAAGATTCTCAGGCATAAGGGAATATCTGCTGTACTTGGTGAGGCAAGGTTATGCCAACTTATGCTAAAGAAAGCAACTGATGTAACATCTTCCCAAATAATCAACAGGATACTCTAATCCATATGGCGAAAATTAAACAAATGCAAATGAACTAAGAAAAACTTTATACCATCCCAAGTGAACATAGCTAAAGGTACCAATGTAGGTGATAATAGATACATTAAGTAGGGTTGGTTAGGCAACGTTCCTTCAACTTAGGATATATTTATGCATATCCTAAGAAGAAAATGTGAATTCTTATCAATATATGATAACACTATTTTGAAGGAAATGTGGATAGGAATAAAATTCAACCTTAAGACCACATGAAAGTCTAAAGTGTGAAAAGAGTAGGATATCACTTACCTTTCTGCATCCTCTCATGAAGTTACCACTGTGAGATAAAAACACAGCTGTTGTCTTGCATATATCCTTAATAAGTAATATTTAATCTTTGATAAGTAATAATATTACACACACACACACACACACACACACACACACACACACACGTCTTTCCTTGAAAGCCAAAAAATGAAAAAAAAGTACAGAGACATTATATAGACTTAATTACTATTCATGGAAGTAGATGGAGGGATAATAACAGTTTCATGTGAAGACCAAAGAGGCAAATTTTAAAAATCACAGGAGGAAGTTAAAAGCTAGTTCACCTGCATGAATTTGGTTTTTAAGAATTGACTATGAAGAAATGTGAACCTTAAAGGATTCTCAATAAAGAGAGAGCACTTTATTCATTTTTGAATGGAAGAAGGAGACTACTGTAGTTCATATCATTTTTAATGTACCATGAAATATTTAGTTATCTTTAAGGAAATTGCAATCCTATATGGTAGTGATATATAACAGGATATCTTGAACAAGGGTCTGAATTTACCACTGTGGTTGTTTGAATGTATGGTCCCATAGACTCAGACATTTTTAAGCAGTTTTTTTTTTTAGTAAATGTATTATTTATTTATTTATTTGAGAGAGAGAGAGAGGAAAAGAGGCATGTAGAGAGAATGGGCATACCAGGGCCTCCAGCTACTGCAAACAAACTCCAGATACATGTGCCCTTTTGTGCATCTGGCTTATGTGGGTCCTGGGGAATTGAATCGTGGTCCTTAGGCTACACAGGCAAGTGCCTTAACCACTAAGCCATTTCCCCAGCCCCTCAGACTTTTTTTTTAATTGAACTTGCAATTTGAGTCTCCAGCAGATGAGGCCTGATGAAAGATCTGTCCCTGTGGGCTGATTTTGAGTACAGCCTTACTAGGTATATACCTAAGCAGTTTGAACTCTGGCTGTTACTGCAGGCTGTTCTTTAGTATTTGCCAGCTGCTCTGTCTCTCTGCTCCGTGTCTATCAAAATAAGCCAACTTATTCTGCCACTGAAGCAACTTACCTTGGACTTGGTAAGCCTGAGGTAAACCATTTCCTCCCATAAGATGCTTTTCTGGTTGACTGTGTGCCCAACAGTGAGAAAGTGACTGCAACAACTTCTGTTGTTAAATGCATAATATGTGAAATGATGGAATAAGATAGGGTAAACCTTTTTACTCAATCTCAGGGATTTTACATAATTTATAACAATTTGGATGAAATTGCTTGGGTTGGTGTTAAGTAAGGCTCAGTCTACAATGAACACAGCAGAATGTAAGGATGACTCCACAAATGCTTTAACGTGAAACCCAGTGTTAGGAAAAAATATGCAGACGGAAACAGTGATAAGCATGAGAGACCTATTATCTGACCAGAAAACTACAAATCAGATGATGTGAATGAGACAACATTGTCTCTGTGTTTCCCACACAGTACTAAGACAAGGTTGACTCTCCATCAAGTTTTAATTTACCATTTATAATATGATCCTTTGTAACTTTGTGCATCCTTATAATTACAATACCTTAAGCAAAGTGGAATTCTGACAGTCAGTGAGAGCTCTAAGGGATGAAGTGCTTCATAAGGAAATTGTTCTGCCCTTAAGTTAGCGTTCATAGTACTCACTGCCAAACACTAAAGCACATAGTTCTTGAGCGTCAACAAAAGTCCATCTCATGGCCAAGTTAAATGATTCAGTTGGACCTCATTTGATGAAAACTATACAGTAAAGACAGTAGGCAAAGGATATTATATGTCATAAAATTAATTAAATCAACGTCAAGTTGACTATATAAGGAAGATACATGGGGTCTTGCTCAAAATTCACTAAGGGTTTCAAGATAGGCACAGTAGTCTCAGGTGCTTCATAAACACAAGATCTGTGTGTCTCCCGGGAAGTTAGAAAATCAGTGGGAAAAATTATGAATGTGACAGATATGAATTTTCATTTTAGAATTATTGTAACAAAATAATCCAAGTGAAGTATTTTAACAGAAGGGAAACTTTCTATTTATCAGATCTAGATGTCATAAAATGAAAATTCAGATGGGAGCAGGGCTGTAGTCCCTGAAAAACTGTAATACAGAATTTATCCTTCTTCTTCCTGCTTCTGCTGCCTCCTAGCAATCTGCTATGTTACTTGGCATTTATAGTTATACCACTCTCTGTGTTGTTTGGTTTTCACACTGTTCTTTTCTGTTTGTACTCTCCTTATCTGAACAAGATTCCTCCTATGGCATAGAATGTTCCTGAATCTACTGTAAGCTCACCTTGACTATTACCATGTGGAAGATGCTAAGTATATCACCCAGAGGTTCTTAGAAATATTTATATTTTAGGAACACATGGTTTAATTCACTATGAGTACTGTACAGAAGAAATGCATTAAAGTCATAATGTGTTTGATAGCCCAGGTAATAGCATAGCGTCTTGTGATGATTGTGTCAGATGGCATTAGTACTTACCCAACACGAAGCCCATCAATAAAAATTTAAATGATGACTCCACTTCAACTCTTCATAATTTTGACTTGACTATTGTATCTGTTCATTATAACCTACTTAATAGATGCATGCCATTGCCCTAAGCAAAGCATCTGATGCCAGTAGTAGAACCAATAATTTAGTTTATGTGACAGTTCTAATGGAAAAGTAAGACCCTTTACTCACAAAGGGCCAATAGTTGTTATAATTAAATGATTGAACCTTCACATTGGTATGAAAAGGAAGTCGCAGAATCCACTGGAATGTTTCTCTGATGGGAGGATCAGTGCGTAGTAAAAAACAGCTCAATGTACCTTCATATTTTTTTCATGTCTAAAACTTATGTTTTTCAAAACAGTGTTCTCAAACCCAATTACAGATAGGTTCTGGCAGTATTCATAGCATGATATCTGTGCCATTTAATTTGGCTGTGCCCATTCTAAAAGGTAATTTGTGGTGGGTGATCACTTGGTAGGTAGCTGTATTAGAGCAGAGGTGAAGCAAGTCCCTCACAAAGCAAAGCAAACAGTTCTGAAGGTCTCTGTGCAATCTGGTGGTGTTTGTTTGGGCGTGCTTACAAGGCTCTAGTTATTGTCCGGGAGAGTAAACAATTGCTATGATGAGTACCACAGGCCAATATTGAGATGAAATGTTTGGAAAGAGGGTGAAATCATAGCAGATGGGAAAGGTGTTTGTCAGTATATTGCACTACCATGGAAGAAAGCCAGGACAATATTTTCCTGCAATCAACTCAGATCAGGATACAATGCTTAAGTGTCCTTGGCTAGTGTCATCCAAACAAATGGTCCTGCTTGGTAGAAATGTCTTGGCCAGCTTTAAACAGAGTAGATATACTGGTACCTAACTGTTAATGGATGTTCTATCTATGTAGTTCTGGTAAAATAAATAACATAATGTCCCTAAGCAGCCAGATTATGGAAAATTGACTATAGTCTTATTTACCGGTCTAGTACTTCCCCTGCCCCCCCTCAGTGAAACTACAAAGAGTAGATGAGAACAGATATTTGCAGTAGACTTTCTGCAGTACATATGTTCACAGAAGGGGGCGATACCCTGCTAGACAGCTCCCAGATAAGATGAAGAGCAAAAAGTGGCTGTCAGCTTTCTATTCGATGTCCCAGCTTGGTCTGACCTGTTTCTGGGATGCTATCAGCTCAAGTGGAGATGAAATTAACAGGAAGAATGCTGAAATGGAACATGACAGGCTTTGGAATTGTGAATCTGTGTTTGATATGTTGTTCTGAAATTACAAGCAACTCCCCTGAAGAGGCATAGAGAAGCCATTCATCAGTAGCCTCACAGCATAACCAGATGCAGTCACATTTGGTGGTAGAATATATCTGAGAATCACATGAGGCATGCTTTATTGGAAGTGTGTACAATGTTTTCAAACTATGTGCATCCTCTAAGAGGCAATGCTAACCACAAATATGGCAGATTAATCAGCATTGGTCTCTTGTGCTAAGCATGTTAGAAAATTCATAGGAGATTATCATGGCTATTGTGTTTAGTTGAGAAAGTATTTCGAAAGAGTCATTATAATAAAAATGACTTGTTATTTCCAGTATATCCCCTAGATTTTTATCCAATAGAGCTCCAACAGGAAATAAGTATTGATAAAAGTCACATTTCATGCTGAATGCAGAATGTAATTACTCTCTAAGTAAAAAAAGAAACATTCAGAAGAAATGGGTTCCTTCAACAAAAGAACTATTTGTGTGTTTGTTTAAATATTTTTATTTTATTTGCATGTGCAGAAAGAGTGTGTTCCTGGGCTTACGGGGTGCCCATGTATGTGTGTGTGTGCACGTGTGTGTGTATAGGAAACATGCCAAGGTCTTTCTCCTGCCAGAAGCATGTGCCACTTTTTGTATATGGCTTTATGTTGGTACTGGGGAATTGAACTTCAGCTGGCAAGTTTTAAAAGCATGTGCCTTTAACTGCTGATCCATCTCCCAGCTCCCCAAACTATTTTACACACACACACACACACACACACACACACACACACATCCAAGTACAGAAATTTATAGATATAGACATGGTAACAAAAAAAATGTGCAAAGGCTGGTTTATATAAATAAATTGCAGCACAGGTTCATTGTACAATGTGTCCTTTGGCAATGTTCTTTAACTGCTCAGTGAGCATGGATAGTAAGGGAATTTGCTATGGCACTGGTTAGAATCACATGAGTAAGGGACATTCTATGAATTGTGAGATCAAATGGGGAAATACAAATTCTATTAGAAAATGATCCTTCAAAAGTGGCTTCTGTTAAAATTTCAGATATTTAAAATTAAACATTGCAATTGAATTTGTATTTTTTATTTATTTATTAGAAAGAGCAAAAGAGGCAGGTAGAGAGAAAGAGAATGGGTGTACCAGGGCCTCTAACACCTGCAAACGAATGCCAGACGTATGTGCCACCTTGTATATCTGGCTTACATGGGTCCAGGGGAATCAAACCTGGTTCCCTTGGCTTTGTGGGCAAGCACTTTAACTGCTAAGTCACCATTCCAGCCCATCCCAACTGATTTTCAATG
The DNA here is from genome assembly GCA_036346955.1 of Dipus sagitta. Lineage (NCBI taxonomy): Eukaryota > Metazoa > Chordata > Mammalia > Rodentia > Dipodidae > Dipus > Dipus sagitta. The sequence continues at coordinate 76,507,489 of CM070783.1, read as the reverse complement.
AATATTTTTCTTGGTAACAATATGTATTCAATTGTGTTCTCTGACAGATTCATAAGTTATGATGTAAATAATTAAAGATGATAGAGATGACAAATAATTAAGTTGGCAAGTGAACATCAAAAGATGTTTAAGGGAAGTTTCAAAAGATTACGTACATTCTAGAAGGAATTTCTATTCTGGTGACCAGTGATCTTCATTGTCAGAGCGTTATTTGGCTTAAGTGCAATGTTCTAGAAAATGAGAACCAATAAAGAAAATGTAGAAGGAATAACTAATATTGTGATGTTAAGGAAAGTGAAATGGCAAGTTAGAAGCAAATTCTGGATTTCTGAGAGGACATCCTAGACCCCACAGAAGGCAATGACCTAGTAGACAGCTCCTAAGAAAACATAAATATCTTTTTTCTTGTTTCAAAAGAAGGAGAATAGTTATCTATTAAATGGTTTAATTGGGATGGATCTGTTCTTTAAAGATTCTGTGTGGCTTGTAAGCAGGAATCAGTTCTTCATATAACTGACTTTTAGATAATGCTACATTTGCCACATGTAGATCTGGGAAAAAGGATTTTGATACTTAATGACTGTGGAGGCTCTTTTCATTCATGTGTTGTGTGCATGCATCTCCCTGCATGTGCCATCTCTATGCCTGGATAGAAGAGTATGTGATATAAACATCTGTGAGCCTGTCCCTGCTTCATGAGGAACTCATAGCAACCCAAGTTCTTAACATTATTACATGAGCCCACTGTGGTGGGAGCTGCCTGTTATCCCAGCATTTAGGAAACTGAGAGATGATGATTGTGAGAAAGAGGGCAGTCTGAGCAAGCAACTAAGAAATAAAATTCTGTCTCAAACACAAACCAATTAACAGCTAACTAAATGAAATATACTACAGACTGCTGCTCTGTAAGATCTAATTTCACAGGCCAACCATTTTGCAATATTTTCAGGAAGCAACCTGTACAAATGAAGGGATCCATATGCCAAATGTTTCTTCATTTGTGGAGGGGTGAAGTAAAGTAAAGGACAAATTTCTCTATGATGTAAAAGTAGACATGAAAACTTGTGGGTCTGGCTCATTGGTTAAAGGCCTGCCTGTCAAAGTTCAATTCCTGAGCTGTCCATGTAAGGCAGATACAAATGTCACACAAGTGTCTGGTGTTTATTTGCAGGGCCAAGATGGTCTGCTTGCTTGCATGCATGTGTGCACTTATACACACACACACACTCACACACACACACACACAGATAAATTAAGCTGAACTAAAACAAAACAAAGCAAAACAAAACAAAACAAACAAACAAAATACAACTAAGGAGCCATGCATGACGGCGCACGCCTTTAATCCCAGCACTCAGGAGATAGAGGTAGGAGGATCACTGTGAGTTTGAAGCCATTCTGAGAATACAGAGTGAATTCCAGGTCAGCCTGGGCTAGAGTGACACCCTACCTCAAATAAATAAATAAATAAACAACAAAACCTAAGGAATGAAAGTAATGGAGAGTTAAAGGGAAGATAGATGTTTTTTGACTATAGCTATATAGTAAGTTATGTTTTGTAAAAAGTGTCGCCAGTCTTTGTTAAGTACAGAAGCATGAAAAGAAATAATGATTGTCTTATAAAATTGAGTAAGTACTTAAGATTATTTGGAGAGATCATCTGCTGCAGGAATCAGGTTGCTGGAAGATAATTCTTCAGTGTTTTATAAACCACCTAAACATTATATACCATGAGCTAGTGTATGTATATATTATAGGTCTTAGAGTTTACCAATTTGGAGGGCAGTGGAAGTGCTGTCTAGGAAAGAAAACTAAATTCAAAGTCAAAATGAGGTATGCCCTGAAATGAAAAGCTTGCACAAAATGTCAAGATAGAAGATATGTTAGGTTTGTGAGCTCTGTCTACTATTCATTGTACTCAACTCTGCCTTCATTCAACCTAAGCAGTTACTTATAGGATATGAAAAAGATAACACTCCTTGAGAACTCATAAATTGTGTTTACAAAACAGATGAAAACCAATATGTTGATCTCTTGCAGTAGTTTTCTTATAAACAGTTGAATACATCTGCCTCATACCTTGAGAAGAATGTTGATATTGTTTTATATTTTCCCATATGCTCAAGGGAAACATGGTAATATCATTATATATAAATATATACATTCAAGCCGAATGGAAGTTATGTTTGAAAGATGTAACCTCTCATCATATGAAATGGAAGAAAAAAACTAAAAGGATATATACAGCAATATAAGAAGAGAGAAATAATATGTTTTAAGTAAAATACAAATTACCTCTACAAACAATGTGAATATATATATATATGTGGAGAGAGAGAGAAAGAGAGAGAGAGATCCACCCACACACATTACTTGATTCACAAAAACATCTAACTGCGGAAAAATAAAAACAATTTCATCCTGGAAGGAAAGGTTCACACTTTAATTTCATTGTGCCTACTTGGTACTCATTTCTAAATCATGCAACCATATCATCTTGTTGCAGATAATGTTTATTTTCCACTACTGACAAATGTTAAACTCTCAGTGTATGAGAATTTTGTTGATATATTATTCATTTCATTAAACAATATTTACTTAGATAAGATAGCAATTACTTGAATCCTAGGTGTTTCTCTATTTTTATGCAACTTTTTGCAACAAGAAATTTATGAGTGTTTGCAAGTGAAACATTATATAACTAGATGACAAACCAGGTTATATTTTCTATGTTGTGTACTATTTGTATTACAATAAACACTATCAAACATAACTTGTTTTTAATTGCTTAAAATTTTCCAGTATGCATTATTATTCTAATACCAAATACATGCTTATGTGAAAAGTAAATATTTCTTTAGGATTTCTGACTAAATAAGCAGATGTAGAATATTTAGCTCCAAATTAATTGGGAGAATTTCCTGATATCTTATAATTAAGTTGCCTTTAAATATGTTTGAACCCTCAGGCTAACATCTGTGGCTTCTTGCTGCACATGTTCCAACACGATTAGGTGATTTCAGTTCAGCAAAAAACCAAAAAGCTTAAGTTGAAGCAGGAATTATCCTAAGGGATCGTGGTTAAAAATGCATTCAAGAGGAGATGAACTATATCTGTTTCTTTTATGGTTTGGTGTAGTAAGTAATTGCTCATAACCAAACTCTTTATGAAGATAAACGACTGGTATAATGGATAGCCTAAAGATACTCAAAAGCACATAAACACAGAAATTCCTTTGTCCTGGAGAAAAATGCCTTCTTACAAATATAATTTGAATGCACAATTTAAATGCAAAAATAGTGGTTGAAAATATCCTAAAAAGCATAAGAAACTACTGCTACGGAATCCATTCAAAACATCTGAAGCCATTTGTCTTTCTGAATTGTGCCCAACATAAAGCTTTCTCACACAGAGCTCAACAGAAGTGAGCATCAGTCACACTCGCAACACTTATAATTCATTCTAAAGGAACAGCTGTTACTTGATGAAGAATGGATAGATGATAAGATGCCCAGTGTTTGTTTTTAGAAGTTATCACCCAAACAAGAATTGTTTGGAACCAGATGCTATAATAGAGAGTGGTCTGTTTCTTTTATTTTTTAGTTGATCATGCCATACAAGTGTTAATAAGATGCTTTATGTTTATTACACAGTGAAGTTTGACTGTTCAGTGTAATTTGTGCTATAATTGGATATTATGTTTATAGGTGGACAGTATACGCATTAGATCAATGAAAGGTAAATAAATTCAGTAAGATTACCTGAGATGGTGATAGATGATATACTTTGGCAGATAGCTCATAATGAAAATTCAGAAATGTAAGTATTGTGTTTTGCTATGCACAAAAATTCTCCTAATTCTTAGTGTACTAACTGTCAGCATTAAGACTGGAACTATACCATTGAAAGCCTAACATGCCTATGAATTTTGACTGAAAGCAGGGAAAGAGTGAAGCTTGTTTGGAAATTGGAACAAAAAAAAAAAAAAGATTTCAGCTTATAGGTGACTGGTTATCTTATTTTTAAGCATTTCCTCATATGTCCTAAACGAAGTACCTTTTAGTTTGTACTGGAATATTTTCTTATTGATGGTAAAAATAGTCTGTTATAAATGAATAACTCATACTAGAAAATCCTCAAGTTAGCATCTCTGTACTTGAAGTTAGAAAAAGGTGAGAGAAATTCCATTGTTATGTAGAGGGAGATCATAAGATGGTTTACTCTATATTACTATGCTCATGGAAAAATGCAGAGAAGTAGTTGAAATTTGTGTTTATGACATGTAACTTAACATCTTCAAGTATAAAGTTTTTTGTTGTTTGTTTTTGTACATAGGAGACATGACAGCAGTTTTGGACTTTTGAATACTAATGCTTCAAAAATATGTAAAGTATCACCCTATTGGAATAAATGATGTATAATTGACAAGTAGTGTTATAGGAATTTCTGGACAGATTAATACTCACCCATTCAAACAGAGGAGAGAAAGATTTATTCATAATAATGGGCTAATGCCCTGATCACTCAGTAATGGTGCCAGCCCTGAGTTTAGGTTTGTAAGGGAATTTATACAAAAGTATATATGTGGTAGTTGTGCAAGTAGGTTACAAAAGACTACAAGAATGTAACAGTTTGGCAAACCATATAATTACAATAGGGTGTACATGATACTTAAAATTTAAACCTGTAATAGATTGCAAATAAGGCAGACACCCTGTTTCTCTCTCCTAATTTACTTATTTTTTGTTGTTGTTGTTGTTTAATTTTTGTTTTATTATTTTTATTTATTTATTTGAGAGCTACAGACAGAGGGAGAAAGAGGCAGATACAGAGAGAGAGAATGGGCCCATGATTGATGGTAGCTTGATATTGGCAAGTGGGCCAATGTTTGGATATGGTTCTGACTTGTTTCCCAGCTCCAGTGATAGATCACGTACCACTTAGGAGGTCAGTTAGCCAAATTAAGAGCAGTTGGTTCCCCACCATGGCTGTGTGCCACTATTGCACTTGTGTGGGCATCACAACAGGTTATTTGCTGCAAAGTAGGTTAGACCACGAGTTACTTGGACACATATTGGTCATTTTCCCTCAGTCGCCCATGTAGCACCTGCTGGCACTAGAAGCGCTGTCTGTCTAGGGACAGACTGTCTTCCAACTTCCAGCCATGCCATTCTATTTTGCATGCCAACCACATAAGGCGTCTTCAGCAGTAGGGTATTAACACTAACCTTTGGTGGGTCATCAAGTACACGGACAGAAATCTGTCTGTCTTTTAGGGAACCTTGTAGGTCTCTCTGATCAAAAGCTCATTGTGGATGATAGCCCTATGCTGGTACTGGGAGTTACAGGTGAGTGCCCACTAAAAAAATTAGGAAAAAGATAACTAATATACAAGAGTTAGATGGAAGAGAGAGAGAGAGAGAGGGAGAAGGAGGGAGGGAAGATGTAGAAGATTAAGGTTAGTCGTGGTCCTACCCTCTCCAGTGTCTTGTGGTTCATGTGTTCCCTGTAAGGGCCTGGTGAAGGATCATCCATTTGGTCTGCCTTTTAGGAAGTAGAATGTTATGGTACCATTGCCATTTGGGTCTAAATTTGTGTTTCCCACCCCTTTGATGCCCTCCCCTCCCTCCCCTTCCATCCTAGTGTCTGGTGCATGAGATGCTTGCTAGATATGTAAAGTATCTTGGGTAGATTCAGGTTAGGTGTTGTAGATCAGTGAGACTATGTGGCAATTTTTTCTGTGTGATTGGGTAAGTTCACTGAGAATGATCTGTTCCAGGTTCAACCATTTTCCCTCAAATTTCATTGTGTCATTTTTTTCTTACTGCTGTATAGAATTCCATTGTATAGATATACCACAACTTAGTTATGTGTTCTTCTAGTGATGGACATCTGGGTTGATTCCAGCTCTTAACTATTACAAATTGAGCGGCTACAAACATATTTGAGCAAATCTCTCCAGCCTGTGGTTTGAAGGTTTTAGGGTAGATGCCCAGTAAGGGAATAACTGGGTCTGTTTGTATCTCTATGGTCAGCTTTTTCAGAAATCTCTATATTGCTTTCCAAAGTGGTTGTACCACCCTACATTCCCACCAACAGTGGATGAGTGTTCCTACTTCTCCACATCCTCGCCAGAATTTATTTTTATTTGATTTTTTGATGTTTGCTATCCTTATTGGGGTAAAGTGGAATCTCATAGTTATTTTAATTTGAATTTCTCTGATGATTAGGGATGATGAACATTTTCTTAAGTGTATGTTTGCCATTTGTATTTCTTCCTTTGTGAACTGCCTGTTCAGCACTTTACCATATTTTGTGAGTGGGGTGTTTGACTTCTTACTGTTTAGATTTTTGAGTTCTTTGTAGACTCTAGAGATTAGGCCTCTATCAGTTGGATAACCCGCAAATATTTTCTCCCATTCTGTGGGTAATCTATTGGCTTTGCTTATTGTATGCTTGTCTGTAAAGAAACTCTTCAGCTTCATGTGATCCCATTGTTTGAGTGATGGTTTAAGATCGTGAGCTACTGGGGTTTTGTTCAGGAAATCTTTTTCCATTCCTATATCATGGAAAGTACTTCCTAAATTTTCCTCCAGTAGTATTCAAGTTTCTGGTCTTATATTGAGGTCTTTGATCCATTTGGACTTGAGTGTAGTGCATGGTGAAATGTGTGGGTCAAGTTTCAGTTTCCTGCATGTGGTTATCCAGTTTGTCCAGCACCATTTGTTGAAGATGCTGGCTTTTTTCCAGCCTATATTGTTCGGGCCTTTATCAAATATCAAGTAGCTATAGTTGCTTGACACAAATTCCAGGACCTCAAGTCTATTCCATTGGTCTATACTCCTATTTTTATGCCAGTACCATGCTGTTTTTATTACTATGGCTTTATAATATAGCTTTAGATCAGGTATGGTGATGCCTCCAGAGGTATTTCTTTTGCTGAGGATATGTTTGGAAATGCGAGGCCTTCTGCCTTTCCATATGAAATTTGAGATCATTCTTTCTATCTCTGTGAAGAACACTGTAGGGATTTTAATTGGAATTGCATTAAATCTGTATATTGCCTTTGGTAGGATTGTCATCTTCACAATGTTAATTCTGCCTACCCAGGAACAAGGGATTGCATTTTCTCAAGTCATCCTCAATTTCTTTTTTAGGTGTTTATATGTTTTCTTTGTATAGATCTTTCACTTCCCTGGTTAACGTTATTCCAAGGTATTTTTGTTGTTGTTGTTGCTATTATAAATGGGACTATGTCCCTTATTTTTTTTCTGTGTATCTTTGTCATTTGCATATAGAAAGGCTGCTGATTTTTGTGCATTGATTTTGTATCCTGCTACTTTGCTATAGGAGTTATTCACCTTCAGGAGTTTTGGGATGGAGGCTCTCAGGTCTCTTACATATATAATCATGTAATCAGCGAATAAAGCTAACTTAACTTCTTCCTTTCCAAACTGTATCCCTTTCATTTCCTTCTCCTTTTGAACTTACTGAAATTTTTGAACTCTCTAACTCTTTCTTCCATCTTGTCTTCCAGATCAGAGTTTCTATCCTCCACTTGGCTGACTCTATTCTTGAGAGCTTCTAGAGAATTTTGGACTTGTTCAATTGAGTTTGCATTTTCTACTACTTTTCTATGTATAATTTCCATCCCCCTCTCAAGCTCCCTTTTCGCACCATTTTCTGATTTTCTTGATGATTCTTGGAATTCAACCTTGCATATCTTTATGTCTTCATTTAGCATGGCCAGCTGATTTTTCAGGTCTTCCTTTTTTTCACTCTCCCTCAAATCTCTTAACTCTCTTTGAACTCCTTCCAATTTCTTATCTATTAGTTCTAATTTAGTGATGGCAGCATCTGCATGATTATCTGTCCTTTGTTGCTTTCCTGCAAGTTCAACCAGTAGGATGGTCAGAGTTGCAATGCTCATAGCTTCTAATTGGTGTTCTGACCCTCATGGTTCTTCTATGTTTTGGTTAGATGTGTTCATTGTAGGACTCGGTGATATAGCTGGATTTTCTTGCATTTGATTTTTAATGTTATTTCTTTTGTGGTCTGCCTATGACAGTGTATGAAAATGTAATAGGTGGGTGTATAAGCCTGAGCTTGAGCACAGTGGGAATCTGAGGCAAGCTGGGGCTGTTGCCAAACAGCCTGGGCTTTGGCTCTCACTTGCCAAAGCGGCCTATCTACTGCCTGGCAGGGGCGCCAAAGTTGCCTGATTTCTGAAGTGATAATGTGCCAAAGCTTCCTGTGTTCGAGCTAGGACTGGCACTGAGGCACCAAGCACTGAAGCAGCCTGAACTCTGGCTGGGAACACGGGGACCCGGAAGCAGTCTGCGCCACAGGACAATGGTGGATGGCCGGTGTGGCAGACAGGTAGGGGGTGGTGCCTGAACTGGCGCACGTGAGAGTCACTGTCTGAGTTTCTGTGGCAGTTGCTGTGGGACTGGGCTCCCTCAGTAAGTTGGCGAGTGGATGAGTATGCGAATCAGTCTAAGCTTCAGCATGCAGGGATTGATTGGCCTGCTGGCGTGCAGCAGCAGCAGTGGTGGGCGCCAGTGGCAGCTGTGGAGCTGTGTACATGGCAGTTATTTGGGGGGGAGGGGTGGGCTACCTGCCTGCGAGGGGATCCCCGATTTCCTGTTTACCCAGCCTCTGTGCCCTCCCAGATTTCACTCCCCTGAAAGCCCCAATGAACCCTTAATATCTTGCCTTTCTTTCCCCAGGACTTGCAGCACAGCTAGGCGGTCACCATCTTGGCTGGAAGCTCATTATGTACTGTTTTGAATTTTATTTATTTTGGTTATTGTCATCTTCTTCATGTTAACTCCTGAGATTTGTTACCTGACTGTTCTGCATGGAATATTCCCTCAAGTATTCTCTCTAGCTTTGGCTTTGTGTTAATATAATTATAGTGTTGACTTTTTTCATGGAAAGTTTGTCTTTCACCATCTGTTAAGAGAGTTAATTTTGCTGGGTAATGTGTCTTGGGTTGGAAGCCATAGTTTTACAGACTTTGAAGTATTCTATTCCAGGCCCTTCTGGCTTTTAGGGTTTCCACTGAGAAATCTGATGTTATGCTAATGCGATTGCCTTTGTATGTTGTGAATTGCTTCTCTCTTGCTGATTTTAACACTCTTTCTTTTTTTTTTTTTTTTAATTTTTAATGGTTTTAACTATGATGTGTCTTGGAGAGTTTCTTCTTTGGTCCTGCCTGTTTGGTGTTCTGTGGGCTTGTTTTATCTGGGTGGGCATCTCTTTTGCAAGATTTGGAAAATTTTCTTCAATAATTTTGTTGAGTATGCTTGCTATGCCTCAGTTCTGGATTCCCTCTCTTTCTGGTATACCACTGATCTGGATGTTTGTTTTCTTTAGAGTGTCTCACAGTTCCCTTATATTCTGTTCACTTGACTATTTTAACTTAGCAAAGTTTTTGGCCTCCCAGTTCAATTTCTTCTGTCTTATCTTCCAGGTCAGAGGTTCTGTCTTTCACATGTGTAACTTTGTTGGTGAGTGGTTCTAGAGAGTTTTTCATAAATTCTCTTTGATTTTTGTTTTGTATTGTGTCATTTTGTATAATGTCCAACTCTTTTTGGAGGTATGATTTCAATTTGAATTCTGATTTTCTTGGTACTTCTTGTAGTTCATTCTTGAATTTGATCAAGTATTCATTAAGCTTAATCAACTGGTTGTTGTGGTCTTTGATTTTTTTTTTTTAATTTACCTTCAATTTATTGATATATCTTGGGAGAGTTCTAAAGTTTTCTTCCATCAAGTTAATCCTACTGTCAAAAGGTGATTGCTCTAGGAGACCATTCTAATCAATTTCATTGATACAATTGTTGGTTGTTTGATAGTTTGCTTCAACTTCAATGGCTTTTCTTTTTTTTTAAATTAGTGTCTCATTTTTTTGTGTGTTTTCATTTTGAGAATGAATTCTGTTCATTTCTCTATGATTTCATTGAAGGCTTCCATAGGAGGACTAGGCATCCTTGGAGGAGATCTCTTAGTTTTCTGACTTTTGTTGGTTTTTTTGCATTGTTGCTTACCCATTTTAGGAAGATATTTCATTTTATTTAGGAAGAAGCAAGTTTGTGTCCTTTGACTCATTCCCTTCTGACTCAGGTGAACAGGGATATTTGTACTTAGTGGCCAGTAAAGATACCAGAGAAAATGGTCTGATTCCACAGCTCACACAGAGGCCAGGTCTCCCTGACTAAGACACAAAGGGATCTACCAGGACCAGGGGATTTGGAGGAGTAAGGGAACAAGGACCTGGCCTACTTTGTGATGAGCCCTCCAGGACATAGACCTGTGCAGGCAACCTAGACTGTGGAGGTGAGAGGAGCCCAGACACAGGGGTCTGGTCTTCACTCCAGGGGGCCATGGCTGCCAACACACTGATGTTGAAGGAACTCAGACCTTGGCAGTATGAGGGGACTGGAAATATGCCTGGCCTTTTTACTTCAGACTGCTATGCCTGCCAATGCACTGACCATGCAAAGAACTTAAACCCCTATCATTCTTTTAAGGAAACTTGGAATTAGTTATTTTACACTGAACTCTAGACTACAGCTATCTTGAATTATTGGAAATGGATGGGAAATTACATTTATTTACAAACATTTATGAAATAATTTACAATTTAGAGACATTGTTTTTCAAGTGATAACTTTAATGCCATCTTTAAAAATATTTAAAAATGTTGCTTTATATCATTATTTCCTACCATGTTTACTATGCTTCAAAGAGAAAAAAATCTAAATTTGTTTTATATACAAGTCATTTTTATAATATTGAGTCACATCTAATTTTTGGAACTTTAGTGAGATATTCACTATATTAAATGATTACTCAGTAATTTCAGTAGTTCAGTATTTTGTTCTCATTATAAATCCTTTTTTCTAAGTGTAAAATTTATATTCTTTAAAACATTACAATTATGATATGAGAATTTATTTTAAAAATTAGAACCTAGGAAAAAACAATTCTATTTGCAAATGTGTTAAACATCATTATTACATCAACTATTTTAAGAATCCCCTAAGTTGCATATCATATATGTAAAATTGTTTGTCAGGTTATGGAACAGAACTATCAAAATGAATCATTAAAAATACAGAGAGCATAAAAATTATGTTTCTGCTATTCTCATTCTCCTTAATTAAAAAAAGTCATTGTTCTTAAGTACAAGGAATTCAATGAAGCATGTTTCCATCATCTAAAAGTTCTCTTTTCTGCTTGCATTCGTTTTCATCTAATAGTTCTCTGTTTTTTCTGTTGTCAATTTCATAAAAATATGCTCTTACCATATGTATTTCATTAGAAAATGAAAACCCATATGTAAAATCTCCACAATAGAACTTTTAAAAGTTGTCTTCACATTCTACTACCTGTGAGCTACCATTCCAACAAAAGTGACTTTCATCATTACCATTTGTCAGACAGAAGAATACATGTTAACAGTTGAAGTTACATTTTAATTTAGGTAAACAGTAGATGGTTTTGTGAACACACTATTTTGATTGATATTCTAAGAGTTGGGAAAAATTAATATTTTCTTCATACCTGGATGTTTGTGATTAAATACATTTTTGTCATGTTGTTAGGAGAGAAAGAATTATATATTTCTGGATATCTTCTGAAGGTAGAACAGCAAGACTTGTTGAAAGTTTGGTGGTCTGGGCTGGAGTGATGGCTTGGCAGTTAAGGTGTTAGATTCCCCAGGACCCACATTAGCCAGATGCTCAAGGGGCACATGCATCTGGAATTCATTTGCAGTGGCTGGAGGTGCTGGTGCACCCATTCTTTCTTTCTCTTCCTCTTTCTCTGTTAAATAAATAAATAAATAAATAAATAAATATATAAAAAGAAAGTTTGGTGGTCCACTCTATGAAAAAGAAAAGAGTTAGGAATGACCCCATGGCTTCCATATTATATTATACAAACAAAATATACACTCTAATTTGGAAATATTTATTTGGCTGTCAAATAGCAATACTATAGACAATTGTAAATAAGATCTTTATCTTCACAAAACATATAAATATAAGAGCACAAAACTGCAAGTTCTTGCCATAGACAGAGTGTTTAAACCATAGGACTGTTGCTCCTTTATCTTTTTAATTACATATTAAACCTATTATAACACTCCTCTGTTAATATTCCAAGCTTTTGCTTTACCTTGTTTCCAACTTTGAGATAATTTTCTGAACTCCTTTCATGCTCTGAAATTTCAGTAATATAGATTTGCTTCACTTTCAAACTGGTGCATCCATCCAATGCCTGTTTATCTTCTCAAATGATAATTCCTGCCATGATTTTTTAAATGAATAAAACAAATAAAATAGGGTTTCTATTTTATTTCATTTCACTGAACTCAACTATTCACTTAACCAAAAATAATTTGATATCATATATACTTACATAAATGTTTCCTTCTGTGTGTTTGTGTGTGTGTGTGTGTGTGTTTTAAAAAATATTTCAAGTTAACCTTATCAATTAGTTTAAATGAAATGGCCTCATTATCTACTGAAGCTCACTAAAGATCTCATTCAACACTCACTAAATTATCTCTTGCTTTTGTGAATTTAATGTTTACATAGTATGTACCTCATTTTCATGTATATGTATATGAAGCTGCTGTCAAACTATAACTGAGGATTAGATTTAGAGGTAATATTTTTAAATTATTTACCTGCAAAGAGAGAGAATGAGCACACCAGGACATCTAGCTACTGAAAATGAATTCCAGAGGCATGAGCCACTTTGTGTATATGCTTTTACATGGGTACTGTGGCATAGAACCTAGGTCTTTAGGTTTTGCAAGTAAGCACCTTAACCATAGGCAATCCATCGAGCACTGGAGGTAATTTTTAACACAGGGCTGAGTTAGGAGTGGTAGCACACACCTTTAATCCCAGCACTTGGGAGGCAGAAGTAAGAGGATTGCTGTGAGTTCAAGGCCACCCTTGATAGTGAATTCCAGGTCAGCCTGAGCTAGAGTGAAATCCTACCTTGAAAAAAAACAAAAATAAATAAATAAATAAATAAGGCTGGAATGAAGGCAATGCAATTGTACTATATTTTTTCATTTATTCCCTCTTGCTCATTTGACTATTCAAATAACCATAATTCTTTGGTAAAGAACCATATTTTCAGTAAATATAACATTAGGTATATTCATATACATATGACATACTGCTGTATTTTGTTACTCTTTGCTTTGAAAATTTCTATTTTGTGAGACAGGATGTTTCTGTAATTGATGTATAATGAATTTTCATCATATTTCCATTTGGCTTTCAACTAGGTCATAATAGTAAAAGGTGGCACTGAACAAGCATGGACTCCATAGCATCCTATGCTGCATCAGTTCATAGTTTGAATAAAGCATGGATAAATATCTGTTTTGTGGAAGTAATCACCAATAACTACAAAAGATTTGCACTTGTCTTCTCTGTCCTATACTCCATAAGCATACTAGAAAGTTATTCCAGTGCAGTGTTTCTCATATGAAACTACATATTCTGAAAATTATTAAATACATGTTTTCTTATCCATTCATTTACAAAACAATAGGAAAATTGGTATTGTAGTACAAGTAATTGTATCTACCCATATTGATCAAATTGTATAAAAGAAAGCTACTAAGTCATGTTTTGAAAATTGTTTAGTTATTTATTATTTACTTGCGTGAGAGAGAGGCAGAGAGACAGTGATACAGTGTGAGAGAGAGAGGGAGAATGGGTGCACCAGGTCTTCTAGCCAATGGAAATGAACTCCACATACATGGTCCACCTTTATCTGGCTTACGTGGGTACTGGAGAATTGTACCTGGATCTTTAGGCTTTGCAGTGAAGCACCTTAGCTGCAAAGACATCTCTCCAGCTCCTGTTTTTTTTTTTTTTTTTTTTTTTTTTGTTTAGTCTCCATGAGTTTATGTGTTTTCTTTTTTTTTTTTCTTTATTAGTTAGTTTTGTATTCAGCAAATACAGTCAGTTTGGTACCATTACTAGGCTCATCCATGACCTACCCCCTCCCCTTGGGCCCTCCTTGTTGAGGTATACTGGTCATGCATTGTGGAGTTAGCCCACAGTTATGGGTAAGCTAAATGTCTGTGCATATCATGACCCAACATGTGGCTCTGACATTCTTTCTGCCCCCTCTTCCACAAAATTTCCCTGAGCCATGTTGGGTTAATTTTTGGTCTGCTTCAGTGATGAGGTGTTGGGGGCCTCTGAGGCTCTGGCTCTCTGATTTGGTAGGAGTTGATTTCTCTCTGTGTTGATCTCCTTCGCCCTTCTGCTGGTATACAGTTTACAAGGAAAATAGCACCCTTGTTTATTTCTCCAATTTTTCTTAGTTTCAGCCGGGGCCCTTTGGAGGTATGATGGGGTAGCTCTCTCTTTGGATCTACATCTTTCTGAAAAAGAGAAGCAGATTCTCCAATGGAGAGTAAGTTAGCACCAGGACAAATGAGATAAGGCTTACTTTTTTTTTTTATAGAGAATGTAATAGGTATAGGCCCTCTTGTAGCCCATGACTGATGGTAGCTTGATTTTGGCGAGTGGGCTTATGTTCAGATATGGTTCTGACTTGTTTCCCAGCTACAGCTATGGGTCCCGTACCACTGAGGAGATCAGTTAGCCAAATTAAGAGCAGTTGGTTCCCCACCATGGCTGTGTGCCACTATTGCACTTGTGTGGGCATCACAACAAGTTATTTGCTGCTAAGTAGGTTAGACCATGCGGTGCTTGGACAGATATTGGTCATTTTCCCCCAGTCGCCCATGTAGCACCTGCTGGCACTAGACATCTTGACTGTCTGGGGACTGACTCTCTTCCAACTTCCAGCCATGCCATTCTATTTTGCATGCCAACCACATAAGGTGTCTTCAGCAGTAGGGTCTTACCACTAACCTTTGGTGGGTCATCAAGTACTCTGACAGAAATCTGTCTGTCTTTTAGGAAACCTTGTAGGTCTCTCTGATCAAAAGCTCATTGTGGATGATAGCCCCATGCTGGTACTGGGAGTTACAGGTCAGTGCCCACTAAGAAAATGAGGAAAAAGATAACTAATATACAAGAATTAGAGAGAAGAGAGAGGGAGAAGGAGAGGGAGAAGGAGGGAGGGAAGATGTAGAAGGTTAAGGTTAGTCGTGATCCTACACTCTCCAGTGTCTTGTGGTTCAGGTGATCCCTGTAAGGGCCTGGTGAAGGATGAGCCATTTGGTCTGTCTTTTAGTAAGTAGAATTTTATGGTATCATTGCCATTTGGGTCTATATTTGTGTTTCCCACCCCTTTGATGCCCTCCCCTCCCTGCCCTTCCATCTTAGTGTCTAGTCCACGAGATGCTTGCTGGATATCTAAGGTATCTTGGGTAGATTCGGGTTAGGTTCCAGCCCCTGTTTTAATACAAATAGTTCAAATAGAAATAATTCATGATACACACCACATGACTTAGAACAAATTTTTTCTTCATTTCCTATGAGATAGCTTAGTTACATGAGATGTTTCCAAGAATTTTGTTTGTTTTGCTTTCTATATAATAGATTCATTTTGAAGTAAGAAATATTTTTCTGTATCTACATTTGGAAAGAAGTTTATGAAAAAGTATCTACAAAATGATTCCAGAATTCTGAGAAAGTGCTCATTTTTTTTTCTTGCCTATTTAGCCATCTACCTACTAATCACATAGAAAGAAAAATGAATGAATCAGGCATCAAGTGCTCTGTCAATGTTTTCTCACAGCTCATCTTTCCAAGAGAACTTTCACCACATCTAGAGGATTCTCGTAATTTTTATGGCTCCATCAATTGAATAACAAATATCTCCTCATCAGCTTCCATTTTTCAACACAAGCAAATATTTATTTACATTGCTGGGATTGGTTGGAAGAATATAGATACAACTTCTTCTTACTCTGTAATTGTTTTCTTATTAGAATTTATGCTATACATTTTTCAAATCACAAAAGTGTGAATATTAGTTTAACCTTGAAATTTTGTAATATTTCAAAACATAAAGTGGATGTAGCTGAAACTCTTTAGATGCTCTCAAGAATCGAGTCAGCCATGTGTAGGATAGAAACTCTGATCTGGAAGACATTACAGAAGGAACAGTTCAAGAATGCAAAAGTTTTAATAAGTTCAAAACTATCTGTGGAAAGAACATAAAGAGATTGTGGGATACCCTTACATGTCCTAACATTTGGATCAGGGGAATACTAGAAAGGGAAGAAATTCAGACCAAAAGCATGGAGAGCTTATTCAAGAAAGTTATCAAAGAAAACTTTCCCACTCTCTCAAAAGAAAGGCTGAAAAAGATACAAGAAGCTAACAGAACTCCAAATAGATTGGACCAAAGGAGAAACTCTTCATGATATATTGTCATTATGACTCTAAACACTGACACCAAAGAGAAAATCCGAAAAGCCGCCAGGGAAAAACAGCACATCACTTTTAAAGGTAACCCCATCAGAATTACTTCAGACTTCTCAATAGAAACCCTGAAAGCTAGAAGGGCCTGGAATACAACACTACAAAGTCAAATAACCTATGGCTTCCAACCCAAACTACTTTACCCAACAAAAGTATCCCTCATAAAAGATGGTGAAAGAATAAGTTTCCATGACAATACTCTGCTTTACAATTATATGAACACAAAACCAAACCTACAGAGAGAATTCCAGGAATTTCTCCACATAGAAGAATCAAATAATCAACCTCAAATGCCTACAGGAAGCAGAACACAATAAGCAAACTCAGAGAAGTCACAAAAATCTTCAAAGGCCATGAAAACATCATACCACATAAACCAACACAATATCACAGGGATCAAATCAAATCTCACAGTCATTACCCTAAATATTAATGGCCTTAATTCACCCATCAAGAGACATAAGCTAACAAGATAGATCAGAAAATCTGACCTTTCAATATGTTGTCTTCAAGAAACCCACCTCGCCACTAAAGACAGACTCCTCTTCAGGGTGAAAGTGCGCAAAACGATACTCCAAGCAAATGAGAATAAGAGCCAAGCAGGGGTAGCTATACTAATATCAGAAAAAATAGATTTAAAACCAAAAATAATCAAAAAAGACAAAGAAGGCCACTTCCTACTTATTAAAGGAACAAACCATGAAGATGATACCACAATCATAAATCTTTATGCACCAAGCACAGGGTCACCACAGTTCATAAAACAAAACCTACTTGACAATAAGAGAGAAATAACCACCAATGCCATCATAATTGGGGACTTCAATACACCATTATCAGTAATAGATAAATCATCCAAACAGAAACTCAACAGGGAAGTGAGAGAGCTCAACAAAACCATAGATCACTTAGACCTAATGGACATCTACAGAACATTCCATCCCCAAACCACAGACTACATAGTTCTCAGCAGCCCATGGAACATTCTCTAAAATAGATCATATACTGGATCACAAAACCTGCCTCCAGGAAGATTTACAAAATTCCCACCTTGATACCAGATCACAATGCTATATTGATAGAAATTAACAAAAAAGGCTCAGCAAGAACCTCATCAGTGCCTGGAAACTGAACAGCACACTTTTAAACAATATATGGATAGTGGACAAAATAAAAAATGAAACTGTGAAATTTCTGGAAATGAATGCTGATGGGAACACATTATACCAAAACTTATGGTACACAATAAAGGCAGTCCTCAGAGGAAAATTCATAGCAATAATGCCTTCATAACAAAGACAGAGACATCCCAAATCAACACCCTGACCACCCACCTAAAGGCACTAGAAAAGCAAGAAGAATCGAACTCAAAAAGCTCCAGGCAGGAAGAAATAACTAAGATCAGAGCAGAAATTAATGAATTGGAAACTAAGAAAATAATTAAGAAAATTTACAAAACAAAGAGCTGGTCTTTGAAAAAATAAACAACATTAAGAAACCCCTGGTCGATTTGATCAAGCAAAAAAAAAAAAAAAAAAAAAAAAAGAAAGAAAGAAAAAGAAACGCTTCAAATTAACAAAATTTGAAATGAAAAAGTAGAGATCACAACAGACATAAATGAAATTGGGAGAATCATCAGGACTGATTTCAAAAACCTCTACTCCACAAAACTGGATAATGTGGAGGAAATGGATAAATTCCTGAACTCATATCATCTACCAGAGATAAACTCAGAGCAGATTAATCTCCTAAACAAACCTAGCACACTCACTGAGATTGAGAAGGAAATAAAAAACCCTCCCTAAAAAGAATAGCCCAGCTTCTCAGCTAAATTCTATCAAACCATCATGGAAGAACTCAAACTATTCCAGACAATTGGAGAACAGGGAAAGCTCTCCAAGTCCTTCTATGAGTCTAGTATCACCCTAATTCAAAAACTAGGCAGAGATGCCACAAGAAAAGAAAACTACCAGCCTATTTCCCTGATGAACTTAGATACAAAAACCCTGAACAAAATCCTTTCAAACTGAATCCAACAACACATCAAAAACATTATCCACCTTGATCAAGTGGGATTCATCCCATGCATGTAGGGGTGTTTCAACATAAGGAAATCTGTCAATGTAATACACCATGTAACAAGGTTAAACACAAAAACCACATGATCATTTTGATAGATGCAGAAAAGGCCTTTTCAAAATACAACATTACTTCGTGATCAAAACATTGGAGAGAATTGGCATGGTCAGTTCATATCTTAACATAATAAAGGCTATATACCCAGCTCCTAAAGCCCAAATAATACTTAATGGAGAGAGACTGGAGGAATTCCCATTCAGATCAGGAACAAGACAGGGGTGCCCACTCTCACCTCTGCTCTTCACTATAGTCCTGGAAGTCCTAGCTCAAGCAATAAGACACGAGAAAAACATAAAAGGGATACAGTTTGGAAAGGAAGAAGTTAAGTTAGCTGTATTTGCAGATGGCATGATTCTATATGTAAGAGACCTGAGAAACTCCACTCCAAAACTCTTGAAGGTAATTAACTCCTTTAGCAAAGTAGAGGATACAGAATCAATGCAGAAAAATCAGTAGCCTTTTATGTGCAAATGACAAAGATACAGAGAAAGAAATAAGGGACCTGCTCCCATTTTCAATAGCAACAACAACAACAAAAATAAAATACCTTGGAATAACGTTAACCAAGAAAGTGAAAGATCTGTGCAGTGCCAACATAAAAACACTCAGAAAAGAAATTGAGGAGGACTTGAGGAAATGGAACGACCTCCTATACTCCTGGATCGGCAGAATTAGCATTGTGAAAATGGCAATCCTACCAAAGTCAATATGTAGATTTAATTCAATTCCAATTAAAGTCCCAATATTGTTCTTCACAGAGGTAGAAAAAAATGATCTCAAATTTCATATGGAAAGGCAGGAGGCCTTGGATAACCAAGCATATCCTCAGCAAAAGAAATAATTCTGGAGGCATCACCATATGTGATGTAAAGGTATATTACAAAGCTATAGTAATAAGAACAGCATCATACTGGCATAAAAACAGGAGTATAGACCAGTGCAATAGAATTGAGGATCTGGACTTTGGGTCAAGCAACTATAGCTACACGATATTAGGCAAAGGCCCTAACAATATAGGCTAGAAAAAAAGACAGCATCTTCAACGAATGGTGCTGGACAAACTGGATAACCATATGCACGAAATTGAAACTTGATCCACACATCTCATCATGCAAATCACCCAAGTCAAAGTGGATCAAAGACCTTAATATAAGACCATAAACTCAGCTACAACTGGAAGAAAATGTAGTAGGAACTTTCCATGATATAGGAATGGAAAAAGACTTCCTGAACAAAATCTCAGTAGTGCAGGATCTTAAGCAATCACTCAACCATTGGGATGTCATGAAGCTGAAAAGTTTCTTCACCGACAAACATACAATAATCAAAGCAATAGATTACCCACAGAATGGGAAAAAAATATTTGCTGAATATCCAACTGACAGAGGCCTAATCTCTAGAATCTACAAAGAACTCAAAAACCTAAACAATAAGAAGTCAAACAACCCACTCACAAAGTCGGGCAAAGAGCTCAACAGGCAGTTCACAGAGGAAGAAACACAAATAGCAAACACGCAATGACAAAAATGCTCATCATACCTGATCATCAGGATAATGCAAATTAAAACTATGAGATTCCACTTTATCCCAGTAAGGATAGCAAACATCAAAAAATCAAATGAAAGTAAATGCTGGCCTGGATGTGGAGAAGTAGGAACACTCATCCACTGTTGTTGGCAATGTAAGATGGTACAACCACTTTGGAAAGCGATCTGGAGACTCCTGAAAAAGCTGACTATAGAGATACGAACAGACCCAGTTATTCCCTTTCTGGGCATCTACCCTAAAACCTTCAAGCCTCAGTCCAGGGAGATTTGCTCAACCATGTTTATAGTGGCTCAATTCGTAATTGCTAAAAATTGGAATCAACCAAGATGTTCATCACTACATGAATGGATAACTAAGATGTGGTATGTATACATGATGGAATTCTACACAGCAAAAAGAAAAAAAAAATGACACCATGAAATTTGAAGAAAAATGGTTTAGCCTGGAACAGATCATTCTTAGTTAACTTATCCAATCACAGAAAGATAATTGCTGCATATTCTCACTCATCTATAGCACCTAACCTGAATCTACCCAAGATGCCAACATAGCCAGCAAGCATCTGGAGGACTGGACAATAGGGTGGGTGTGGAGGGAAGGGAAGGCAAGGGAGGGGGCTGGAGACACAAATCTGGACCCAAATGGCAATGGTACCATAAAATTCTACATCCTAAAAGGCAGACCAAATGGTTGAACCATCACCAGGCCCTTAGAGGGAACACCTGAGTCACAAGGCCTGGAGAGGGTATTATGAAGACTGTCCCTAATTTTCTACAGCCCCCCCTCCCTCTTCTGTCTTACTCTTTTATATGACTTATCTTTTTACTCCTGCTCTTTGTGGGCACTGACCTGTAACTCCCAGTACCAGCAGGTGGCTATCGCACACAATGATCTTTTGATCAGAGAATCATATAAGATTTCCTAAAAGATTGACAGGTTTCTGTCAGAGTACTTGATGACCCAACAAAGGTTAGTGGTAAGACCCTACTGCTGAAGACACAATATGCAGTTGACATGTAACATCGAGTGACATGGCTGGAAGCTGGAAGAGAGTCAGTCCACAGACAGTCAGCGTATCTAGTGCCAGAAGGTGCTACATGGGCGACTGGGGGAAAATGACCAATATCTGTCCAAGCAACTCATGGTCTAACCTACTTAGCAGCAAATAATCTGTCATGTTGCTCACTCAAGTGCAATAGTGGCGTACAGCCATGGTGGGAAATCAACTGCTCTTTTGTTGGCTAACTGGGAGCTGGGAAACAAGTCAGGACCACATCCAAACATGATCTGCTCTCCTTTATCAAGCTACCACCAGTTGTGGGCCACAAGAGGGCCTACACCTATTAAATTCTCTCTAAAAAGATAATGGCTATCACATTTATCTGATGCTAACTTTACTCTGTGTTGGAGAATCTGCTTCTCTCCACCCCATCATACTTCAAAAGGGCCCCAGATGAAATTAAGAATAATTAGGAAAATAAGCATGGCTGCTGTTTTATTTCTGAATCGGATACCAGCATAAGGGTGAAGGAAATCACCACAGAGAAGAATCAACTACTGCTAAATCAGACATCCAGAGACACAGAGGCTCCCAAGACCTCATTACTGAAGCTGACCTAAAATAAACTCAACATGGCTCAGGGAAATTTGTGGAAGAGTGGGTATGGGTGGAAAGAATGTCAGAGCCACAAGTTGGGCCATGATACACAAAGACATTTCTTCCTATCCATAACCAAGGGCTATCCCCACAATGCATGACCCCTATACCTCAACAAGGAGGGGCCGGGGGAGGGGGTAGGACAGGGATGAGGCTAACAATGGCACCAGCTTGACTGTATTCATTGAGTCAAAACTAATTAATAATAAAAGTAATGTTATTATGAAAAAGATATGTCCTATATACATAAGTGATAAATGTTTGCTAGTACTAATACATCAATATCAAATATAAAATAATGTAAAAGTGACTAATTCAAACTGTTCCAAGTATTAAACTCATTATTTAACACTCTGTTAATAAACATCAACCTACACTTTTGCCAACTTATACATGGGTGACTTCTAAATGATGTTGATGTTTGTAAAAATAGCTTTTAGAAAAATCACAAACTGATTTTATGTCCTGAAGTGAAGACTCTTAGAGCAGCTGTCCTCATGGTCCTGTCAAAATATATACTCTTTTCATAAGTGGATGTCTGCATGATAACTCATTTACTTATATTTGATTTGTCATGTTTTATTTTTCAAAATAGGAGTTGGCATCACTTATGATTTTCAGTTAAAATTGTTTTGATTACTTACTCATGTTAACAATGTATGTGCAGAGTGTTTTTGTAGGACAAAAACTCATGATTGCATGATTACTAGTTTAAACAGTGAAACAAGTCTGGATAATTAAATTAAAATATGATATACAGACTTACAATCATCATGGAATTTTCATAAAGATTTCCAAATATGTAAAACCAACTATGAACATTAGGGTTTGTAAAGATACTGTGCTACAATGTAAATAGTGATGAAAACTCCAATTGTCCTATAAATATTGGAATGCTGTTAACAAATTCTAAATAACGTGTTTCCTGTTCTAATATCATTTGCAAAACCATGATGATTAAGAAAACTTAAAAGTATTTAAAACAAGTTTGCAGTTTAATTGTCCATTTCCACTGGCAGAGGACTACACAAGCCGAGCAATGTTAGAAGAAAACCTTCCTGGAACTCTCAGTGCTCACAATAAAAACCATCTTTTAAAAATTTCTTCTCCTGGTGGAGAGTTCAGCCCACAACCTTCTGTTCTGCTCTTACTCTTATGTGAAAGGATTATAAGCCTTGTTTTATTTAATACAGCCAAATTCTTACCATGTGGAGGGTACCAATTTCTGGTAATGACATCCTCAGGTTGAGTGCTGGATAGAAAGGAGACCTGAGTTTTTTTTTTTTCCTCTCTTAGTGTTCATATCTCAAAAGACAAGTTGTTTTAGCATTTTTTGATACCTACAGGTCATGAAAATTTGGACCCATGAAGTCAGTGGTTCCTGGAAAGCTTTTACATCATTCCAAGTAAGAATGAAGACTTTTCAGTTGAGGGTAAGAGTTCTCTATTATAAACAGAGGAAAACAAACAAACACTTTTTAAAAACAATCTTTACCTATTTAGAGCCTAACTATGCACTGGAACCATTGGCTTAATTCCTTGATTGCACTGAGAAATACACGTGGAAGAAATTCAAACACAAATTATTGAAGGATCTGTTTCTGTCTGGGATCATGTAAAATGCACATTAATAAAGATGACTATTATAAGCCAAATAAATAGGTTCTCTAACTTATATGAATTTGATAGCAGTGGAGTTCATATAAACAGTGTTTTAAAGACCAAGGAAAAGCTTGCATGAAATTTGTTAGAGAATCATATCCACCATGTATAAGTAAGTATGTACAAGATTGGATTGGCCACAATAATGAAAAGAGTCCTATGTCAGCAAAAAAAATGAAATCACTAAACTTCCTTAACAATTAAACATTTAAGTACACATTGAAATTGACTTCATTTGTAGTCCCTTCCTTGATGACTTTTTATAAATAACATTACATACTTGTCCTCTTGGCCTCCTTAAATCTTTATAGTACTTTAAATTGTTTCATTGTCTGTCCAAAAGCATACATAGGTGACAGATAGAATGATAGATAGATGATAAATACATAGGTGTCTAGAAATTCTTCCCGTTTACCTTATTTAAAATATTATGGCTTAAGCTGGGCGTGGTGGCGCACGCCTTTAATCCCAGTACTCGGGAGGCAGAGGTAGGAGGATTGCTTTGAGTTCGAGGTCACCCTGAGACTCCATAGTGAATTCCAGGTCAGCCTGGGCTAGAGTGAGACCCTACCTTGAAAAACCAAAAAAATAAAATAAAATAAAATAAAATAAAATAAAATAAAATAAAATATTATGGCTTAACTATTAAAGAACTTCTGTAACAACTATTTCAATTTTTCTACTAGCTCTTATGAGTTGTGTTTTTAATGCAGATTTCAGGAACCCTGTGAAAGTTAACTGAAGTGGAACATAGTTCTGAAGAATCCTTGAGAAGAGAAACATAGGTAAGCAAGCCTCAAAAGTGTCCTCAACCACTCTTGATTTGAAAGTATGCATGACATTTAGGCTATTAGTTATAGATGCCCATAATAATGAAAAATAATTTCAAACAGTCAGCCAACAAACATATTTGAGAGACCAGGGAGCTTTTTTGATGGGAAATACCAACCAAGTTAGTAACAGTAAGCAATCTTCTTAGATTTACTAATTGGTATCTTCTGAAAATGTCTCCTGTGTTCCCTTCATGGAGCTCCAAAACTAGGTCTGATTTGGAACTTCCTTAATTACAGCACATTTCTTACAGAAATTAATATTAAAAGTTTATTATGCCTTAATTTTCATTTTCTTTAACATATCACAGTAAATATTTCTGAGTTTCCAGTGTCTGGCTGCTTGTATAAAAGTCAGTGAAACAAGGAGAAATATAGCGTCAACTCCAGTCTGGAAAGTGATTCACTTTACAGAACCAAGTATCTCAGTCATGCAGAATCATGGCTGTGAACTGTTAATGGTCTGTTTGTTGCATTTGAAGAGGACTGTTGTTATTTGAATTAGGTGTTCCCCCATAAACTAATGTGTTTTGAATTCTTACTTCACAGATAATGACAATTTGGGCCATGGAGACTTTCTGGAAGGGATGGGTTGTTAGGGGCTAACTTATAGGAATAATAGCCAGATCCCCCATTGTAAGAATCCTGCTATTTTTCCTGCTGCTTCTTGGTACTTGCTGTGGCAAAGAAGCGCTGTTCAGCTTCTACTCTGTCATCTTTGCCCTGCCATGATGGGTATTCTTCTGGAGACCATAAGCTAAAATAAATAACTTTTCACCCATCAGCTGCTTTTGGTTGAGTACTTTCTGCCAGCAATGAGACAGTAACTACAATAAGGACATTTTTTCTATCCAATGGTAAATGTCTGTGTTATAATGGGGTATTGAGATTTCTAGTATGAAATTTGACAGACTGATGGGTTCTGGGGATGAAACTAAACATTCTTGCATGAGGATACAGATGATAAAATATCTGGGATTTATTTTTAGGAAATGTAGGCATTTTGAGGTAGTTGAAAAGTAATAATTCTATATGCTTACAAGTTGGAAATGAACTTTGCTCATTTACTGTTCAAGGCTCGTAATGATCTTGGTAATTGAATAAGATAATTCCTACCTGAATTGTATAATTATTTGTATTACTTTCGAAGATATTGATCTCCCTTCCTTGTAAGTAAATCATGGGACACAATATTAAACAATAAAAAATATCATGGAAATATCCTTCAGGGCATAATTCTCAGATAATTAAAAACAACTTATCTCTATGTATATCTCACTTGCTTTGCTTCCTTTTTAAAATAACAATGCATACCAGATCTATAACCAATTCTCTTGCAAAAATAAAGCTTAAAAGTTTTTACATTAAGTTTATAAAATTTTCTTCCACAATTGAAAATGATCAATATTCTATTTTATTAATTTAGCCCGGATTTAGCTGCCTATAATTTAATCTGAGTCTTTGGAAGACACTGCCATTTTAAAGGATTAATTTTTATGTTAGCCAGAAAGTTCGTCTTTTCAAACAATACTAGTCATGTATAAGCAAAACTGCAATGCAATGAATATCTCTGCCTAGCTAAGCATACTGAGACAGTTAGCATTGGGTAAAATTCCCTAAAAATATCTATTTCTTCACTTCCATCAACTTTTCACTTGTCTTATCCACAGTCATCAGTCCTTACTTGCTGCTATATATGCTCTTCATGCTCTTACTGTGTGCTTTGGTACCTACGTTGATTAATGTGGGATTGCAAGCTTGAGAAGAATAGGACATGTCTAATGGATCAGTGAGGCACTCTTGTCTCTCTTTCTGTGACAGCATTTCCAGAGACAATTAGATGTTGACAGCACTGACTTAGTCAATCAATCAATCCATGATGGACTCATCACATGACAATATCACTGGTAAATGGTCATCAATAGTGGGGACAATTAGGAGGAAGTACATTACTGGAGGTAAGTTTTAGGGCTTTATTTCCTTGAAGCTACTTGCTTTATCTCCTTTTTTTCTTCTCATTAATTGACATGTGAAGAACAATTTGCAACATTTTCCTGCTGATACTATTTTCTGCCCAACTGAGACAGGATGGAATAGAGTAACTACAGACTGAGCCCTGTGAGACAACATAAAAACTCTCTTTATGTGGCTTTCTCAGTTGTTTTTTTTTTTTTTTAAGTTTGATTGTAGCAAAGCTATAGAAACACAGTGCCATATCAATCCAGTTTCTATTTAACATAAAATTTCATGTGTTTGCAATTTAAATTTTATATTATATAAACAGCAATAATTTTCTTCTATAAAAAACTAATTGTTTGAAAAAATGATGATTTGTAGTCCAAACTATTGGGGTTGTTGCTATCTCATACAAATTAGCATATATATTAATCTGAATATATGTTTATGTGTACTTTTATATTTTATGCATATGCACCTTTCTGTTACTTAGAGCATGGACTATTTTTATCTTTTTAAAAATATTTTATTTATTTATTTGAGAGAGATATACAGAAATAGGCAGGTAGACAGAGAGAATGGGTGTGCCAGGGCTTCCAGCCACTGCAAACGAACTCCAGATGCATGTGCCCCCTTGTGCATCTGGCTAACCTGGGTCCTGGGGAATCAAGCCTCAAACCGGGGTCCTTAGGCTTCACAGGCAAGTGCTTAACCGCTAAACCATCTCTCCAGCCCTTATTTTTATCTTTAATGTATATATTTTATTCCTAGACATGGAAAGGAGAGATTAAAATTTTTAATTGACATTTATATTTACTTACTTGCATAATATAATTTTTATTTATTTGTTTGAGACACAGTGTTGCTATATAGCCCAGGGTAGCCTCAAACTCCTCTGGACTCAGCCTCCTGATTATTAACAAGACAGACTTCAGATCTTTCTTTGGCTTCTACTCTGTACTTTCCTCTGCCAAACACACAAGTCAAATACCTTTGTTGTTCTTTTTTAGAGCTAGGGTCGTGCTCTAGCACAGGTTGACCTGAAATTCACTAAGTTGGAGCAGGTGGCCTTAAACTCATGATGATTCTCCTATCTCTGCTTCCTGAGTGCTGAGATTAAAGGCATGTGCCACTAAGCCTTGCTCAAATCCTTTCAAATTCAACTTTGCTTATGTTATCAGGACATGAACAAAATGCACATAACCTTTCTACCAGAATAGCATGCAAATTCCTTTTACCCCAGCTCCTGACAAAAGCCTTCATCTCCTCTGAAACCTCTTTCCTACTACCAAAAGTTTGTACTGTTCATTGCTACAATGAACCTGACCATGTGGCTTTTTTTATCTTATGGAACTATTTTGCCACATTAACAAATGGAGGAAACATGGCATTAAACAAAGAGATACCAAGACTATATATGCTAAAAATAATCCATGTAAAATCTTGTACACAGTTTAAAAGATCATGATTGAGAAAAGATTGCAAAATAGGAAACATCATTGGTATTAAGAGGGCTATGGAGTTCTGGAGTGGCAATTTGAATTAATACATGAACAAAAAAATAAATAATTTCATTCCAGGTGCTGAAAAGAGAATTTGCAGTCTGCAAAATGGAGTTCTCAAAGATGAGATTTTGGAAACAATTACGAAAAGTACTGGGAAGTCAGAAAGCAGAAAAGAAGCCTTTAAGATTAATGTGGATGGTGAGTTACCCAAGAATCTACCAGACACATTAACTGACCAAAGAAGAAAGGTGTACATTCTGTTCCTCAGAATTTCAGAGTGAGAATTGGCCCAGTGTGAGGACAGCTATTGAGAAGCAGAAACTCTGGGCTCATAGCCATACTCCAGACTCTCCAGAGCAGTCTCAGAAGGCACTGCTGCCCCCATTGCCAAACCTGAGAAGCAATGTGAGTGCTCACCATCTGAGGTTTGCATTTGCACAGAAAACTGAAACTGTTAGTATGTTATCGTGCCTTGAAACTCAACAATGTGTCAAGCAAAACTATCTCATATAGAAAAAATATATACATGTTAGAGTTAGAGTGATAGTGGCCTGAAGTAATGTGTGGCTCGGTCAATACCTGCCAGAGATGACTCTAGCAGCAGTGACATTTCACATTGCACCCCTATATGATGCTCTGTGCTGGTTTGTGGTGCCTCTCATATGTATATTGTACATTCTATTCCAATTATCAAACCAGGCAACAGTTCCAGCTAGAGATACATTACTAGACATTGTACTCAAATGTAATTGTATTTCAATAAAGTTTTGAAGTTTATAATAATGACAGAAACAGTTATTAAAGTAAAAATCCTACATATGTAGAATATAGAACTGGCAGAAATTTGATGTGACACTTCTCATGGTGCTCGGGGACACTTGAAGTCAACTCTGTATGCATTTGTGCATTGTAATTGCTGAATTTAAAATCCTGTCTGAGGCATCTAGTCATTACTTACCAGTGTGCCACAGTTTAATTGGAAACACTTTTAAAATGTTTTTAGTGGTTGATATGGAATAATTAATGGCTTCTATTGCAAAGCAAAGAGAGTGGCTTAGGAGAATTTATCCTTTTCATCTGTGAATCTGATGAGAATTCCATTGTTATTACCATATCTCAATGCTGTCTCCTTAGTTTGTTGCTTTTATGTCTCTAGGATTTTTTTTATTCCTTTTAATATGTGAGAGGACTCAAAGCTGTAATGAATCCCTGACAGTTAAATGGAATAAACAGTCATCCATTTCTTTTGAGGATTTTAACTGGTTTGTTATATATTGCTTCTGCAAACCTTGCTTTTAGTAGAAATAAAACAGCAGGACTAACTGTGATAAGTTACATATTCTCATCACAGGGCAAAGAGGCTGATGAATCCCATCTTCAATGTGTTAAGCATCTTGAAAAATGTAAGGATGCATATTGAGACAATAGGGAAATTTAAATTAGAAATGACTGCCATTTTTACTCTTAAGTATTGGGGTTGTATTCCCTGGGTGGGGGGATGGCATAATTTCTTCCTGCTTACTTCTTGCAACATCTTTTCCACTATCTCAGGAAAATATAGTGTATTTCTGAGTGTCTGTGGGCAGTCTCATATGTCACAGGCTAATTTCTGGGATTATTTCAAACTTCTATGTTGATATTATATTTTTTCTGTTTTATATATCATTATATTTTACAAATGATTTAAACATGAAGCATATATAAAAACAAAACAATTCATTTGATATTCCATAATATCCATAGAAAATTCATGATGAAATAAATAAGAAAAGTGTTCATATTTTGTTTTATAATGACACACTCTTATTTTATTTTGAAAATTGATATTAGTACATTAAAATAATTTTAAGTCAGCAAAAACCATTATAACTTTTTATAAATAATGTCATTGCTTGTAGATCATATGAAACCTTTTTGTGTACATCTGCATTAGAAGAGCTTATATAACAGACCATGAGAACCATTATTTGGAGCTGTTGATGAAAAGTACATGCTGGTGACTTGACTAAAACTTTTTTAAACTAAAAAGTAGCCAATGACAGGCAAGAAAGGTAAATCCGTACAGTGTTTGCTGGCTAAGCTTAAGAGCCTAGAATAAGATTCATAGACCTGATCCAGGTTAAAAAAAAAAAAAGCTACATATACTGCTGCATATTTGAAATACTGCATTGAGGAGGTAAAGAAATGCTACACTGTGAAATCCAAACAAATGAGATGCCCTATGTCCAAAAATGTAGAGCTCCTGAGGAGCCACATCAAAGGTTGTTTTCTTATTGCCACATGCATGTATACATGGGCTAATACTTATGAACATGGGTGCACGCACACACATACACACACACACACAGACACACACACACACACCATGCCAATAAAGTTAGGCATAGTGGTGCACACCTGTAATGTCTACATTGTACAGGCTGAAAGTTGAAGGTCTGGGCTATGTAACAAGTCACAGGCTAGCATGGGCTAAAGAGTGAGATCCCATCTTAAAAACAATAAAATCAAAATATGTGAATGGTTAGAGTACCAAATGAATTCTTTTCAAGTGAAATTATTTATCCCTGGGTACCTGTTATGTTATATCTTATTTTGAGATACTTCATATTAAAACTTCCAAGAACAAAAAGAAAATTGTAGCTGAGCCATTATGGCCAGCATTTGTTTTAACAAATTCTGAGGTTTTAATAAAAATTCAATACTCCACTTTATATTAAGATTGATTGTGATGTCTTTTTTTTAATGTAATGGGATAGTGATGTGGTTTTCTGCTGAGAAAGAAGATTGTTTCTAACTTTGAATTATGTTGGGTTTTAGAGGCAATAAAAAGTGTGGGATTAACTTAATGGCTTTTCTACTCTTTAGTTCTGAAATATTTATTAACCTCAGACACATTTTATGATGAATAATGACTATTAATAATTTTTAGTATAAAAAGAGTTAACTGCTTATGATTCTTCATTTCAAATTTAGGGTATTCAGCAAAAATATCAATATTAATTGAAATTTTTACTCAATTAAATATGTTTTATTGATTTTTCTCCTATATCCATAATGTTTATGTATGGTCTCAAGCTTACTATTTTAATTCTAATGATTATGTTTGACAATAGCCAAATAAACATGTAATTAGAGAAGCAAAATAAATGTATACAGAACACAGAGTACTTTACAAGCAAATATTAATTTTACAAGCACATATGACATAAAAATAATTTTTATGTAAGAATCTGTAACTGATGAAATTTGTATGCACAGTGATGACACCAAAGAAATTAAAATTATTGAAAAATTTTAAACTATTTGTAAGAAATAAATACAACAATTTAATGATAAATTTAATAGACACGAATTCAACATGCTAGGAGGAATACAAGGTTTTCTGGAGTCACAACATTATTAAATATATAGTACTTAAAACATAGTTTGCATGAATGGAAAGTACAAGAATGGAGAAAACAGTATCCTTTTACTAGATATGGGGAATAATTATTTTTCCTACAAAACAAAAATTCCCAAAATATGATATCAGATGAAATAAAATGTTTTATAGATGTCAAAAAGATATTTTAGGATTTTATGTAGCATATTTGACTTATGTAATAATCAACATAAGTAATAATGCTGAAATCACAATATCTCTAAACCTTGAAACAAGAAGTTATTGCTGGATAACATTATAAATATGTAATCTGTAGTCTCTAGCAGGATGACCCATTCTATTTCTTCTGTGATTTGACCATGTTTAAAATATAGGCCTTGAAGTTACTCTAAAGATGTTTTGATTTTAATTGAACACATGGAGAGAAAAAGTAAATATCAAGAGCTATGAATGAAATGCTTATTTAAGCCAAGCCTGTAAGAAAGCTATAGGATTTCCATTAGGATTCAATAGCCTAAAATCTACATTTGTATTAAAAAAAAACATACAGAAGAGTATTATGAACATTTTCTCAACTTATTATATATAAAAAAATCACCTTATTTTGTTTTCAGCTCACAGATTCTATTAAAGTCCCTTGCATTCAATTTAATGGCTCTCCAGATGTCTATTAGGTACATATGCTGCTGTCTTGCCAATGACCCACATTTCATTTCTTTCATCTGAATACAGAACATGTTCTGTAGAAGTGAGCTCTCCACATGTCACTTTTCTTCAAGGTGGATGGTCCCATGACCTCATTTAGGCCTGATGTGGTTATTCTAAGTATAGTCCAGTTCTTTTTGTCAGTGATAAGAGAGGGGAGAAACAGATATATGATCAAAACTAGTATAAAGATAAATAAACAAAATATCTGAGATATTAAGTGAGATGGAAAAAGTTGAGCTTTCTCCTAGTATTTCAGAGTACTCTAGTATCTGGATATAATACCTTAAACTTCTGCTTCCATATTCAGAGTGAGGGAAAAACAGAAAACAGCTGAGGTCCAGACACAGAGGGCAAATAAGAAATAGGGTGTCCTTTATCAGTGAGCACAGTGATTGCAAAGCTAATTTTATTTCTTGAATGAAATATGTATTTACAAAAGTTAAAACTCAGCTTAGGAAAAAAATACAGTTACCCATTTTTGTAAGACCTGAAGTTGTCTAGAACAGAAAATAACAGAAGAGAAGGTTTTATATAGCAGATTGTTTCAGGAAAGTACATAAGTTTATTTAAGTGACTAAAGAAATGGTCAGTGTAAATTAGAAATCAAGAATGCCTATATTTTAGATTTACACTAATGTGTGAATGATAGTTTTTTTTTTTTTTTTTAATGACAGGGAGCTGAGAAATAAAGTGTATTTTACATGGGGAAAGCTTTTATTGGATTAGGCATATAATATCAAATAGGAAGTACAGAGTAAACAATTACCTGTATAAGTAGATGTAGAAAGTGACAGTACTTCTTTGTGGTTTACGATAACTGGGATATTTAACAATGGAAAATATATTCTGAGACATGAAAGACTACGTAGATAATAGTTTATTTATTTTCTTGAGAATGAAACCATAGTGATGATTCTTTGGATTTTTACTAACTGTATGCTATAGATATAGCAAGAGAACAATCAGATAAAAAGTAATTGTAAAAATAGTAAACCTTAGGCTGGAGAGATGGCTTAGAAGTTAAGGTCCCTGACGGGTAAACCTAAGAAACCAGGTTTGATTTCCCAGTATCCACGTAAGCCAGGTGCACAAGGTGGGACATGTATCTGGAGTTTATTTGAAGTGGCTAGAAACCTCTAACTCTCTCTCTCTCTCTCTCTCTCTCTCTCTCTCTCTCTGTGTGTGTGTGTGAGTGTGTTTCTCTCTCACACTCTCTCTCTGTTTGTCTCTCTCAAAGAAATAAAATAAAATAAATTTTTAAAACTAGAATGAAAAATATTACAAATATGTATATTTATAGAATTAATTGCCGCTTGATGATATGTAACATATAATATGTTCACTTTTAACTTGTTAAAGAAATCATAGCAAAACAATAATAAGCTATGATGCAGCTCAATTGAATCAATTTAACTATGTGGTTATGACTAATTTTTCACTCCAATTGAAATATTAACCAAAAATGAGATCATTTTTAAGCAGATTTATTTTTCTTATGCCAGGTGCATTTCAATCTATAGTGGCTGCTATAAAACTATCATATAATATTACGTATTCAGAAATACTTTCTTTGAATTATCCAGGGTTAATTGAAAACTGCTTATGAAGGTATCACCGCAAGCCACAAATTGAACCCATTTTCTGTAACCCACTCTAAGTGAAATGCTCAATGTGCAATTTGCTGATAGGAATTTTAATAGATTGGCTTGACTTGCTTCTATGAATTCAGGGAGTAGTCAGTTTTGGAAGTTGTGGGAGAACCACTTGAGCCAAATTTTATTGAATCAAGTTCATTTTATTTTAAGAAACCCACTTAGAATTCTCTCTCTATGAAAATGTGTACAGAAATCCAAGACAAGGCCTAGTATTTGACACTTGATAGAATTTGAAAGTAGATATAAAAATACTTGCTTTAGTTGTTCAAAATGTAAGCATCTCCAGCTTATACCTATTAGGAAAAGCAAATGGGCTGGGGAGAGGGCTCAGTGAGTACAAGAATAAGGACCTGAGCTGCTGGCCTGGGTGGGTCTGAGTTCTGTCCACAGCATCCATAAAAAGTCATGTGAGGCCACCCATACCTGTAACCCCAGTGCTATAAGTTCAGAGATAGAAGAAACTCTGGGGATACCTGGTAAGCCAGTTAAACAACAACAGCAACTAAAATGGCAACTAGTGGCTCAGAGAGACTTCTGGAACAGAAGAATGATAGAGGAGGATACCTGACATTCTCCTTTGGCCTCAACATGTGTGTGCACAGGGCATGTACAGCTGAACATAAATGTGTACACACTATACATATCTGTAACACACAGCATGTAAGAGCACATGCCAAATAAATTTTAAAAATTAAAACGCAAAGTAAGAATTAAAAAAAAAAAAGGAAAACAGGGCTGGAGAGATGGCTGAGCAGTTAATCGCTTGCCTATGAAGCCTAAGGACCCAGGTTTGAGGCTCAATTCTCCAGGAACCACGTCAGCCACATGCACAAGGGGGTGCATGCATCTGGAGTTCGTTTGCAGTGGCTAGAAGCCCTGGTGCGACCATTTTCTCTCTTTCTCTCTCTGCCTCTTCCTCTCTCTCTGTCACTCTCAAATAAATAAATAAGAATGAACAAAAAAAAAAAAAGGAAAACAAAAGCATTAGCATACTAAGTACCATATTTTAGAATACATGATTAATTTTCATTATATTTGAGTATGGAATTAAGAAACTATTTTGTTTTTTCTTTATTAATTAGTTTTGTACTCAGCGAATACAATCAATTTGGTACCATTGTTAGGCTCATCCATGTCCTACCCCCTCCCCCTAGCCCCACCTTGTTGAGTATATGGTTCATGCATTCTGGAGTTAGCCCATAGTTATGGGTAAGCTAAATGTCTGTGCATATCATGACCCAACATGTGGCTCTGACATTCTTTCCGCCCCCTCTTCCACAAAATTTCCCTGAGCCATGTTGGGTTAATTTTTGGTCTGCTTCAGTGATGAGGTGTTGGGGGCCTCTGAGGCTCTGGCTCTCTGATTTGGTAAGAGTTGATTTCTCTCTGTGTTGATCTCCTTCGCCCTTCTGCTGGTACACGGTTCACCAGGAAAATAGCACCCTTGTTTATTTCGCCAATTTTTCTTAGTTTCAGCCGGGGCCCTTTGGAGGTATGATGTGTCTTGTGGCTCAGGTGTTCCTTCTAAGGGCCTGCTGAAGTTTCAGCCATTTGGTCTGCCTTTAGGATGTAGACTTTTATGGTACCATTGCCATTTGGGTCTGTAACTGAAGAACATTGTTTAAAAGCAACTTTGTTGAGTATCCCTGGAACAAAAATCAAGCTGGTAGTCTATCGACTTGGATATAGCTTTCTCTTTTGTTTGTATGAAACCATGCCAAAGTAGAGAAAAATTGTTAAAATAATGTACTGAATTGCCACATATCATTTTTTTTTTTTCAAGAAGAAATCCAGTCTAGTGTAGAAAAATCCCAAAATCTGCACAGGAAACCTGACCTCCATATTATAACATACAACTCATGATATCCATGCCTGCCTTAGTACTTTTTAAATCAAAAATTTTTCTTGCAGGACATGGTGGGACACACCTTTAATCTAAGAATTTGGCAGCCAGAGGTTGGAGGATCCCATGCTTTCAAGGCCAGCCTGAGACGACAGAGTTAATTCCTGGTCAACCTTAGACTTAGATAGAATGAGACCCTACCTTAGGAAAAAAGAAAAAAAAAAAAAACAAACGTTATTTAGAATTACTTTGTACTTTGGATTTTCAACATAATTTTTTTTTAAATATAGGTGAGATAAGCATATGTTAATTTTAATTTGTCCAGTGTTTTCTCTTAACTACATGTCAATGTCAATATACACATAAATTTTGAAGAACAAATGGTTTTATTTACTGTATTTCATCATGGCAGACATAAAATTTATTTGAGAAATTGCTAATTATTTTAACTGTGAAAACATGAAATGTGTTACCATCTAGGATTCTCTATTGCAATGTTACTTATTTTCTTTATTATAATGCACTATGACACAACACATTAAATATTTCAATACTTTTGTGTGTGTATATTGTATATAATCTAGCATTATTTAATTCATCATTGTATAGCGAAATATTATAGACTGAATATATTTCAATTATCTTGGTAAAAAAAGAACTATCTATTAGGTAGAATACAGACATGAGTGCTGAGTCTAGGAAAAGGGGATTGTAGAAATTATCCAAACCATTATTATTTGTACAGCCTGTTGGGCTATTGAAAAACCCTGGCTCTGGTTTGATGATGATGCCTCAATTTTAAAAATAATAAATTATCTTAATCAAAAGTCAACTGTAAGCTCAATCATGAAATGTTAACAGTCTCAAAAGGGACTGAGATAAGAGGTAGCCAAGTAAAAACCCCACTGCTAAAGACACCATATGTTGTCAGCATGGAACATGGAGAGACCTGGCTAGAATCCAGAAGAAAGCCAGTCCCCAGACAGCCCATCCAGTGCTAGAAGGCACTACCTGAGCTACTGGGAGAAAGTGGCCGACATCTGTATGAGCAACCTGAGGTCTAAGCTACGAGAAGCAAACAACCTGATGTGATGCTCACACAAGTGCAATAGTGGCACACAGCTATGGTGGGTAACCAACTGCTCTTGGGCTGAATAACAGATCCACTCAGGGGATAGAACCCATATCTGGAACTGGGCAACAAGTCAGAATCACATCCAAATAGTAATTTTGCTCTCCAATATTAAGCTCCCACAAATCTTGGGTTATAAGAGGGACTATGTCCATTAACTTGTCTTTAAACTAATAATGGTTATCCCATTTAACCTGTTCTGACTTCACTATCCCTTGAAGAATCTGCTTCTCTTTTTAAGGTAGGAGTGGGATCTGAGGAGATAAATGGCCCATTGCACTTCAGCCTGGCCCCAGCTGAAACCACAGGAGAATTGGGGAAATGAGCAAGAGTGCTGCTTTCTCACTGAAACTGATAATCAGCACAAGGGTGAAGGAGATAAGACACTGAGGACATTCAACATTTTCCAAAGCAGAGATCAAGGGGCTCCTAAGAGCCCATCACCAAAGTAGACTTTAAATGCACACAACATTGCTCAGAGAATTTTGCCAAAGAGGGGGAAGAAAGATTGTTAGAGCCACAAGTTGGGACATTATATACATTTGCCTCTCCCTCATCACTCTCTGCTGCCCCCACAATGCATGATCCACAGCCCATGGTTTTGACTTGTTTCCCCAGCGAGGAAAGCCTCTTTGGAAAAGGGGCAGGGATGAGTGGAAGCATGATACCAGCATGTGTTGTTTACATACTAATTATGTTCACAGCTAATAAAAATAAATTTAAAAAATGCTGACCAAGTAAATTACAAGTATAACTTTATATTTATAATTCTTTGTAATCAAAATGCTCCCTTAGAGTTAGACATCATTGAGACTACAGAGAGATTGTTCAGACTGTATCAGAAACTAAAGCTCAAGGACATTTTCCCAAAGACATGCCCTGAAAAATGGTCTGTACTCTATGTGATGGGTAGTCTAGATGATCATGAGAATAAATACCCTAAAATGGATATAAAATATACCATAAATTAAGAGAGCAAAACTGTCAGTTTACCCACTACATTAATATTGGTAAAATCCACAACACAGAAAGCTATTACTGCTTACAGGCAGTCCATTCAAATCTTTCTTTGGAGTGCTGCTTTGCTCTTTTTTAAATATTTTATGTATTTATTTTCACACACACACACACACACACAGAGAGAGAGAGAGAGAGAGAGACACCACAGAGAGACATTGTGCATGCCAGGGTATCTAATTACAGCAAACAAACTACAGATGGATGTGCCACCTTGTGCATCTGGCTTACGTGGGTACTAGGAATTTGAACCTGGGTCATTAGGAATTTTAGGCAAGTGCCTTAACCACTATGAAATCTCTCCAACCCCAAGTGCTTTGCTTTACTTTGCTTAATTTCAACTCCTTAATCCCTTTGTATCTGTTAACTTTATTCTTTCCCTCATGAAGACAAGAACCGGGCAGGGCACACACCTCAGCAGGTAAGGTGCTTGTCTTGTAAGAATGAGTGCCTTTTTCTATCCCAAGAAAATAAAAGAAAACCATCCAGGAGTGTTGACTCAGTCCTTCAATCACAGCATTCAAGAGGAAGAGGTATGAGGAATGTTGTGAGTTTGAGGCCAGCCTGGGACTGCAGAATGAGTTTTGGGTCAGCCTGTGTTTGAGTGATATCCTACCTAGAAAAAAAAAAAAAGAATAAGAAGAAAGAAAGGAAGGAAGGACAGAAGGAAGGAAGGAAGGAAGGAAGGAAGGAAGGAAGGAAGGAAGGAAGGAAGGAAGGACAGAAGGAAGGAAGGAAGGAAGGAAGGAAGGAAGGAAGGAAGGAAGGAAGGAAGGAACAAACAAAGAAAAAGAGGTATATTAATATGACATTAATCAAGCATTGGGAAGGCAAACATCCAGATCTCTGGGGCTCAATGGATATCCAGTAGAGCCTTCAGGATAATAAGAGACCTTGTCATAAAAGAGAGTAGACAGGGCTGGAGGGATGGCTAAGTGATTAAGACATTTGCCTGCAAAGCCAAAGGACCCAGGTTCAATTCCCCAGGACCCACATTAGCCAGGGGCACACATGTCTAGAGTTTGTTTGTAGTAGCTGGAAGCTCTGGCTCGCCCATTCTCTCTCTTTCCCTGCCAAATAAATAAATAAATAAATAAATAATAAAATAAACTTAAAAAGAGGGTAGACTGTGACACCAGATGTTGTCCTCTGACATGTGTGTGTGTGTATGTGTGCACAAACACATACAATCAGGCACACACACATACAAACAAAGTACAGAGCTAAGACACCCTCCCCATAACCCAAGTACTGGGTTTAGCATTTGTTAATGTTTACTATTTCAGTTTCATAGTTCTGTGTGATGATAATGCTGGTTCTTTTCAAGTATATTATCATTTCCTCTTCTTTTTTGGTTGACATTCCATGGGGAAAATATCATATGTCCTCCATCTATTCACTTTATCTTCAGTTGGTTTATGCCTATCCAGTGGAAGTGGATATAGAGCTACAATTATTACATTGCTCTGTGTTTGCCAAATTTGCTGTTCAGAGGTTGAGAGGACTTCTTGTATCTTTTAACTTGTTCCTCATTGACCTTCCCTTTATTAATTTTCCTTACTTCAAATTAATTATGGTCCTTGTAAATCTATCTAAATATAAGGGTTGATTTTCATACCCTTTCAACTTATTGTCCATCTGGACACATATTTTCTTTACTTTCACTTTTTTGGAGATACATTTAAATTTTTCTGTTCTAACATGAAATTATGAAATAGTAAAAATTTTTACTATAAAAATCAAAGTTTTATGCAGTTTATTATTATTATGAGAAAATAAAAAACACTTTAAAATAAGATGTAGTAAATTATACAGTAAGAACATAATTTAAATATATTGTCTGACTACCATGCTTTCATAAATGCTGCATCTGCCACATAGTTATTCAGTAATTACACCATAGGCTTAGCACGGAATAAAATCTAGGCAGTTCCATTGCCAGTCACTTTATGACATCTTACCTTAAGTCACATATGGAGGATTTTTTTTTAATGCAGAAACAAAATCCTATGTGATCAGTATTTCGGTGGATAGAAACAAATTGATAATTGATTTTAGTATACATTGAGTGGTACATTGAGCTCTTTAAGTATAGGCAACAATGAGGTAAATACTATCATTTTAAACCCATAATGGTCACCAACAATGAACTCTATCAATTAATTAATAATAGAGATTAAATGGAAATAAGAGTAATTAAATATACAGACCATTGCAGTGACCCATGCTTTTGGGTTCAGGTACTGGAAGAGGGAAGTGGACGCTGGCTCACCGTTGTGAATTCCAGACAGACTAATTCAACCTTATGGCAAGCCTCTCATTTCCTGTTCTGAAAAATCCCCCATCCTCCAGAAGAAGGAAACGACTTCCCCTTGCACTGAGACTACGCCCTCCTCAGCAGACTCCACTTCCTGACACAGAGGGCTCTTCTACTAGTGCTGATCATTCACCTGAATCCCTTCTGCCACCACTGTTGGAAAAGTTACAAGTTCGCTCATCTGGAAAGGTTGATAGACGAGCTGCCACTATGCACTCAGGTCAACCTCTTTCCTGGGGCCAATTGAAAGCTTTTTGCTCGCGTTGTACAGCTGATATACAGTTTCTTGTTTATCTTGTGTTATCAGCAATTGGATTGAATCTGGTATGCCTCCAAATACTCTGGCCTTAATGACTCAAGAAACTATAAATAGGGGACTTCAGAATAGAGTTAATACTCTAGAAAAAGCTATATTATACATGGGTACTCAAATTCAAAATATTAAATTAGGTTAACTACTGCTTTCTATACAAATTATAAATGGATTTGTGTCACACCTTTACAATATAATGGCTCAGATGTTACTTGGGAACAAATTCAGGCACATATTTGTGGTGCTTGGAACCATTCTTTGACCATAGATATTGATAAACTCCATCAACAAATTACTTCCATTTCTCATGCTAGACTTTAGGCTGCCTTGGCAGGATAGGTGGCACAAACATTTCTTGATTCTATTAATTCTTTTGTTTCTAATAACTCATTTTGGAATTTTACTATAAATCTTGGCATTATATTTCCAGATCTTCATGAGGTCCAATTAAAAAAGAAAAAAGGGGAGTCGGGCATGGTGGTGTACGCCTTTAATGCAAGCACTTGGGAGGCAAAGGTAGGAGAATCACCATGAGTTCAAGGCCACCCTGAGACTACATAGTGAATTCCAGGTCATACTGAGCTAGAGTGAGACTCTACCTCAAAATAAAAAATAAAAAAATAAATAATAAATAAATAAAAATTTATCATGTTATCATCAAGCAGAGGTAGGAGGACTGCCAGGAGTTTGAGGCCAGCCTGAGACTATATAGTCCAAGTGAGCCTGGGATAGAGCAGACCATACCTTGAAAAAAACAATACTATCATGGAAACTGAAGACAGGATTCTCTGTGGTGAAGAAGAGTTTTGCCCACTGTTTTCTGGAGCTTGTGCTGGTGACTTAACTCTAGCCTTAACAAGCATGAGCAAGGGGGTTGCCAAGGTGGTAAGAAGAATGTGCCTCTGAACTAGCAAGAGGCAAAACTGGTACACTAGAGAGCAAAAACTCTATAGTCTGGAGCTAGTCACAGAAGGTGACAGACCCTCAAGAGGTGTGATCTTGGCATGGCCTTTTCCTCTGCACCTCAGTTTCCTCCCCAGTAAACTGGGATTAACCTCCCTCACCAGGGTGGGCAACTAATCAAATGGCACATCATTGACAGTCCCTAAGTGTTTGTGCAACTATGACAAATGCTGCTGGTTTGCATGAAAGGGCTGCAAAAGTAGGAAAATTTAAGGGTGCCCTGGTCTCCCAATTGCCAGCAAACCCTCCACCTCCCCACAGTTCTGAGAACCATAGCTTGAAATTTTAACAGTCACCTAATATTTAAAAATAACTAATTAATGTTACAAACATTACAAGTTCAAATAAATTACATTAGATTGAAATCTACATAATCTACAATAGGGAAAAACAATTACATCATAAACATAAGGCAGGAAAAACCTGAATAATTATAGTATTACTTGCAAAATTGGTCGAGAGTATAGTATATTCCAAGCAACAATGAAGATAAGGAGGATTGGTTTAATGAAAACATTCTTTGGTCTGGGGTGATTACTCACTGGTTAAAGGTGCATGCTTGCAAAATCTGCTACATGAAGTTCAATTGTCCAGTCACTCACATAACTCCACCCAGACATTCTATTTTAGTGATGAGACTCCTTGGCACACACACATGATAAACAAGTAAACAAAAAGCATACATATATACACACATAAATAAATATATAAAAAGAAAATACTTTCAAAATAGAACCTGATAATTAAGCAAATGTATCCACACATCAATAGATGTCCCACATGTGAAATACATAAAACAAAAGCTAACAGAACGGAAATGCACCCATCTTGTATTTGAATATTTGAAAACATTTTGCTTAAAAATATTTCATTTGACAAGGGATTTATATAGAGATTAAATAAAATATTAATAGCCAGAAAAATGATTACAAATGAGCAATACACATAAATTCACTTTTATCCAAAGAAAGAAAAAAAAAATTTGTTTTTTCTCCCAGTAGAAGTTTTTCAGGTCTTATATTGAGGTCCTTAATCCATTTTGACTTGATTTTTGTGTATGGAGAGATGAATGGGTGTAGTTTAATTTTTCTACATATGGTCATCCAACTTGTCCATTTGCTGAAGATGCTGTCTTTTCTCCAGTCTACATTATTGGCACTTTGTCAATGATGAAGTAGCTGTAGTTACTTGACCTAAGTTCTGGGTCTTCAATATTGTTCCATTGGTCTATGTTTCTGTTCTTATGAAAGGGCCATGCTGTTTTTGTTGCTAGGGCTTTGTACTATAGCTTTAGGTCAGGTATGGTGATACCTCCTGAGGTGTACTTTCTTTTCCTGAGAATATGTTTGGACATCTGAGGCAAACTGCCATTCCATATCAATTTTGAGATTATATTTTCAATCTATGTGAAGAATGATGATGGTATTTTTATTGGAATTGGATTAAATTTGTATAATACTTTTGGCAGAATTGCCATTTTTACTATACTAATTCTACCTGTCCAAGAGCATGGGAGGTCTTTTCATCTTCTCAAATCTGCCTAAATTTCTTTCTTGCAAGTTTTTATGTTTTCAATTTTTTTGATTTCTTCCATGCACCATTCATTGTTTAAAAGTGTGTTGTTTAAAAATAAAATAAAATGAAAGTGTTTTTTATTCTCCAGTACCTTGTGGAGTTCTTGATGTGTCTCTTGTTGTTAATTTCTAGATTTAAAGCATTGTGATCTGACATGATGCAGGAAGTTACTTCAATTTTCCTGAATTTATGGAGGCATGCCTTTTGGAATAATATACGGTCTATTTTGGAGAAGGTTCCATGTGCTGCTGAGAAGAATATGTATTCTGTAAAGTTGGGGTGTAAAGTTCTATAGATGTCCATTAGGTCTAGTTGATCTATGGTGTTGTGCTCCATTATTTCCACGTTGATTTTCTGCTTGGATGTTCTGTCTATTGTTGGTAGTGGAATATTGAAGTCTCCAACTATGATGGTGTTGGTGTTCATTTCTGTTTTGTTGTCAAGAAGGTTTTGTTTTATGAGCTGTGGTGACCCTGTGTTTGGTGCATATAGCTTTATGATTGTGATGTTTTCATATTGGATCATTCCCTTGATGAGTAAGAAATGGCTTTCTTTATCCTTTTTGATTACTTTTGGTTTCAACTCTGTTTTATCAGATATTAATATAGCAATACCCACTTATTTTTTATTTCCTTTTGCTTGGAATATCATTTTCCATGAGGATGTGTCTACCTTTAGTGGTGAGGTGAGTTTCTTGAAGACAGCAGATAGAAGGTTCCATATTTTTTGATCCACCCTGATAACTTGTGTCTTTCAATAGGTGAGTTAAGACCATTAATATTTAAGGCCATTACTGTAAGAGTTGAAATAATCCCTTCCATGAAGAGGTGTTTTATGGAGTTTGGTGATTTCTTGTGTTTTGTATTCTTTTGAGCCTGGTCTGTTTTTGGTTATTGTGATCTTATTCTTCTTGTCTATTGAGATTGGATGTTTGACTCTTTTGTGTGGTATGGAGTATTCCCTGAAGTGTGCTCTGTAGGTTTGGCTTTTTGTTCATAGAATCATAGAGTTGACTCTTTACATGGAAAGATATCCTTTGACCACTTATTATGAGGGATAGTTTTGCTGAGTAGAATAGCTTGGGTTGGAAGCCATAGATTTTTAGACTTCAAGTGTTCCATTCCAGGACCTTCTGACTCTCAGGGTTTCCATTGAGAAATCTGATGTAACTCTGATGGGATTGCCTTTGTATGTTGTGACTGGTTTCTTGCTGCTTTTAACACATACTCTCTCTCTCTCTCTTTGTTTTCATTGTTAAGAGTTTTAACTATTATTTGCATTGGAGGGTTTTGAGAGGTCCCTGAGATTATTTGACTTAAAGGATAAAGTTGAGTGCAATTAAGAAAGATGCCTGGATCAACCACTGGTACTCAAATGCACACACATGTATTCATTCTCATATTCATTATTCTTTATACATGACATAAACACACACATAGACCAATATGTAAAATAAAATAATGCATCTCTAATTGTTAGAAGTTAATATTCACACAAGCAAATAATAGTAAATAAACTAGAGGCTAATGACATTGATTTCAGAGAAAATGACATCAATTCCTAAAGATTTTTTTGTTTTGTTTTTTTGAGGTAGTGTTTAACTCTAGTTCAGGCTGACCTGGAATTCACTATGAAGTCTCAGAGTGTCCTGAAACTCAAAGTGATCTTGCTATGTCTGCTTCCCGAGTGCTGGGATTAAAGGCATGTGCCACCATGCCTGGCTAATTCCTAAAGATTTTTTTTTTTACACCAATAACACTGATCATCATTTTCTATATGAAGTGTTCATCATGTATTTGAGTTTTGGTAAA
This sequence comes from Dipus sagitta, assembly GCA_036346955.1. Classification (NCBI taxonomy): domain Eukaryota; kingdom Metazoa; phylum Chordata; class Mammalia; order Rodentia; family Dipodidae; genus Dipus; species Dipus sagitta. The sequence goes on along the minus strand of CM070783.1, from coordinate 76,463,031 downwards.
TCTTATATATTGCAGCTGTAAAAGTTTATGTATGAGCCTGAATGTGATTAAAACCACTTAATCTATGGAAAAGTCATAAAGTTAGTTCAAAATTTTACACCAGTGGCAACAATGCATTTTATTTTCTTTCTTACGTTTCAATAATAAATCTTGGAAGTTTATACAATTATTTTAATTAGGGTCATGAACTCCTACCTGTGTAAATGAGGGGCTAATTACCTAATTTATATGCAAACTGAGCAATTTTCTCTGGAGTCTTTATCATTTCATTTCCCCATTAAGGATTGTCTATTTGGAACTATTGATAATTTTTTTTTCATTTAAACTAATTGCTAAAAATTGTCCTCTGAGTAAAGTCTATTTGAATATTGCCTATAGAATATTTCATCGTCAATAGGGTATTGAAGGCAAATTTTTACAGGTTTTCTTTTTATATTTAAAATGAACAGATGACTAATGAGCATATAGTCCTAGTAGTTGTGACCTTTCTTGATAATAAAATAGTAAGAATTTAATGTTATTCAAACTTATTAAATAATTATATCAGTAGAAACCTGAATATCAATGGTTCTTCAATATTTTGTGCTAAAATTAAAAAAAAGAAAGAAAAAGAAAATCAGAGGGGAGTAAATCTGTCACATGCATCAATGTCACAGGCACTAGTCCATGATGGTGACTTCTAGAGATGTTCATTCCTACTAGTTAAATGGGCTTCTTTTTCTCTGTGATATCATAATGGAATATCTGAAGGTGATTCATTATTACCAATAAGCATGTGAGGCTAGAGAGATGGTTCAGTGATAAAGAGCTGGCCTTGAAAGCATGGAGACTTTAGTGAAATCCTAAGGTTTGATGTAAAAAGCTAGATAGAGAGGCATACACCCACAACTGTAATCTTGGAGGCTGGAGAATCCAAGGGTTTACTGGCCAGATAGTCTGGCTTAATCGGTAAGCTGAAGGCATAGTTAAAGACACTGATGCATCAAAGAATAATAAAGTGGAAAATGGTTGAGGAAGACACCTATCATTGATTTCACAGCTCCACACGTATGTGAACACAAATGCATGTATACCACATACATACATACATAAATACATGCATACACATGCACCCTGTATACACATGCAATAAGTGTTCATTCAGGGTCTTGGAAGATGGTTCTCTGGTTGAAGTCACTTGCTTACAAAGCCCAGTGGTCTGGGTTGGAGTCACAGAACCCACTTGAAGCCAGATGCACAATGTGGTGCATGCATCTGGATTTAATTTGCTGCAACAAGAGGCTCAGATGTATCAACTCTTTCTCTCTCTCTCTCTCTCTGCCTCTTTCTATCTCTCCCTCCCTTGCTATATATCTCACAAATAAATAAAAAAATAGTAAAAAAAAGATTAATGAAGATGGAAATTTTAATATCAAAACACCAGTAGGTATGATTTCTGAATTTTGTCCAGGTTATTTTACTCATAAAGCAAAGGGAACAATGGGTGAAAGGTTCTAGCTTTTTCATTTCAGCTATTCTGTAAGTCATGAATCCTATCTTTTGGGGGGAGGAAGCCTCTTCTCCTAAAACTCTACTTCTTAAAACTATAACACTGGACATTGGTTTTCATGAACTTGAAGCATATATTCACAGTTTCACATAATTATCTGCAGAGATTCTTTAAATGAATCAAATAACACTCACTTGAACTTATATTTGAAAAGTTTATACCTATTATGCTGTAGTTATTTTCTAAGTAATTATTACTATTGATCATATAAATTCAGGGCACTCAGTGGCTATTTGTTGAAACTTCACATTAGTTATCAAATTTTAAAATGTTAATTATGTTTTAATTACCCAGGAATTTTATGATACATACCAATTTTACAACATTTATTATTTTTCCAACTGTTTAACTTTTTTAGTTTTCTTTCTGTTATTGAAGCACACACAAGCATGTGATCACACACCCATAAACTCACAACACAGACGTTGCCATTACAATGTTTATTTCTCTAAGGTATTTTAATAAATAATTTGAATATAATTTAGAAATGTCTATTTATTTCTTACCAAAGAAGAAAGCTCAGATATAACAAAAAATCATTACTGTTTTGGTAGTGAGGAAAAACAGGTATTCCAAATACTTAAGAAGTTACATTGTATAAATGTAAGCTACTTATACTGAAAAAAAGTGTATGAATACAATAGGATACAATGTCCTTTCATCTCTTGGAGGGCATTTATTCTTGGGCATATTTTGTGGTTTCTTCCCCATGGGTGAAGTTTACCTGGAACCCTATGGACAGCTCTTTGCAGTTAACTTGCCAAAAACTTGTCAGAAATGATTAGTGAAAAATAAGAAAAGAAAATTTCCCCTGTTGATAATAGGGGCAAATAAAAGAGTCTGAAATTATACCAGGGAAACACATTTATTTGGTAAGAATACAATCTATTCAATACTATCTAATATCAGAACCGTATTTTTACATATTTTTAAAATTAATCATTTTTAATATGACAAGTTGGAAATGATAGAAAATTCTATGTTATCTGAAAAAAAGAGTACATTTGCAATGGGATCACTTTTACAACAATAAGTGTATTAGTGTTTTCATGATACACATAGGGTATAATTAATCATGATTTTTCTTACTCATTTCTTTAGAAATCTACTTTAAGCGTCTTTGTAGTCATAAAAGTCAAAACTTACATTATCTGTGAAAAATCTTTAAAATAAGACACGTTATTATGGGTCAATTTTGGCTTATATTCTGAATATATTACAAAATAAAGGAAAAGAACGTTGATTCTTTTAAAGATTCAGAAAAGCCATACAGTTCATACTGTGAAATCAGCAATAATGTTTAAGTAACATTTTGATCCAACAAATTTATAAAATAAACATGAACATTTTAGGTTTCCTCCTAAATGTTACTTAATGGAAAACCTAAGATAACAAGTTTTCAGTACAGGATAACCAACATGAAAAATCTGTACAATGAGTCTCAAGCAAATAGACTATAATTTTAGACCGCTACGTTGGCTCAAACAAAAACTCCTACATAATAGAGACTGTTGATCTCCAGTTTTATTGCTATTTCACATTTGGTATTGAGAAATATTACCATGTCCACTTACAACCCAGAAAGAAGTTACCACAACTCTCAGGAGAAATTTAAGTTTTAGGATCCCTTATGCTAATAATCTAAAAAGTCAAATGTTCACTCCCTACATTCACTGCATTTAGAATGCCTCACAAACCCTAATGCAACGGGACAGATTTCTAATTTTGTAAGTAATCTCTGCTCCTTTTTTTTTTTTCTGACAGTAATGCATGCTAAAATCTCAACTACCTTCTCCTTATTATAATTCTTAAATTTTTTATTATGTATTAACACAATATTGCTTAATGTGTCAATATTTAAGAAAGAATAAAAATGAAAAAAAAATAAGAATGTAACTTTCTCTTTGGAAGCTTTTATTGCTTCTAAAATAGATGATAGTTTATTTCTGGTTATCCTGAAAAGCAGAAGACTTGACAAAAAGCTCAAATTCCAAATAAATTGCAGCATAATGGAAACTTGTTATAAAATAGATGTTCAAGAGCTCAACCCTGTTCATCAGAATAAAACAATATGAACATTCTGGTTGCTCTACAAATGAGATAAATTTGTTTACATTGAACTCTTAAAACCATTGTCTTTCCTGAGAATGTGTTCTTCCTTTTATTGTTTGTGTTTTCTCAAAGTAGGCTTTTGCTTTAGCTCAGGCTGAACAGGAAGTCACTATATAGTCTTAGGGTGGCCTTGAACTCATGGTGATCCTCTTACCTCTGCCTCCCCAGTGCTGTGATTAAAGGAATGTGACACCATGCCCAGCTGAGAATGTTTGTCTTCAAAGATCACTTTTTATTACTTTTGTAAAAAGATTTTAAAATATAGTAGGTCCTATGTAACCTATAAAACCTTAAAATATAATTCTAGTTAAAAGTGGTACTAGGCTAATTATATCTCTGGGACACTTGCTGAAATAAATTTTTACTAGCCAGGCAGAACCCAACTCAATTCTGACCTAGAGTTATTTACATAAACATTTGCCCATGAAATATGAATTTATAGTAAAATGAAACACAGAAACACCATGTTAGGTAAGAAGACAATAGAAAAATAGCCAACCTTATGAGATGGATTAATGCTCCATTTATTAGAATTATCAGATGGTATAACAAGCAGATGTAAATGAAGTCAGTTTTTAAGTGTGCATTTTATTTTTATTGTTCAAAAATACAACCCAATTGCCTAGAATTTTATTATTATGTGGCATATACTTAAAATTTATTAACAAATAAAATCCACATAAAATATTGAAATATGGAATCTAAAATAGAAATAAGATGCTTAGAGCTGCCATCTAGAATTTTGTAAAATTTTAACAAACACTATACCAGTACTTATTAATAGCACAACAAATAAAAAAAAACTAGGAAGTATTTTCAGTGAGCCTAGGTATAGGCTCTGTGAACAACTTAGAGATTCACAAAACATAAAAAAAATCCTTCTTAAATATATAGAAACATTTACAGAAATAACATGAAAATTTAGCATTCACATTAAGAACTTTCACTGTTCCCTAAGTAGGATGAAATTGTAGCCACTGTGAAGAAGAAAGAGCAGAATGCTAAAACATCAACAAAAGTGAAATGTTAAATTTCATAAAGATAGGACCTTAAGGAGTGGTACCTTGTGCATGAGGATGGAATAAAAATAATGTTTTATTTAGAACATAGGAAGGAAAATTTTGTCTTATAAAACTGCAAATAAAAAATTTCAAAAATGAGATCAAATGAAAAATCCATATGAATAAAAACATTAAATGGTATACAATTTAACATATGCATTTTATGTGGCATCTCTTTATCAATGTATACAGGCTGTGATGTGAGTATATTGCTTTGGAGAAATATAAGTCAATATTGTATAAGGGTATAGTGTCCTCTGTTACCACCTTTCCACATTGCTTTGATCATATGCATCTGTTACTAGGTATTCCAAGCCCACTACAGTAGGAGCATAAACTCATACCAGGCCTTATTTATAATCTCATGAGCTATAACCAAACTTGTATCTTAGTTTACATCACAGCTCTGTAAAAGCCTTCATCCTAGATAATCTGTCCTGGAGCCACTTGCAGTTTGTCTTTCTTGCTGTCACAGTAAAAAGTTTTGTTAACCTAGAATTTTCTTAGGGCATAGCAAAGTGAGCAAGCCTGAGATCACTGAATGTAAACTTGTAAACTGCTCCTACATATCCACATTTCATGGATCAATAGACCTCCTAAAGATAGATGTCAGATATCCATTAGCTGTCATTGGGAGATGGCTCTTCTGATTTAAACTTATATGACTATGTTTTCCTTTTCTTTCTTTTTTTCTTTCCTTGCCAGATTTTTTTTAATTTTTATTTTTTTATAATTGAAAACTTCCATGATTGTAAACAATATTGCATGATAATTCCTTCCCTCCCCAAACTTTCCCCTTTGAAACTCCACTCTCCATTATATCCCCTCCCCATCTCAATCAGTCACTCTTTTATTTTGATGTCATCATCATTTTCTCTTATTATAATGGTCTTGTGTAAGTAGTGTCAGGCACTGTGAGGTCATGGATATCCAGGCCATTTTGTGTCTGGAGGGGCATGTTGTAAGGAGTCCTACCTTTCCTTTGGCTCTTACATTCTTTCCACCACCTCTTCCACAATGGACCCTGAGCCTCATAAGGTGTGATAGAGATATTGCAGTGCTGAGCACTCCTCTGTCACTTCTTTTGAGCACCATGATGGCTTCTGAGACATCCCAAGGTCACTGCCATCTGAAAAGAGAAAGTTCTCTAATGAAAACATGAGAATAGCATTAACATATGGATATGAATATTAAGAGACTTGCTTACTGGGCAGTTTGATGAGCATAATATATACATTTAGTCAGATCAGGCAGCAGCAGACATTACACTGCTAGGGCTCATGACTATCCCTGGTGTATATGTTCAGTTTATGGTATATATTCCCTCCCATGGAACAGGTCTCCAGTCAAATCAGAGGGCAGTTTCTTTCCCCCTTAACAGAAGTGCCAGTATTGCACCTATTGGCTCATTTGGCCTGCTTGGCCAAATGTAAGGCTTGCAGTGTCCACTGTGGAGTATCTTCACTGGTGATATCTCGCTCTCCCATTGAGCTGCACACATTGTGGCTTTTTTCAGTTTTATGTAAGCTGGTCGACATGGAGGAAGTTCTCAGGTCAGTTCCAGCAGGATTTCTCAGTGACCTTGCAGCCCAAGTATGTGGAGTCTTCAGCAATAGGGGCTTACCATCTATTCCTGGTGGGAAACCAAGGGCCTCAACAATGGCCTGTAATGTTTGGGGGGCATCAGGGACCTCCCTGGCTGTCAACTCACTGGAAGGTATCCCATCCCTGGCACTGAAAATTTTCTAGGAACAATCTATGGATCCTGAGTGTTCCATTGTCCAAAACAGTAGGTTTCCATGTGCTTTATTTATATCCTCTTAGATTTTGATTAGCCCTCCATCCATTTTTCCTTTACTCAATCTCTTCCTCTGACCTCACTTAAGCCTTTCTACCCCCCATTTCTCTATTATTGTACTTACATATATATATATAATACCATCCTATTAAGTCCCCCTCCCTTCCTTTCTATCCCCTTTATATCTCCTTTCTAGCTTACTGGCCTCTGCTACTGAGTTTCTTCCTACTCACCCAGAAGTGCAATCATTTGTAGCTAGGGTCCACATATGAGAGAAAATATGTGATGTTTGGCTTCCTGGGCCTGGGTTACATCACTTAGTATAATACTTTCCAGATCCACCCATTTTCCTGCAAATTTTATAACTTCATTTTCCTTTACCACTGAGTAGAACTCCATTGTGTAAATGTGCCATATGTTCATTATCCACTCATCAGTTGAGGAGCACCTAGGCTGGTTCCATTTCCTAGCTATTGTGAACAGAGCAGCAATAAACATGTTTGAGCAAGTATCTGTAAGGTAGTGAGAAGAGTCATTAGTATATATGCCTAGGAGTGCTATAGCTGGGTCATATGGTAAATCTATTTTTAGCTGTCTCAGGAACCTCCACACTGATTTCCACAATGGCTGGACCAGATTGCATTCCCACCAACAGTTTAGAAGAGTTCCTTTTATTCTGCATCCTCACCAGCATTTATGGTCATTTGTTTTCATGATGGTAGCCAATTGGACAGGAGTGAGATGGAATCTCAATGTAGTTTTAATCTGCATTTCCCTGATGGCTAGGAAAGAACCAATATTATGAAAATGGCAATCTTACCAAAAGCAATATACACATTTAATGGAAACCCCATCAAAATTCCAATGGTGTTTTTCACGGAAATAGAAAAACAATCCAAAAATTCATTTTGGAAGCACAAAAGTTCTCAAATATATAAAACAATTTTGATCAACAAAAATAAGGCTGGCGGTAACAGCATACCTCATCTTAACCTATACTACATGAGCCATAGTAACAAAAACAGCATGGTACTGGCACAAAAACAGACATGTAAATCAATGGAACAGAATAGAGAACCCTGATGTAAGCCTGAGTAGCTATAGCCACCTGATATTTGACAAAAATGCCAAAAATACTCATTGAAGAAAAGACAGCCTCTTCAACAAATGGTGCTGGGAAAACTGGACATGTATCTATAGAAGGATGAAAATAGATCCTTATCTCTCTACATGCACAAGAATTAAGTCCAAATGGATCAAAGACCTTAATATTAAACTGGAAACTCTGAAACTGCTAGAGGAAAAAGTAGGGGAAACCCTTCAGCATATTGGTCTTGGAAAAGACTTTCTGAATATAACCCCAATTGCTCAGGTAATAAAACCACAGATTAACTGCTGGGACCTCATGAAATTACAAAACTTTTGTACAGCAAAGGACAGTGAATAGAAGAAAAAGACAACCTACAGAATGGGAGAAAATCTTTGCCAGCTATACATCTGACAGAGGATTAATATCAAGGATATGCAAAGAACTCAAAAAACTAAATAATAAGAAATCAAACAACCCAATTAAAAATATGGGCTATGGAACTAAATAGAGAGTTCTCAAAAGAAGAAATACAGATGGCATATAAACATCTAAAAAAATATTTTACATGCCCTGCCAGATTCTCATCTTGCATAGTCCTTGCTATTTTCTTGCTTATCTCTTTAAAAGGGTGAATGCTCACTCTTTTTCATATATTGTGGAATTATTTAAGTTTCTTTCTGATTTTATAGGTGCTCAGGGACTATGTTTGCATGTGATCTCAGAAGACAGGTCGATGTAAGATTTTGGACAGTATGGACTATTGGACCCTATGGTGGTTTGATTCAGGTGTCCCCCTTAAACTTAAGTGTTCCAAATGCTAGGTTCCCAGCTGATAGAGATTTGGGAATTAATACCTCCTGAAGGCAGGGTATTGTTGTGGCTGGACTTATGGGTATTATAGCTGGTTTATCCTTACCAGGTTTTGGCATACTCTCCTGTTGCTGTTGTTCAACTGATGTTGCCCAGGATGAATCTGTAGGTTTTTCTATTATAATTACAGGAAAATTAACACCCTGTTATTTTCAATCAATTTCTTTGCCACTTCTTTCATTCTTGGTATCCCAATGGTGAAGAATGATTTTCCTGGCTGCATGGCTTTCCCTGTGTCCCCTTCTGTTCTCAGTTTTGAATTATGATATAATGATGTTAATAATAAAAGTTCACTGATGTGTTTGAAACTTTTGCATCTGTGACTCTCAGGGCTATATGACTACCCCAGACTAGCCTATGAACCAAGATCATATGAGTCCTTATATAATCTGTGAAAATGATTAAACTGTCCATGACATCTACTATCAAAGAATTTTGGCCTTCCTCTGGCTGTCATTTGTATGACAATTCCATGTCTTTCCTCCGCTTGCACCCACCTGTGTTTCCTTAGGTTTTTAAGCCAGTCAATTATTTTTTTTTTCTTTACATTCTTCTTTCTCTGGGACTGGACAAATTCTAGCTTTTAATATCTGGGGCTGGGGAGATGGCTTAGTGGTTAAGGAGCATGCCTGCAAAACCAAAGGACCTAGGTTCTATTCCCCAGGACCCATGTAAGTCTGAAGCATAAGGTGGCTCATGCATCTGGACTTTGTATGCAGTTGCTGGAGGAACTGGTGTGCCCATTCTCTTTCTTTCTCTCTAATAAACAAATAAAAATATTAACAAAAATCTGGGGGTGTAAAGATGGCTTAGTGGTTAAGGAGCTTTCCTGTGAAGCCTAAGAACCCATGTTCAACTCTCCATATTCCACATAAGCTAGATGCACAAGGTGATGCAAGTGAGCAGATTCACACATTCACACAAGATGTCACAGTTTATCTGGAATTTGATTAAAGTAACTGAAGACGCTGGTGGGCCAATTCTCTGTCTCTATCTCTCTCTCTGTCTCTCTCTCTTTCTCCCTACAACTCTCTCATAATAAAATATGAAGCAGAATTCTTATATGAATTTAATTTAGTATGTTTTATTTATTTATTTATCTGAGAGTGTAAAGGAGAGAGCGAGAGAAAGAGAGAATGAGCACAATACCTGGGCCTCTTGTCACTGCAAATGAACTCCAGATGCCTGCTCAACCTTCTGCATCTGGCTTTAGTTGGGTAGTGCCTTAACCATTGACCCATCTTTCTAACCTGAAATAATTTTCAATGGGAATTTTCATTTAAAATCTTTTAGTCTTTGTATTAATTGAATCAATTTTGTATATAAAATTTGTATATAAAATAAAACGTCTTTCTAGTCTGATGAAATATAGCATCAAAACATATTGTCCATCTTTTCTATATTCAGTATATTTTGACTTAAACAAATATATATCCTTACCAAGTTCCTGTCAGTGTATCATCTGCCTTCTTCCATCTATCATCTGTCTAGCTATTATCTATATGTCATCTATCTTTCTATTATCTATCTATCTATCTATCATCTCTTATTATCTATCTATAGATTTATCATTTATCTACCTATATAGCATCTATCATCTGTTATCATTTATGAATCCTGTATTATTTCATTTGTTTTATTTTTCTCTTTTCTCATTATTTGCCTTGGCTTTCTGAACAAATTTTAAAAGATCAGCCCTTAAAAGTAGGGTTCAACCTAAGATATATATATATTTTTTTCAATTCAAATGAAGTTAAATTTATCTCAAATTATTTACTTTATAATATCTATATTTCATGGTATTTTAAATTGAATAACTTTTCTACTCCTTTTAATAAACATATTATTTAATATCACCTGTGAACACTGAATCATGCCTATGAGTTTTTAAACCATGAGGTATATTTAACTCATCCTGATTACCAAACATACACTTTCTCTGCAAGGCACACTATGGTAATTTTATACTTTTAAGTACTAGACAACACTTCAACTCTAAACTAGGAGAAAATATTTTGAAGACAAAATGTATAATGAAAAATTTGAATCAATGTGGCAATGGATGGGTCATAGTCATTAGGATATGTGTTCACACTTAGCCAATTTTAACCTGAGTTCAGAGTATGGCTTTGTTTCTTCTCAACTACGAACATACTAAAGGTGGCAAAACATTGAGAGACAAACCTCAATATGCAAACAAAATATGGAAAACAGATCAATCTCTATGAAAATACTAAAAATTATATGAGATGCATAAATATTCCTCATGAACTTAATTAAAATCAGGCAAATATATAATATATTAAGTTTATATTAATATATACACTTTCAACTTTGACTTCCTTTTGAACACAAAGTATGAAATTATCACATGCATTTTTAATCACTTTCTAAGATAATTTCTGCTGGTATAGATTAAATGATGGACAACTGGTAGTAAGAAAATTATTTATAAAAATGTTCATATGAACACATTTTAGATAGCTAATGAGCAATATAGTCATATAAGTGGGGAATGAATAGCGTTTCTGATTTGCTATTCAATCTGCATCCTTTGTAAACTCTGTTATATATTGAAGAATACCATGTTATTTCAGTTCATAAATTTATTTTTACTATCCTTCCTGGAGACCTATAAGAACTATCTGGAATTTTTTTTCTTTTGAATAATTGTATGTTAGTTTTCAATCTACCATTTATATTGAATTAATTACCATTAAATGTATTATTCTGTAATAAAACCAATGTAGATATACTAAGATATCACATGTTATCTTTATAGTTAAAATGCACTCTCCATATCCTACTCTCAATTTATGCTGTGTGTGTGTTTGTGTGTGTGTTAATGTATGTGTGGTCTTTGAGTCCATGGGACAACCTTGGAAGCTGCTTTTCAGGCACCTCCTGCAGTTTGGAGCCATTGTTGAGGTGTCTCATTGGCCTGGAACTTCTAAGTAAACTAGACTAGCTAGACAGTGAGCACCAGGGATATTCCTGAGTGATGTTTTCCGCTCCTAAGGGATTTCCAGATGGGATGCCTTTGCAGATAGTATTTGGAGATTAAACCTAGGAGCATGTGCTTCCAAGGCAAGCACTTTACCAATTGAAGTATGTCACCAGCTTTGTCAAAGCTTTAAATAGCTGTTAGCACTCAATAAAACTAATATTTAGAATTCTACCATATGTTTTGAGGTAGGGTCGTATGTAGCTGAGGCTGACCTCTAATTCACTGAATAGCTGAAGATGGTCTGCAGTCCTTGGGATAATCTATCTACCTCTGCATTTGTAAATGGTACGCAGGTAGTACATCAACTGAGCTATAACCCCAGTCCACATATGTGACTTGAAGTGTTCTCTTAGCACAATAGATGCTATACATAATATAACAGACAATTTCTTTCAAAACATATATATATTTTTACATAAAAATGCTAGTAATGTAATTTTTTTTTCTTTTCTTTTTTTCTTTATTAGTTAGTTTTGTATTCAGCAAATACAGTCAGTTTGGTACCATTATTAGGCTCATCCATGACCTACCCCCTCCCCTTGGCCCCTCCTTGTTGAGGTATATGGGTCATGCATTGTGGAGTTAGCCCACAGTTATGGGTAAGATAAATGTCCCTGCATATCATGACCCAACATGTGGCTCTGAGATTCTTTCCGTCCCCTCTACCAGAAAATTTCCCTGAGCCATGTTGGGTTCATTTTTGGTCTGCTTCAGTGATGAGGTGTTGGGGGCCAATATGAATTTCAGTAAGTTTTGATTTTTGTTTGCTGTATTTTCCAATGTGCAGAAAATAGGCACTTCCGCAATAATGGATACTTGGAAAATGGTTTATAAGATAAATATATTTAATATTTTTGGAAAATGCAATACTTAATATATTCATAGTATTCATAGATGTTTGGAAGGCAGTTCATACTGGCTAAAGATAATAAATAGAAGAGAGGAAAATACTAAAATGGGCAGAGAAAGGTTAAATAGCGTAAAGAAGTTCTTGAAAGTGTTGAATGGATATTTAATATTTCTAAATGCGTGTGTCTGTACCTCAGCATTATATAAAGCATTTAGATTTCAAAAGGAAAGAATAATTTTCTAAAATCATATTGTATTTATTCAGAATGCTGCTATATTTTAAAACCAAGTTTGAAAAGCAAATTTAGAATTAAGGAGAAAACAATTTGTATTTTCAGAAAAATTTTAAATCTTTTATTCTGTGTAAACTTATTTTGTATTATAAAATAATAATGGAATATAAAATGACTGGATACCTATAAAAATGATAGAATATGTTTTCCACATTTTCTTTCTTTCTGCTTGCTTTTTGCAGATGCAGCCGTTCCAAATTATCATTTCACAAACCATGATGATTCTCAGTAGGGAAGCCTTACCTCATGTTGTTTTCATCAAAGGGAGCCTAGCCTACATTTGCCTTTCTGAATATTATCATTATATTACTAATTTGCACATTGGGAACAGGGTCAAGAAGACTGGAAAATTTTGTTGACTTGATGTTAACCTGAAAGGAGAATGTTAATAACTGAGGAAACATACCCACAATAGTTCAGGACCAAAAGAGTTTCCAGTTATGTGTTTAAAATAAGAAAATTCTAACCTATTGTTTAAATTATAATATGTATTAAACTTTTAACAATTGTCATTTTTTATTTGAGTCAACTACAATTGACTTACATTAAACCAGTTATAGTAAAGTGCAAGTAACAGAAATAATAAGTACAAGTTTTAAAATAGTTTAACTTGGGTAAAGGGTTGTTCAGCATTAAAGTGGAACAGTAAGATCTTCGATAAACTTGTCATATGCTGTGATCTGCAAATATTTTTCTAAATATCATTCTTAATAAAATTAAAGCTTCTATGACCTTTTCTCTATTTTAAGTAGTATAAATATGCATTGATTATATCATGTTGCTAAATATAATTATATTTAAAATATTGCTGTATTTTTTACATATTTTCTTACTGTCTGTGATCTTTATCATGTTACACATATAAGATAAGCCAGACATCTTTTCCTTTGTTTAGTATGTCCAAGCAATGTTTATAACTGTAAAATAACCCCACTTAATAAAGCCTCCAGGGTAATAGGAACTGGGACGAGGGGATAATAATGTTATAATATGTATAAAATTAAATTTTAAAGAGTAGAAGAAAAGTGATGCCTTGATTCATTAGTGGAAACAGGTACCTTTAAAATAAAAATTCTGTATCTTCTCAAGACTTCAAGAGATAGGAAAAATACTATGCATAAATTGAATTTCAAAAAAAATTAGATTTCAGATATACAAAAATTACCTCATGTAGTGATATTACTTTATATGTTAGAAAATAAACTTCCCTTATGTAAATCTTAAAGTTGAGAGTTTGTTTTCAGCCCTAATGCTACACTACTTTGAGATCTTCAGTTACAAAAACCAGGATATTGTTATATAACGTGAGCTAAAAATGAAAAAAACAATAGTTTTCTATCCAAATTGATTAACTTTTGAATAGTGATATATTAGTAAAGTAAATTATGCTGCATTCGTCTGCTGAATGTTTTCCTTAACTGTGTTAGGGTAACATTTTAAGAATGACAGAGAGAAAATTTACAGCTCAGCATCTAGCAAAGTTGTGAGGAAGAGAAAGAAAAAACAGAATTCAAAACTAGATAGATGCACACTTAGAGTAGTGCTGAAAATAATAGACAGAACTGTAGAAAATACTGTGTACAATTACACATTCCTTGAATGTTAAATGCATTCTTCAGCTTAGTTGAAAACTGAAATGAAATCTCAGATTCAGATGAAGAAACGCATGCCAGTAATGTTATCTACATATTTTTTGTCAGTTGTAGGGAACATAAGAGGATGAAAGTACTGGTTCATCAAAATCTTTTACTCCATAACAGGCAGGAAACAGCACCATATTTTTTTGTTGTTGTTGCTGTTTAATGTCTCATGGAATTTTGTCAGAACTTGAAGATGCCCAATAACATTGAATTTGAGTTTCCACACCATTATAATTCTTTTTTTTTTTTTTTTTTTTTTTTTTTTTTTTTTTTTTTGGTTTTTCGAGGTAGGGCCTCACTCTGTCCCAGGCTGACCTGGAATTCACTATGTAGTCTCTCAGCGTGGCCTCGAACTCAAGGCAATCCTCCTCCTAGCTCTGTCTCCCGAGTGCTGGGATTAAAGGCGTATGTCACCACGCCCGGATTTTACACACTATTATAATTCTAATCATTAAATTTCAATATCTCAGATGTAAAATTTGTCTTTGTAGTCTTAAGAATTATAATGTACATGCTTCAAAAGTAAGCAAGTAGTAAGAATCTAATATTATTGTGGTGGAACTACATGTAATTTTAGCCTTAAATGTATATTTTTGAATGTCATGTATTTTCATATAAAAGTGCCTTGAGTAATATTGAAATATACTCATTTAATGATGACTAAGTATATTCATAGTTGAAGAACAAAAAGTAAATGTCTTTTGAAACCATTGCTACTTTAAATAGGATAAGAAATAAAACCAAAATAATTTATTCAAATTTGTATGCTAATGATAACTTGCCAATATCTCCCTCCCTTTCTGTTTCACTCTCTCTCTCTCATATCTCATACACAAACATCTAATTCAAATATTGTTTAGGAATGTTCTGATTCCAGTCTATTCTACCTCATAACCAAGTTTTGCATAGAGAAAATAGTATGCCATTATATTCACCTCCATGTATGTTAAAATTGTACCAGCTTACTTATTTCCAGACAAAAACATGCACACACTGTTATTCTTTCATAGGGTTAAAATTTGACGTATTTTAATCATTTATTGTGGAAACCTATCTTCTTTTCATATATAACCTTTTCAAACCAACGACAAGTGTTTATGCTTTATAGGTTGGAAAGTTCATCTCTTCCAAGTAATTAGCATTTTAATTTTTTCCTAAAAGAAAGGGATGTCCATATCTCTAGGAACAACATTTGACTTGATTATTTTAAATAAATATAAGAAATCATTTTTAAGTGAATAAAACTATCATCATTTCTTAACTGAGATATTTCTTTGTTTAGGGTTCCTTGAATGTTTAAAATATTTGAAAATGATCATTATTGTTTGTCAGGCTTTGCAACTATTATCCTGACTTAGGAAATGCCACAGAGCCTGTCTCCTAGTGATGTGAGGCAGACAGTTTCTGTGATCTCATACATCTCATATCTCTTAAAAGTCAAGTTAAAATAAAATAGTCAAATCATGCAGGATGTGGTATTTAGAATAAAAGTTCTATAAAAACAGAGAATAACTTAGCTTTCTAAACAACTTTTACACAATGAAAAATTTTAGAACCAATCTGTAACATTTTTAGATTTCATAAACTTCATTAAATTAATTACAGCCACTAGAAGGATTGAATAAAATTCATAAATTCCAAGTCAAAATTTTGGAAGATCAATTACAACTGTTGAATGATACAAGCAGATAAGACTATTGGCTAATTGATTATATAGTCTTGCCCTGGGAATAAGTGTGTAATTTATCACTAAAACAAGTAAAAATGCATAAACAAAATAACATACATCTCAAATGGAATTCCATCAGCAAATAGAAAGGAAACTTTGAAACCAATTAATTACAAACAAAATTAACCTTAATATAAGGCAGGTGATTATTAATTCTTATGATCTTATGAAATTACACTACTGATTATTAAATACACATATTTTATTCAAGCAGTTAAAAACAAATGCTCACCAGATGAGCTCTGGAACTGAAGTCCTAAACTATTCAGCTATTTTGGTGGTATGTTATGTCTCAAATGAATTTGGACTCCTCTATAGATCTCCAAAGTTGCAGAATGGGACAGAGGATTTCAATAAAAGTATATGGTTCTCATCTCATAATTATAGTTATGTTGACATTTCCACTCACTGTCAAAGAGTTGAATATTTTGAAAAAAAATCAATTTGTAATGGAAACCTGTGGCTTAGTTATGGTATTTTGAATATATACTTTTGTAAAAGATTAACATGTAATTAAATGATATTACTATTCTTTTTGTAGTGGGTCAAATAAAATAATAGAAACAGAGTGCAAGATATATAACATTTTTAAAAGGAAATATATGTCTACTTTTATTAGATGTCAATTTATGGAAGAATCCCTCATCACAGTATCAACAGTCAATCAATCAAGATGTGGTATGGATTGCCATTGGCTACAACATTCTTATGGGCCATAGCATTCCTTTATACATCATTAGTAATAGTCCAGTTATAAGTGGAGTCCTCTGATGAAAAGTAAAATAAGATGCTAATATACCAACTAAAATGCTTAAAGGTGAGGAATCTTAAAATACACAAATTTTCCATCATATTTATGGTAGGTCCTTTAGGGGAAATATTCAAAATTAATATTTCATTTGCACTGGGAGACAAGTACATAATGCAATGAACAATTTGCTTAGATTCTGAAAGACCATTCATTTATGGACATATATTATTATTCTGATTTACTATTCATATTACTCAACAATTTACATATTTAAACCACCATGCATAATTTAACACATATTGAATATTTATTAATGATGATCCTTTTTGCTGATATTATATATACTTAAAATTTAAACACTCAAACATTGTAAACACTTGAGTTTTCAAGTATTAGTTTCATGAAATATTACTTTTAATTGCACACGTGAACACTACTTTTTACTAACAAGTGGAAATGGTACTGCATAGCTGAATTACTTTGCTAATGATACAAGTAGAATCTTTAAAATGATAAACAATATATCCTTTACAACTTTCTACATTATCTCATTGCACTTAGTTATTATGTATCCAACTCTATCTAGCCAATATTTTAGGTGTGTTTTTCCATGAATTCTTGAATGTGCTCTTATACCTATGCATAACATTTTGTGTCAGTAGTCATTAAACATTTTTGTTCTTTGAGCCATAATTAAGCTAATCAGTTTAAAGTCTTGTATTTTATGCGTGCTTTTTCAAACCTTCCATTCTCATATACTTTTTTACCCATTAAAATGGAGAACATGTTTTTCAATTTAAAAAAATGATTTCTGTGAGGAAATACCACAAAGATATACAGCAGGACGTGACGGCACATGTTTAATCCCAGCACTGAGGAGACAGTGGTAGAAGGATCTCCTTGAGTTCAAGGCCACCCTGAGACTACATAGTGAACTCCAGATCAGCCTGGGCTACCGCAAGACTCTACTTCAACAAACCAAAAAGAAGACAAATGAGCAACAAAAACAGCAGCAACAAAAAACAAGAGTACAACATGATTACACATTATAATTGAGGGAAAAAAAAACAATCTGTTGGCCATGTTGTAGTTTTTCTCATCTAATGCTCAGTCAATATGTCTCTCTCTCTCTCTCTAATAAATAAAATAAATTTAAAAAGAAAAGATTCATTTGATAGAGAAATGTTTTCTGACAGAAATTAAAAAGAAAAGATGAGTTTATTCATGACTACAGTGATATTCATCATTCTAACAGGAGAGAAGAATTGTGTTCAATTCTGGCTTCAGAAAAGACATCTGCTGAAGTGAAGCCAATAAGTAGTGAGGAGAAAATCTGGGTGGAGGGTGTGAGGACTGCTAGGCAGAAATGCCAATGTGGGGAGTTTGTTGAAAGAGCATCATCAGATTCTTGTGGAATTCAGGTAGAGTGATGCACTATCAAACATTAGACCTGCTCTCTACACTAATTAGCAGAATTTTTACAACAATGGCACTGTATAGACTGAAGACTGAAACCACAGAGACGTCCCAGTCAAAATGTTAGCCATAAGAGCATGAATAGTGAGGGCAAGTAGACCTCTGTCCATCCATCATTGCTAATACTTAGGTATCAGTCAAGTATAGCCTTTTTGCTTGTGTGAATAAGTGGATTCATATACCACATATCTCATTATGGGAGAGAAGCTATTGTAGAATATAACTTTCTAGTGTGTGAAACTGACATGAATCTGATCATAAGATAGAATCAGACATCTTTTTGGAGAGTAGGGAATTTTGTAACCCTTGGATTGACCATTATGTGAGGTGGGTAGATGAAAATTTCACTGTTCTCATTTTATCAGAAGGGAATATTGAAACACTAATGGTATAAGAAAGTTTACTCTTCTCTCTTTGAGCCCCATTTGAAAACAATTATGAAATTAAATCTGAAGGACACACATATACTATCTGAGTTATCATCCACCCAAGAATATGAATGGAAGTATTGGCATTAATATAACCATGTCTATTAGGCCTTTTGTAAGAGGATGATATTCCCCACTACAGTATTTTTTTTAAATCTGACTCCACTTAAAATTGTTGCAAAAATACTAAACATATGTATATATATATATATATATATATATATATATATATATATACTAAATTGTTTCTACACTTCATTCTACTTCTTGATTAAATATGAGTTCCTGGCTTAAATAAAAATGTTATAGTGAGCCAGTAAATATAAACATAATATGAATATAAAATATTCATAATTGGGTCGGGATGATAGTTCAGAAAGTAAGAGTGGTTGATGCTTAAACATAAGGTTCTGAGTTTGATACTGAGCACCAGTGTAAAAATCCAACATGTACAAGCCTGTGACCCCAGTGTTCCAGAGGCTAACTGAGAATCACTGTTCAGCCAGTCTAACTGAAAAATAGCAGTTCAATGGACATTAAGAGACTCTATCTCAGGGAAATAATGAGAACATGAATAAAGGACACAGGACACTTTTTTCCAGGCTTGCACATTTGCACCCCCATGCACACAGCACTACCATGCATACATCCACCACAACAAGATAAGCACCCAGCAACAAAATCAGGATCATTTAAATCAGAACAATTTAAACATATTCATCAAGAGTAACATTTTCTAAACATTTCTGTTTAGAGTAAATAGATATTAATGTTTTATTATTTTCCATTTAAAAAGATGTGACTAAGGAGTCTTAAATTGTTCAGTTCCACAAGGAACAATGTTTTCCCTTTCATCTTGACCTTTCTCCCATGGTTTCTAATTAATGCTGCCACATTTCTCATACCTGTAGTCAAGGCAAGATGAAGGTAAGTAGGAAGGATGCATGGCACAGTTATAATACTCTCCCCACAAAAGCCTATACCAAAGTGGAAATTTTCAGTGAACTTACCCAATCACAGAAAGATAATCGCCACATAGTCTCACTCATCTACAGCACCTAACCTGAATCTATCCAAGATGCCAACATACCCAGCAAGCCTCTTGAGGACTGGACAATAGGATGGGTAGGAAGGAAGGGGAGGGCAAGGAAGAGAGTGGGGGACACAAACCTGGACCCAAATGGCAATGGTACCATAAAATTCTACATCCTAAAAGACAGAAAAAATGGTTGAACCTTCACCAGGCCCTTAGAGGGAACACCTTAGTCACAGGGCCCTGGAGAGGGTACCCAAGACTGACCCTAATCTTCTACTGCTTCTCTCTCTCTCTCTCTCTCTCTCTCTCTCTCTCTTTCTCTCCCTCTTCTCTCTAACTCTTTTATACTACTGTTGCATCAGGTTTGCATTGCTGGTAGAAACCACACAACCATGAGTAGCTTGTGGGAAAAAAGGGGTTTATTTTGGCTTACAGGCTCGAGGGGGAAGCTCCACAATGGCATGGGAAACAATGGCATGAGCAAAGGGTGGAGATCACCTCCTGGCCAACATAAGGTGGACCATAGCAACAGGAGAGTGTGCAAAACACTGGCCAGGGGAAACTGGCTATAACACCCATAAGCCTGCCTCCAATAATACACTCCATCCAGGAAGCATTAATTCCCAAATCTACATCAGCTCTGAACCTAGTATTCAAAACACCTACATTTATGGGGACACCTTAATCAAACCACCACAATTACTTATCTTTTTCTTCCTTCTCTTTGTGGGCACTGACCTGTAACTCCCAGTACCAGCAAGTGGCTATCATCGGCAATGAGCTTTTGATCAGAAAGACCTATAAGGTTTCCTAAAAGATTGACAGGTTTCTGTCAGAGTACTTGATGACCCAACAAAGGTTAGTGGTAAGAGCCTACTGCTGAAGACACCATGTGCTGTTGACACGTAACATGGAATGACATGACTGGAAGCTGGAAGAGAGCCAGTCCATAGACACTCAGTGCATCTAGTGCCACAAGGTGCTACATGGGTGACTGGGGGAAAATGACCAATATCTGTCCAAGCAATTCATAGTCTAACCTACTTAGCAGCAAATAATCTGCTGTAATGCTCATACAAGTGCAAGAGAGGTACACAGCCATGGTGGGAAAACAACTGCTCTTGATTTGGCTAACTGGTCTGCTCAGTGGAACAAAACCCATAGCTGGAGCTGGGAAACAAGTCAGAACCATATCCAAAAATGAGCCCGCTCGCCTTTATCAAGCTACCACCAATCATGGGCTACAAGAGGGCCTACACCTATTAAATTCTCTGTAAAAAAAATAATAGTTATCCCATTTATCTGGTGTTAACTTTACTCTCTGTTAGAGAATCTGCTTCTCTTTTTCAGATAGATGTAGATCCTAAGGAGAGAACTACCCCATCATGCCTCAAAATGGCCCCAGCTGAACCTAAGAATAATTGACAAAACAAGCAAGGGTGCTATTTTCTTGGTGGACTGGGTACCAGCACAAGGGTGAAGGAGATCGACACAGAGAACACTCAACTACTACCAAATCAGATATCCAGAGACACAGAGGCTCCCATGACCTCATCACTGAAGTAGACCTAAAATTAACCCAACATGGCTCAGGAAAATTTGCAGAAGACTGGGTGGAAAGAATGTCAGAGCCACATGTTGGGTCATGATAAACAGAGACATTCCCTCCTACCCATAACTGAGGGCTAACCTCACAATGCATGACCCATATACCCCAACAAGGAGGGGCCAGGGGAATGGAGAGGACAGGGAGGAGGCTAACAATGGTAATGACTGTATTCACTGAGTACAAAACTAATTTAAAAAAAAAAGTGTACACCATCAAAAAAAGAAAATGTTTCAGGGTCCCTTGGATAAAGACTATGAAATTAAAGAAAATAGTTTTCCCTGAGTCCATGAGAACAAGGGTGATCATTAGCACAGACTCATAATAAAGCTAGATTCTACAAGTAAAGGATGAAAGGAAGCATTATGTTGGACAAGTAAAATCCTTATCTGTGCTTGCATATGCATATGATTATGAATTTATTTAAAATTAAGAAAATGACAATTACAAAATATATGACTAATGTTTAAACATATTAATTAATTGTATACACTGATATGACTTTATATATATGAATGAAACTTTAATGATACATAGCAATGAGATTTGAGAATTTGAAAGTATTTTAATAACTAACTAAATGACTAAACTCAGCATTTGTGTCCAAAAGAATTAGCCACAAAATTTCCTGGTCCAACATTAAATTTCACAAAATAGTGGAAGATCTAATAATATTGGTTAAATATCATATTATTAAATGGTAATTACGTTAGAGTTAATGAATATTGTATATTTTTATTATTATTACCATTATCATTATTGAATGAGAAAGCACAGTGAAGAAGTGCAGTGATGTAGGAGTAGTTACACATACATAATCAGTACTGAGAAGTGGAGGCCTTACATAAAGCTAGTAGTAGGATGTGGGGAAGAGCAGGACTTCAAGTCTGTGGTCATACTCTTTGGCTATGGAAACAAATCACCTCACTAACTGTGGTAATCTGAGTAGGGTAATATAAATGTATGGCCCCATAGATTCAGATGTTGTATAAAAATTAAGCTTGTAACTTAGGTCTCCAGACTCCTGACTAGAGGAGGTGTCCCTGGAGGCAGATCCTAGAGTCCAGTCCTAAGTTTTTAAGGGTGGTTCTTCATTCCTCCTGCCCCACCAAAGGTGCACGAGAACAATTTGAGCTCTGGCTGTTAGTGTTTTGTGGTGCTGGCTATTGGTGGTGTCTCTCTGGATCTATGAAAGGGAGGCCTGCTTCCTTGGCAATTTATGATGTCCCCCTGTTCCTATAAGCTGCTTTTGATTTGGTGTTTGTCCAGCAATGTGAAGCTCACTGCAACAGGAGCACTATGTAACTTTTCACTCATGTCACTACAACTGGCTTCATTCCAACTGGAACTGTTATGCTCAATAATAAACTGTGGTGGTTTGATTCAGGTATCCCCACAAACTTAGGTGTTCTGAATGCTAGCTTCCCAGCTGATGAAGATCTGGGAATTAATGCCTCCTAAAGGCAGTGTATTGTTGGGGGCAGGATTATGGATATTATAGCCAGTTTCCCCTTGACAGTGTTTGGCATATTATCCTGTTGCTATTGTCCACCTGATGTTGGCCAGGGGGTTATGTCCGCCCTCTGTTCATGCCATCATTTTTCCCTGCCACCATAGAGCTTTCCCTCAAGTCTGTAAGCCAAAATAAACCTTTTTTCCCCACAAGCTGCTCTTGGTTGGGTGATTTCTACCAGCAATGCAAACCTGACTGTT
Source organism: Dipus sagitta (assembly GCA_036346955.1). Lineage (NCBI taxonomy): Eukaryota > Metazoa > Chordata > Mammalia > Rodentia > Dipodidae > Dipus > Dipus sagitta. Next base: position 76,440,023 of record CM070783.1, on the reverse strand, counting down.
ACATAGACATATTTCTTACTCTGAGAGAAAGTATTTTAGCTGACAGATGTTTTATATCAGTGTTATTATTTCCCCTTTTCAATTTTTAAAATAACTTATTATTTATGAAGAGATTTTCTTATTTTTTCTGAGTTTTATTTTATTGGTTTTTAATTAACATAAGAAACACTGAAATGTTGTGAAATTTCATACAGGTAAGGCTAAGTGCAAAGTGGTGCAATTATCTGTGATCTGGCTGCTACCATGACAATGAGAGGCAGGGCAGGATTCCTTTGCAGTAGTAAAAGATCCTGTTTCACAAAATTAGAGTGTATACACCTTGAATTTGTTCTCCGATAGCCACATGCATGTTGGAGCATGTGTGGCCATATGTGCATGTGCATACACAACATATACACAGGCAAATAAGTAAATTAAATTAAAAAATATTTAAATTGCTAGAGAAACAAAATTAGTATAGTGATGTAACCCAGTAACTATTACCCAGAGTTCCAACTATCACTGATGAAAATAAGACCAATAAACAAGATTGGAATCCCAGCACCCAAAGATAATTTTTCTTTTTGTTCTCATTTTCATAGTGGAATTTCTTCCTCAGACAAGAGGGATAAGGGAAACAAACATAAACAAAACAAGATAAAAAATAAAATGCTTGCTTGTCTTTTCGTCCTTCCATACTTTTTCTTTCCCTGTCTTTGTCTGATCTACTCCACAACCAGGGGCCTAGGAAACCTAGAAAGCAGAGGTCTCTTTGGCAATGAAAATAAATTTATAAAGTGACTCATGAAGTGGTTATTAAGGAAAACTCACTAGGAGCCAAATTATACTATGACTTGTATATAAATAGCATCATAGAATTTTATGTCAGAAAATTCAAATGCCCAGAAAGGTAAGATGACTCGTACAGTTTTCCAGTACATGAAGGACTGAATGACACAAAATGTTAAGATTCCAGTTCTCATGGCCACTGTCACTGGTGACATTTGGAGAAAGCAAAACCATAATGCCTGTTTTTTTTTTAATAAGCATGATATTTTCATATTTCAAAAAGAACATAAGTATTTATGATGTGATGAAGTGTGTTTATAAAGTAACTCACATTAAATCAATAGCTAAGCTTGTATCTTTTTTAAAGAATCAAAAGTTAGTGTTCATTGTTTTGTTTTCCTGCAAAAGCTGATGACCATTTTCCCACCAAGGCACATTTTCAAGGGAAGTGATTCTACCTTCCTATTAAGAAAGCAAATTAGTGCAGATGTAGCATATGGCCTGATAAACAGCAGGGACTCAGTGAATACCTACTGATGGTTCTTATTCATTCCAGGATATTACAACTTTCTAAGAAACTTGACTTTATAATTATTTGGTAGCTCTGATTGTCCCTATAACTCATATATGGGCATTGACTTTCAGTGTGGTTAACATTGACATTTCATGTCCACTCATCCTTTATAACTTTTTATGAACCACACTTTATTAATGAACTTTCTGTCATATTTTTGAAAGGTTTATTTGTCCCATAGGTTACATGTGAAAATAATATCTTTTTCAATATTTAAAAATATACTTACCTCATTTAATTATTTCTACATGAATATTTATTAGAAGCAAATAGATTGCTTAAATAGAAAAATGTCAGTGATTTATAAAGCTGACTGGAAAAGAATTTGAAATCGTCTTGTCTGCTTTCTGTACACATAACCTCCACTACTAACTAATTTATAAAAATCTATAAAATAGGAAATTAACTTAAAGGTCAGTAGGATCTCTGTAGAATAAATGACCTTTGGTGCTGGAAATCACCAAAGACTTTTTCCTAGCTTTGCATAATATAGTATGTATCTTTTCTCTCAAGATATTTCTTATAAAAATTAAAATAATACTCACACAAAATGAAGTGTTATAAAATATGTAAAATTTTGAAAAGTTCTATAATTGGAAGGGTACCTTAAGCGCTGCCCTGGGAGAGGAAGATAAAAACACATTTATCTTAAAATGGTAGAAGGCTTTATGCTTATTTAAAATATGTATAGATAGAAATTCCAAAAAAATGATAAAATAAAATCAGAATAGAAAAATCCTTTTACTGATCAAAGAAGAGATAAAACAGGATAAAAATTCTTTTTAATAATGTACTTATCTGGGATTTGAAAAGGCCATCATCATGTATAAAAGGCCAATTTCATGTTAAGAGCTATCCAAGTCTTGATCTGAGCTGCAATTCAGAACAGATATATATATATATATATATATATATATATATATATATATATATATATATATAGAGAGAGAGAGAGAGAGAGAGAGAGAGAGAGAGAGAGTGTGTTTCTGCTGTGGTAACATGTTTTATTAAACTTTCCCTAGCATACTCAATGCAAAATTGTGAATTGTGAAAAAGTGTATGTTAGGCATATCTCTTCCTACCATGTCTCTAAAACCTTCCATCCTTATCTTACAACATATGGTTGCACTGTGGGTGCCACTCAATCCCCACTAAAACTGGGAATCATTTCCTCATATAGGGTTGCCTGCCTCTATAGTTCGGATTTCTATGCACATAGTATTTTAAGAATTTTATCTTTTATGTTTCAAACATTTTGAACACAAAAGTTAATAGTATATGTTCACAGATGAATATGCACTTATCAAATATTAATTTAATAGACATATACTGAGTACATTGTATTTGTTTTCATCCAGTTCCCGAGAAAATCAGAAGGCAAAAGAGACAGTCATTTACTTCATGCACACACAAGAAGATTTATGTTCCTTGTGCTAAAATGTGTTTGGGGGAAAAAATGAAAGAATTAAATAACAGGGGTTGCAGTAGACATGGGGAGTAGATGAAGATATTTTCTATTTTATTACAAAGAAAGCAGATACTCCTAATAAAAGAACTATTTTTAGGGAAAATTATAGCATACTAATGACTAGCTCAAAGCTATATCTGAGTAGAGTAATGAAACACAAAGGAAAAAATGCAAATATTGTGGAGGGGTGGGTACTGTTTTGCATTAAGAAACAAGGACATGTGCTTAACCATAGAGTGGTGAATAAGCTGCAGCATATTGTTTAGTTACTTTCACATTGCTGGGATAAAGCCCTGGACCAAATGAGCAGCTCATGGAAGGGAAGGATTTATCTTGAGAGGAAGTTTTATATAGCAAGTAAAGGCTGTAGAGCAGATGCTGGACATCGTTTCCTTTCCATGGCTGGTTGAAAACAGTAGCAAGAGGGTCAGCTAAAAAGCAAAACACAAACAAACAAACAAAAAGGGTGAGCTGAGCTATTCCCTGGGAGAGCTGGACATAACAGCCCTATTCTGCCCCCAACATGCAAGGCTCTGCTTCCCATATTGATATCAGCTGGGAACCAAATATTCAAAGCCCATGAGTCTATGGGGGACATCTGATTCAAACTACCACAGACATTAAGAGAAAAACTCAGGGAGAGAACAGAAGGCCTGTTAAGTTTACAGTGTAGATGGGGACAAGTGATGAGGTTAGAGAGGAAGAGAGAGAGGAGGAGAGAAAGTGAAGAGAGGGGAGAAGAAACAAAAGGAGGGCAAAGAACAAGAAGAATCCTACAAGGTGCAGAAGAAGTAGAAAGAGGAGTGTTGAGTCTTCATGTGTAGCTAGGAGCCAGAGGACACCTGTTATAAGTGGCAGAGGACAGTGAGAGGAATAGGAGGAACAGTGGGAACAAGGAAAGAAGAAGCTGAAGAGGATTTGGATGTGTACACTAACCCTAAGTATTAAAAAAAAATCATTAAAATGCCAGCATAGACTTTAAATACAAAAGTAGATAAAATGAGTGTTGATTTTACTCAACTAATAACAGGATTATTTAGAACAATGTTAATACTGACATAGCATCACAGGTGAGAACTGGCCAGTATGTCTTGGTAAATTTAAAAATCTATATTTTTATTTTTTTGAGAGAAAGTGAGTGAGAGAGAGAGAGAGAGAGAATGAATGAATATGGACACATTAGGACTCTTTGGTTATTCCAAGAAACTGCAGAGGCATGCACCATTTTGTGCATTTTTATGTGGTTACTGGGAATTGAACCCTGGGCCAGTAGGCTTTGTAAGTATCTTTAACTGCCCAACTATCTCCTGAACCCTGTTTAGTACATTTTAAAGGTGAAACTGTATAGTAATTGTCTTGCTTTCTTCTGGAATTAGAATTACATGTGGATACATTAACTGAATGTTACACAGTGTGGGATAATGAGAAAACTTGATGTTGGGACTAGGGAGATGGCTCAGTCAATAATGTGCTTATGTGAGAAGCATGAATCCAATTCCCAGTAACTACATAAAATGTCAGGCAGAATGGAGAAAGCAGGAACCCTGGGGCTTGCTGCACAGCCATGGTAGCATAATTGGTGAGCTCTAGACAAATGAAAGACTGTCTCAAAAAAAAGAGGTTCCTGGCAATGACACTCAAAGTTGTCCTCTGGCCTACACATGCACATGAACAAGCAAACAAACATGCATGCACAGACACACAAACACACACACTTTAAAAAAAGAGTAACTGCTTACTTCTTTTTTGATATAGCAACTGCAAATATCCTATATCCATTTATTGTGATAAGAGGGTTTCTGTTTTATATTGGGATATTTTGGTGAGAGTGAGGGATAAAGTGGGGATCTTGAGTTTGGTTATGGATATGTGATATGAAAGATGTGTTTGGTAGTTAGGAGAGGAGCAAAAATTATAGACAGCATATATAAGTTTTTGGTGGATGGTCAGTATAAGTGTCCAGATATGTAACATTTAAATTAATCAGTATAGAGGAAATATTTAGAGCATAAGGATTGTTAATTTAATAAATGAATGCATACAAAGAGAATGAAAATCTAAATATTTTTAACATTTGAATGAAAAGACTTGATAAAACAACAGCTCAAAGAAGGACTTCAGAAGATAGTTGAGAGTGTTTCAACATAACAGTGAAGACCATCAGTCCAAATTGCAGTTTGATTGATAGATTTTGAATTCAATTTTGTCATGGTAACATGAGTGTATGTTCCACTAAATTTACAGAGAATTACCCCCAAATAAAATGAGCTCAAAAGAGTGGAGTCACAGGTATTGAGTTTTGTGCTTCAAATAAAAGAAAAAAATATCAGCCTATGGCTAAAAAAATGGAATATTGAAAAGTTATTTTAAATTATCTTCTTTTAAAAATGGAATATATGGCAAGTTCTTTATTAATGGTGGCAATTTATGGAAGAGGAAAAATGAATGTAATCAGGGGAAGAGAGAAAAACTGACAAGGTGATGATTTCATTGAGTAACACTTAATGTGTAATGACAGGACAGAAGACACTGATGCACTTGGATTCGAGTGCAGTGACTATGGTGGGACAAATACAACTGTGCTGACATCTTCAGCATTCTCAGGAAAATGTGAGAGGTTACAATGGTTACTGTACACCAAAGATATCAGCCATTTTTTTCTGGAGTATGCATTATTCATCAAGAAAAATGCATTAGATGAAAGGAATTCTGGTTTTTCCAGCCACATGAAGTTTGAGCATATTTAACTGTGTAAATAACAAAGGAGCCTCCCACTACTTTCTCACCATGTTTGCACAATCTCACGGTCACACCTGTATGCTGGTCATAAGGAATTAATGTCGGAGAAAGTTCTATGCTTTGTATTCCACTTACTTTATAAATTAGGATTAGTAAAATCTATTAATCATTTCCATATTATGTTTTATTTGTAAAAAACCTCAAAAGTGATTATAAGATAGTATAGCCAGTATGGAAATCTAAGTGTAGGTTTTTCAAAAAGCTAAAAATTGAACTATCATATGACCCCACTATGCCGCTCCTGGGCATATACCTACAAGACTTTTTACTCAGCTGTAAAGGCAAATGACATTAGGAAATCTGCAGGAAAATGGATGGAACTAGAATGATTCTACTAAGTTAGCTAACTCAGGCCCTAAAAGAAAAAATTCACATGGACTTTCTCATATGTAGAACTTAAATTTTAATATTTCTATGCATGAACATGAACACATAATTCCTTTAAAAAATCCAAAACCTAAAACATACTAATAAGTGCTAAACAGTCTCCTAATAATAATTCCACTACTAGGTATAATATATATGCCAAAGAAGTAAAATCGTGATACGATAAACAAATGAAGAAGGGGAATGTATGGTACCTATAAATAGATGAATCTGGGCAGTGAAGACAGATGGAGCCTTGTATTCACTCATGGTGGCAGAGTTGAGGGGCTGGAGTGCTATGATAAGTGAACTCCAAAACTGCTCCAAGGTAGTAGCTTTGGATATTGAATTTTACAGACAATAAAGGGTGAATTTGTAGAAAAGTTTCATTTGCAGAGAACAAGAACACAAGAATAAGAACAGGAAACATTTACGACTCCTAGGTCTAATGGGAGAGATCCTGAAAAAGCAACAATAACAGCAAAACAACAATAAGCAGACAGAACTTCCTATTGAGAGGGATCTCTAGTAGGTTGCTGCTAGGTGGCAAAAATCCAGGGTTTTAAAGATTTTTGACTAGGGCTAAGTTCATCTTTAAAAATACTGGAATGAGATATGAAGTGCAATCCTTTAGCATACAACTTGCTCACACATCTGATTTCATTCTTGATCAAGCTTCCCTCTTGCAAAGAAAATAAATGATTATATGGTTCATGTCTAGCTGCTCCATTGATGTACACTTCAGAATGGAACCCTGATCCGATTATTAGGATAGAAAGACAAATTGTCAGGTTTTTTAAATTAGAAATCAGATGTGTGATAGTTGGGAGGGGTAGTCTGGGTCACTCTTGGGATTCAGAGAGTTACAATGAAGTGGCAGACAGAGTGCAAAAATGGAGACATTCTGGTTCTAACTTTCTCAACTCTGTCATTATATAGAAATCCAGGGTAGGATTGTTACAGGAGCCACTTCTGGTCACATGGTACTGATCATGGTGGTGGAGCTGGATGTGTGGCTTGATGGAAAGTATACAGGGGGAGAGATTCAATTGGGTGCTAAGAGGTGCCTCTGTAGGTAAAACACACACTGGGAGACAGCCTCAGAATTCCAAGTAGCAAGAGGTACTTCTGAAACCATTTGGAACTGGAGCCGCTGAAACAAACTGAATAAGTAGGCAAGTAAAGATTGACTCATGGATGGCTTAGTGGTTAAGGTGCTTGCCTATGAAGCCTAAGGACCCAAGTTCAATTCTCCAACTCCCACATAAGCCAGTTGCACATGGTGGTGCATGCATCTGGAGTTTGTTTAAAATGACTAGAGGCCCTGGAGCACCCTTTCTCTCTCCCTCCCTCCCTCCCTCTCTCTCTCTCTCCCTAATAAGTAAATTAATCAGAAAAGAAATAAAAGCAATATTGGCTTATGATATAGGAAAAAAAAGTTTCAGTAAATGTGAGGAAGCCCTAGAAGATAAAAAAAAATGAGTTTTAATTGGGGGAAATAAACAAGGTCTAGCTTAATAAAATAGGTCTATAAGAACTATATCCCAGAACGACAGATGTCTTAGCTGGTCACAGAGCTGTCAAGACATATTCAGAAAAAAAAAAAAAAGATAATAAACTGAACCCAAATATTTTTGGCTCAGGGGTGGTAATGTCTACTTCTCCCCTTTGCTGCAGGCCATTGTTGAAATTCTAGTCACACGGGTGTGGCTTCTGGGAGCCTTAGATTGGGTTTCCCAGTTGCCAAATTTCACTTTGCACTTTGTGCTCATAACGTGCTGTTGTCCCACGTACCTAAGAGACTTTCTCTCAGATTCTGCTGTAGATGATGGTGAACTGGCAGGGGGGCAGCTCTTCAGGAAAGTGATGCTTTTCAGAACCATATCTATATAAATTTTCTTGTTTATAACAGGATATTTACAGGTGACACATAAGTATTATGTCTAAGGTTGAAAACACAAAAGAAACCAGTGGAATCTGGAGAACTGGGTGGAAGCCATTCTCAAAGGTCAGTTTTATAGCTGTATTTTGAAAAGAAACAGCTCAAGGAAACTTAACTGTAGTTAGGACTCTACTTTGAGAGAGAGAAGATGCTATTTGCAGTTGCACAGTGTAAGAAGGCTGCAGTCATCTTTTCGGGCTGAGACAAGGTGGGTCACTAGTAGGAACTGTTTAATGGGGTGGAAAACAGGTTGGTCCCCCAAGAGGAGGACCTGGGTCAGAGAGCAGAGCTGACAGATAGCCAAGAGATCATATTAGAAGAAGCCTTAAATATGGATAATTTCTTGCAGTTGCCTTTCTAGTTTCTGAGGAATTTGGAAACAAAACGTGCCATTTTCAGGCCAATGGGAATCACTGTCTGATTTTCATTGTGGCCAAACTGTATTACAATAAAAAAAACAAAAATGAGGCACTTGGGCTTTGTGTCCGATTTTAATCAAAGGGTTTTAAGACTGGCCAAGAAATTGCCCAGCAGGGAGCCCAGTGGAGTTTAGGAAATTTGGGATCCCATGGTGGATGAGAAATGCCAGAGTGTCTGTCTGAGGATCAGGAGTTCCTCATCTGAAGACAGAGGGTGGCAACCTGCTTCTGGAGAAGACAGGGCAATCAGAAGGAAAGCAGGCATTTCAGAGCAATTGCTTCTAACCGGGGGATCCCAGGGTGGTCCTCTGAGAACAAGATAAGGGAGCGGGGTCTGTTACTCCTAAGTACTAAAGGAAGACAGATAGAGAAGAGACTGACTCACCACCTCCTTGGGCTAAATAAAGATGGTTTGGTGTTGCATGATCCAGTTGGTATGGCAAATGATCCCTATAGCTAGAGCACAGGAGAGGAAGGAGAAGTTTAAGGCAGGTGAATTAACCTACTGGGCTGTCAAATATTTGCTCCTGTCTTCTGGGAGTTCTGAGAAACCACAAAAGAGTATCCTGGAACTTGGCATTGCCGTCCTCCCCAAGAGAGTGACAATTCTTTTTTTTTTTTTTTAAAGAAAAGACCTTTTTTGAAATTTTGTTTGTTTGTTTATTTATTTATTTGAGAGCGACAGAGAGAAAGAGAGAGAGAGAGAGAGAGAGAGAGAGAGAGAGGGGATGGGCGCACCAGAGCTTGCAGCCTCTGTAAACGAACTCCACATGCGTGTGCCCCCTTGTGCATCTGGCTAACGTGGGTCCTGGGGAATTGAGCCTCGAACTGGGGTACTTAGGCTTCACAGGCAAGCACTTAACCGCTAAGCCATCTCTCCAGCCAGAGAGTGACAATTCTTATGGAACTCACCATGGTGAAAAGGGGGGAAGAGAAAGGACAGTCTGGGGATACAGGGGTTAAACTGGGACAAGCTGCTGCTTCCCACTGCCCCTGGTTTGCAAGGAAGTTCCCACTCTGAGCACCTGTCCTGGGTTTGACACCATATGTTAGGAAAATGAAATGAGAGAGGAGATTTGGCTAAAAGCAGAGACAGGCTTTATTCTGGGACAGCCTGAGAAGGGATGCATGTCACCATGCATGTCAGAAGCCACTTCCCTTACAGACTGAGGGGAATACTTAAGAGGTTGTGAGGGGGTATTAGTCAGGGTTCTCTAGAGGAACACAACTACTAGAATGAATTATATTAAAAGGGAAGTTTATTGGATTACTTTACAGTAGTCCAATAGCAGTTGCAGGCCTGAGGATCAAGGAACCTGGTAGCTGCTCAGTCCATGTGGCCAGATACCTCAGCAGTCCCAATCTGGTGCTGATGGCCTATAGGCTTCATGATGAGCCACTGGTCTTCCATCCATGTGGGTCTTCAGTCGACGCTGGTCTTCAGTCTGCTCTGGTCTTCAAGCCACACTGGAAGGCAGAAAGCAGCTATGGCAGCCAACTGGGATGAAGGGGGCTCTTCTTACCCAGAGCTTCCTTATATAAAGTTCCCATCTGAGAGGGGCCGCCCCCTCTGGGATAACGGCTAACTCTGGGGGAAGGATTTCTTCCTTCAGTTAATCCTTCCTGCAAGCAACCTCAGAGACCCACATGAAAAGGATTTCTGTGTTTTACTAAACAGATCAAGTTGACAACACCTTAACTATCACAAGTCCACCCCTTGTCTGTTTGACACCAAACCATATTTCCTACATCAAACTTAATTTCCAAATGAAAACAGTAAAAAGTTCATAATTCCACCTAACATGGTATAACTATCCCATGTACAACAGGAAATGCAAAATCTTCCCCCCAACACAAAATAAGGTTCCTTAAGGAATGCTTAGTCTCTAATAAAATAGGTCTAATATAAATTCAACAACAGTTAGCTAGTGATATAATCTTAATATTGGTGAAGATATATACAAACACTCCATATCAAGGTAGGACAGAAACATGGTTTGCATTGCTGGCAGAAGTCACCCAACCAGGAGCAGCTTTGGGAAACAAAAAGGGTTTATTTTGCCTTTCAGACTTGAGGGGAAGCTCCATGATGGCAGGGAAAATGATGCCATGAGCGGAGGGTGGACATTACCCTGGCCAATATAAGGTAGACAATAGCAACAGGAGAGTGTGACAAACACTGGCATGGGAAAACTGGCTATAACAATCATAAGCCTGCCCCCAACAATACACTGCCTCCAGGAGTCTTTAATGTCCAATTGTCATCAGCTGAAGAGACTAGCATTCAGAATACCTAAGTTTATGGGGGACACCTGAATCAAACCACCACGTTCCACCCCTGGCCCCCATAAACTGATATCCATACATAATATAAAATAGAATAAATTCAGTATGGCTTTGAGAGTCACCATAGTTTTTTTTTTTTTTTTTACCAAGCCTAATGCTGTTCAGACATCCCTGTAATTCCATAATCCAAAGTCTTTTAACTGAACCATAATACCAAAAAAAAAAAAAGAAAGAAAAGAAAAGAAAAGAAAAAAGAATAAAAACATAATGGCACAGAACAAACACAGTGCAAAAGATGGCATTGGGCATAGCAAAGAAATATTCAACCAATACAAGATTTAAACAGGGCAACACATCAAATCTATAGCTCCAAGTCCAGCAACTCTAGTCAGTGACAAATCTCCAAGACTGATAATTCTAAACAGCAACAAATCTCTGCAGTTCCAATTCCACCCCTCCAGCTAGGCTATTCACAGTCCTGGAAAACTTCATTCGGGCCTGACAGCTTTCCTTAGCAGCCATCTCATGGTGCTGGCATCTCCACTGCAACCCAGAATCCATCCTCACACTTCCACTGGGTCTCCATGCTGGCATCATGCAAACCTGCTTCACGCTGTCCATGATCATTTTCAAAACACAAGATCATGTTGCAAATTCAACAACCCTCTCTTTCCTGCATTTCTTATACTCCATAATACCAGGTAGGATGCCAATTTAATCCAGGGGGCAAAAAGCAATCTTTGAAGAACAGGACACTCTTTGAACATTCAATTCCCTTCAAAAGAACCTACATTCTTCCTGTTGTCCTAATTTCAAAGGTTGTAATCTCTCACACAATTACAGCTGAACACGCAACAGTTTTGGCTCACAGATTTCTTTCTGTGCCATATCCCTGCACACACACCAGTGCATTTCTGGGCAAAGTAACCCTGCACAACTACTCAAGACATGGACATAACAGCCAGTCTCACACAAACTGCTAGCCCAGTCCAAGCACTCATGGTATATGTTACTTAATGTCTTCATAATCTGAGGAAATGTTCTTTTTCATTGCAGTATATCCTCCTGGTGAAGTGATGATAAAGGTTAGATTTAAACATGTTGCGTCATACAAGGACACTTTACAACTTTAAATGTATGAGGTAATTCAGTTTTATATCACCAAACATTTTATTACATTTTAAAAGCAGATTCAATTTTCTACATCAAGGAATTGGAAAGAGTTCTGGAACATATTGAAATAATCACAAATTATCTCATAAAAATACTACTATGAATATGTAGAATAACAAAGAAGTATTACAAGTCCTGATGTACTTGGTGTTTTCAGTCCATTGGTCATAGGTATGTAAAGCCAACCATTTACCATTTGGGGTGAGATTTTTCAAACTTCACTGTAAGTTTCTGCCTGAAATATGATGGACAAATTATTTTACTTGTGCAGATACAAGTCTCTTGGGTTATTAAAGTAATGTTCAATTCGAAACAAAATACTATTCACCAAAGCCATGCGAGTAGTTAAACAGTCTCAGATAGAAATAAGAAAGAACTACAGTTTGCAGTCACTGAGGGTCTGCCTTCACTGTTGGCTGTTCTAATTATGATGGAATATGTAAAAATATATTTTTGTTGTTACTATTTGCTCCTACTTTGCATGACTCTTAACTATTCTGTTATTACTGTTGTTACATGAGATCATGACTCAACACATTTAGTAGTTCCACAAAGATTGTATTTTTATATGCTACTTAAAAATGATTCAATTTATTTTTGAATTTTTCCAATAGAATAAAATATTATTGAGCTATTCTACATTTCAAAACAAAGTGATGGTATTATCAAAATACTGAAAGCATTTACAATTTTATTATTTATTTTACTTTATTTATTTATTTATTTATTTTGGTTTTTCAAGGTAGGGTCTCACTTTAGCTCAGGCTGACCTGACATTCACTATGTAGTCTCAGGGTGGCCTTGAACTTGTGGTGATCCTCCTACCTCCTACCCCTGCCTCCTGAGTGCTGGGATTACAGGTGTATGCCACCACTCCTGGCATTGTAATTTAAATTTTAATTGGGGGTAAAATTACATGCATTTTTTTGTTGTATTTTTGAGGTAGGGTTTCACTCTAGTCCAGACTGACCTGAAATTCATTACGTAGTTTCAGAGTGGCCTTGAACTCATGGCGATCCTACTACCTCTGCCTCCTGAGTGCTGGGATTAAAGGTGTGTGCCACCATGCCCAACTTTACATAAAATTTTAATAAACAACACAGTATTTTGAAGAAAATGTTGGGGCTGGAGAGATGGCTTAGCAGTTAAGCGCTTGCCTGTGAAGCCTAAGGACCTTGGTTCAAGGCTCGATTCCCCAGGGCCCACGTTAGCCAGATGCACAAGGGGGCGCATGTATCTGGAGTTCGTTTACGGTGGCTGGAAGCCCTGGCACGCCCATTCTCTCTCTCTATCTCTCTGTCACTCTCAAATAAATAAATAAAAATGAACAAAAAAAATTTAAAAAAAAAGAAAATGTTCACTAGGGAATGGTTAAATCTTTCTAATTGTTTTTCTTCATAGATTTACCATTTCTTTGGAAATATTACCTAATACTCTTTTTTATTTCAATGATACAATATGTTGTTGTTGTCACTGTCATCTACAGTTGCTGCACAAGAGATGCCTGGAATTTATTACTGAATTTTATCTTCATGTTTCCTTATCTTTATGCATTGAAAAGCTATCTTTTATAGAGTGACTTCTTCTGATTTCAGTTGGGACAATTGTATTGTAATTAAAGCTAAATCAATAGAATGAAATTACCATATCTTACTTTCATTTTTACTATTTCATTTAAGGATTATTCTTTTTATAATGGGTTCTTGTTTGTTTATTTATATATATATATCCCAAACCACACAAACAAAACGTGAAAATGAAACAATGTCAGAGTTATGTAAAAGAGAATGGTTTCACTACATCTCCTATTATAAATCTGCTACTCTCCCACTAGTACAGTAACACTCTGTCCATGCAAATTACACAAAGTGCCTGACTTATTTCAAATTTAGGAAGAGAGTTCCCTATTAACATTAAGCAACTTGGTTTTTTACTTTTTTATTTTGTTTATTTATTTATTTATTTATTTATTTATTTATTGAGGCATGCTCAGCAGACTGGCCAGGATCTCCAGCCACTGCAATTGAACTCCAGATGTGTGTGCCCCCTTGTGGGCATGCATGACCTTGTGCTTGTGTCACTTTGTTCATCTGCCTTACATGTGACCAGGAGACTGGAACGTGAATCCTTATGCTTCTCAGGTAAGTACCTTAACCACTATGCCTTCTCTCTAGCCCTAGTTACTTGTTTTAATCTTGATTATCAGTAGTTTGTGTTCCAGGTTATATATACATGCAGTCTTTAAAACAGAAAAAGTAAAATAAAAGTATATAAGTTTTGTACATATTCTCATTAAAAATTCACTAAGACAACATGATTCAAACTATTGTTTAATCATTAAATCTGGAATCAATTGTAATTATAGATCCTTCATTTGGTCTATGTGAGTACTTAGTGGGTTATTCAAAAGACCCAAACTCAGGGATGGAGAGATGGCAAAAATGGTTAAAGGTACTTTTTTGCAAAGTTTAATGGCCCAAGTTCAATTCCCAAGTACCCATATAAAGCCACATGTACAAAGCAGCACAAATTTCAAGAATTTGTAGCAGCAAGAGGCCATGGTCTCCCCATTCTCTCCATCTTTCTCTCTTTCTTTCTTTCTTTCTTTCTTTCTTTCTTTCTTTCTATTTTTTTTCATTCTTTATTTTTTTAAGTTTTGTATACTATTTCTATGATATAAACCAATATGTGGCAAAATATATTCTGTCCCAATGTTAAAAATATTTTTTTCTTATTCTTATAAGCATGATAAAATATAAATATATAAATATAAATATTCATTAAAACATTTACCAAATAATACTTTAGCATTTATAGTCTATATATTGGAACTGTTTCAATTATAACTCTCCTTGCTGATAGGGTCAATGATGAATCAAACATTATTTGACAGACATTTTCCCCAAGTACCAATATAACACCTTCCTTTTCTGAGTCCCAGTTTTCTTCCAGTTTGAACAAATATTCCAGTTATTAACTGTGCACCTAAACTAAGTAACTGATTAAAAACACATCATGAATTGACTTTCATGAATGTGCAAATGTCATTGTGAAATACAGAATAGGCATTAATGAAGATGTTAACTATACCAGAGTCCAATGACTAGACAACTTAATCTCAGTAACTACATGAATTATTATAATACAGAGAGACCTTCCAGCTTTCACAAGTAATAGGAAAATACACAACAATTAAAATGTGCATGTGAGCAGCATAACTCTACAAGAAATTGGAAGTAATTTTATTATTGCATATCATGTTAATATGAAAATAATGACGTTAAAATGAATAACAGTCACTTTTTTGGATAAAAAACGAGATTCAACATTAGATTAAAAAGTATTTTCATCACTTCCTTCAAAATAAATGATATACAGGGATGGTAAGATGACCCAGTGTTTTAATGTACTTCCTGTGTAAACATCACAGCTTGAGGTCCCTGAGACTGCTAGAGTGTGAGTCTTCACATATCAGGTAAACTTATGGGCATGGCCGCTCAAGTTATCTTAATCCTTTGGAGAGCAGAGACTGGAGATTAGCTAGGGCTCATGAACAGTAAACTTGCTAATCTATAAGAGGCTCTGTCGCCAGGAAATCACAGCATGTGAATGATGGAGGGGAACCTGACTAGTTTCTCTTGCTGCTTTTTGGGGCACCATAGATGAGTACATAGGACATGTCATCAGCATGGGCATGTGCATACTCCATATACACCATACAACACAAACCACACACATGTGAAAAATAATAAAGACTTTTTAAATAATATGGAAGTATAATAAATACACCATAGAGTTGTATGACTTTGCCTAAGGAAATTTCAACAAATGTCTGTTCACACATATAAGGAACTAATGACAGACCAAGATACCTATCAAACCCAAGTCCAGGTGGTGAGCCACTCAGTTCACTGGGAATACTAACAGGAGCATTGATAACTCCAGTACAAGTGCATCACAAAACATCCATACCAGCAAGGATGGTGACTCACTAATATCTCATCTCTAGAGCTTGGTGATCAGGTTATGAGCATTTCTGTTTAACTGTAGAGCTTGCTTTCAGTAGTAATGGTTACTGCTTATATAATATCAGGTAATATGATGGGTTAAATTAATTGTCAACTCAACAGGTACCAGAATCACATATGATGGACTGCGTCTATTAGCCTAACCTATGTTTAAGACTGTGAAGGATAGTCTTAATTAGGTTAATTAAGGTGGAGGAATCCATCTTAACTGTTGGCAACATCATTCCATGGGCTGGTGCCCCGGACTGTATAAGAAGGGAGAGCTAGCTGAGCAGCAACATTCCTGGTTCTCTTCTCCTCACAGTGTACTAATTGTCACTTGCTGCCCAAGCTCCTGCTACCATGACTTCCCTGGCATGATGGACTACAAACGGGAACAGTGAGAAGAAATAAAATCTCCCTAGTTTAAAGCTATTTTTGTCTTATGTTTTATCCCAACTAGAATTTGGTGAATACTGAATCTTGTGGATTTTTCTGAGCATCCTGCAAGCAATTCCCTACTATTTCCAGGAAGGAATGTTTCAATTCAGAAGAAATGCCTATTGCACATAATTTTGCTTTTCTCCAGAAGACTATAATTTGTTTTAAATTACCAACTGGACAGATAAATAAGCATTGAAGCCTTCACTCAAGAAAGAGAAATGGACACAAGAGAACTTATCATGACTAGGGATTTATGTGTAAAGATTTCTTACTTAAGCCGGGCGTGGTGGCGCACGCCTTTAATCCCAGCACTCGGGAGGCAGAGGTAGGAGGATCGCCGTGAGTTCGAGGCCACCCTGAGACTCCATAGTGAATTCCAGGTCAGCCTGGGCTAGAGTGAAACCCTACCTCTAAAAACCAAAAAAAAAAAGATTTCTTACTTAAATGGAATAGATTCCATCAGCCAGGAAGAATATAGAATGGGTGGTAAGTTCAAGGACTTGTGTGGAGAGAGATAGATTGATTGGATAGAACTTTTAAATACCATGACCACCCTTAGGGTGAACTGTGCTGGAGATGAAAAATTTCTACTGATAATTTGATCACATCAGGAATCAAGTAAGAGTAAGCCTCTTAGTATGTTCTGTGAGATCCTTTCCAGGAAGAATTAACTGAGGGAATGTGAACCTTCCCCCAGTGCAGGCAATTCTGCTGGCAGCTCTCCAAGAATCCCCTAGCCCTTCAGTGTCAGATTAGGGTTTCTATATTCCAGTCTCATGAACTGAATACTTACCATTTTCTCAGAATTTCCGCCATGCTTGCAGCCATTTTTGGGCTTGCCAGACCAAATCATATCTTGTAAACCAATTTAATAAGTCTCCTTTACAATATTTATTCATTCTAACTACTCTACTCCTCTAGAAATCTATGGATTATACAATATGAAATGTTGTAGGTTAAATAACAAATGTATTATTCCACATACCACTGAATAAACATGCAATGTTACCATTAAGGGTTTAATATTAAATCCTTATCATCATAAAATACTAGTAGTATAGCAAAAGCATTAAAAAAAAATTCACCAAATGTGCTTTCTTGAATATTGTCACAAGCTGAGCTGAGGAATTTCAACTACCAGACACTAGGGTGATCAATTAAAATAACAAGCTTAAGTGAAAGTAATGATCCCATTCTAACTTATTCTGAGAATCAAAACAGGATGCTGAACTGAAAATCAGTGACCCCTCCACTGCCCTGTTTATCCCAGGAGAAGATGCAATGAAAGTACATCAGCCCTGGTGCAGAAATGGAGGTCACACTACCTAATGTCACATTGTGTGGATTTTACCTGTGAGCTGATGGAAAGACTTGGGCAGAACAAGGAGGAATAGCTAAGAATTGAAAAGTAATGACTGAGGACATGGTGGAAAATATTGTCAAGATTTGAGGGAATTAGAGTTGGCTCAGCAGTTAGTGGTGCTTGCTTTCAAAGCCTGAAGTCTTGCGTTTGATTGCCCAGTACCCATCTAAAGCCAGCTGCACAAAGAAGCACATAATCTGGAGTTTGTTTGCAGTGGTACTAGGTCTTGGCATGCCCATTTTCACATTCTCCCTCTCTCTCTAAATCTCTTTTACTCTCTCTATCTCTGTCTCCTCCTAGATTTTCCCTTAATTGGCAAATGCTAACAAAGGATTAAAAGAACCTCATTTTTGGATGGAGCGATTACTCAGTGGTTAGATGCCTGCAAAGGCTAATGGCCTGGTTTCAAATCGCAAGTACGTATGCAAAGCTAGATGCACAAGTGGCATATGCATCTGGAGTTCCTTTGCAATGATAGAAGGTCCTGGTGTACCCATTCTCTTTCGCCCTCTCCCTATCTTCCTGTCTGCGTTTGCAAATAAATAACAAAGAAAGAAAAATTTCAAATGGAACTTCTTCATTTTAACAGGAAGGCCAAGAATCGAGCTCATGTTAAAATTTTGATATGAAGCCAGGTGTGGTGGTGAATAGCTTTAATCCCAACATCCATAGGCAGAGCCAGGAGCATTGCTGTGAGCAGGAAGCCAGCCTGAGATAAAACAATGAATTCCAGGTCAGCCCTAACTCAAAAAAACAATAAATACATTTACACAAAAACCTTGAAAACAGAGCATAGCATATAGAAAGATGGGCTATACAATTTAGAAAAACAATATAAACACCACAAACACCTCTGCAACCATTGATACAATGACATGTGCAATTTATTCTCCTGTATTATTCTGCATTCTCATGTATACATTTATACTATGTTTACCCTGATTTTTCATTATTTTTATTACAGTTTGGTTGAAATAAGTTTGTAACTTATTGCCTACTTTGAGGCTATTAGGATATGTTTTGGGCTGAATCAGAAAGAATGATATAATTAATCACTATTTTGGAGAGTATCAGGCATTTTATGCAATATGACATATGTTTGAGTCATTCTAGGCAGGACAATGCACTTAACTGGCATGCCTAAAATTTAGGTTTTAAGGGAAAGCAGGTGCACATTATTGCATGTGGGTTTGATCTACTTTCCAATCCTCTGTAATGTAGCACTATCTCCTCAGTTTAGAAGAACTTTTTTAAAAAAAGGGCATATTTCCAGGACCCCTTAGGCATGAAGTGATATGTGTGACCTACCATTGATGATGAATCCTAGATGCCTTCCTGATAAGGATGACAACAGCATTAACAAAAGTGCATGCCTCTAGTCCGTACATTTGTACCTGCTAACAATCTATTGTCTCCGTATGGATTATGGCTGATACTAGGTGAGAGGGGAGAAAACTGTTGTTCCAGAAACTTTTTGATACTTAGAGAGGAAAAGTAGCAACTCAGTTCAAGGTCTAGACATGTGTATGTACCCAGATAGATATAACTTATACAACTCTGTGACCAGGGTACACTCTTGTATACTGACTTTCTATATTCAAGCAAAATAAAATCACAGAAGACAAGGTGGAGTTCATGGATGTCACTGTTGAAATCTTACATCAAGGATCCAAGACAAAAC
Organism: Dipus sagitta; assembly: GCA_036346955.1. Taxonomy (NCBI): domain Eukaryota; kingdom Metazoa; phylum Chordata; class Mammalia; order Rodentia; family Dipodidae; genus Dipus; species Dipus sagitta. The sequence goes on along the minus strand of CM070783.1, from coordinate 76,420,733 downwards.
TTTGGTAGGTGTACTTGCTGTATGTCATGGGCAAAACAAAGCATTTACACATACACACACATACAGACACACACACACACACACACACTCCAGCAGGACAATGGCAAACTGTTTTGTATACTTCTTATCACAAGAGTTGATACTGTATTTGCATTATTTGCTTCTCTAGTCACTGGAACAAATTCCCTCACAGAAGCTACTTGGAGCTATAAGGGTATATTTTAGCAGTGTCACAATGGGAAAGGAAGAGCAGCATTCACGGTGGTGAAAGACATTTTCTCACCTTACTGGTAGACTAAAAGTAGTGCTCAGAGGCCAAAATGGGGACTGTCTACTATCATCTTGCCCTGCCACTCTATCCCAGTGCTTGCCAGTTAGGTTCCTTTCCTAAAGGTTTTACAACCTCCCAAAACCACAACACCTACAGGGGACAGAATGAGCAAACACCTAAGCCCAGTCTGGGGTGACATTTCACATTCAAACTATTATAGTACGGAACAGAACTGATAGAAAAACTAACATGAGTGCCTAAATAGAAAGTGATAAGCAGAGTCCTTAACAAAAGAGGTATATTTTAAAAAGCAATGAGGAGGCGTAGACTTGTATGAAAGGCAAGAATGTAATAGTCCTGGAAGAGACTTATGCAGAATTTCTAGAGCAATTTAAGGCCAACAAAGCAGAAAGAATAAAAAAACAAACACTTCCTCCCTTTCTCTTCCTCCCTCCACCCCCATCCTGTCCTTCTTCTCGATATTCCTCCTTTACTCCTCTATCTTCTCTCCCTCCCTTCTTTCTTGCTCTGCTGCCCCCATTTTCTTCTTCATTGTCATGCAAGTGTGGTTTATTGAAAATGCATTATGAAGAATCCAGGAGAGTTTCCTTGCATGCCTGAGAGGGAGGCAATGCAGAGCATGCCTTGTAATTAAAGCATCTAAGAGCAAAAGGAGAAAACTCCTCTTGTAATTTTTTTCTGACATCATTCAAGGAGGTGGAAGCATACTGAGAACTTGCTCCACTAACACAAACCAAATTCAATTTGTCTAATTTACATTATTTACAATACTGAGAGTTCTTTTACTTATAACTGAAAAGTGACACAACGCATATGATAAAAGTCTATCTTAAATGAACTGTTGATCTTCCAGTAATAAAATCATTCCTTGAAAACAACTTATTTAGGTACAAAAATATGAGATTTTAGTATATCTATATATATTCTAGTTTTAAAGGTCAAAAAATGTATATGATAACTCAGGTATGGTGGCATATGCCTTTAATCCCAGCACTTGGGAGGCTGAGGTAGGAGGATCGCCATGAGTTTGAGGCTACCCTGAGACTGCAGAGTGAATTCCAGGACAGCCTGGACCCTAGCGTGAAACCCTACCTTAATAAAAAGAAAAAAAAACAGCATATGAAAGTTGTTTTTGTTAAAAAGAAAATTTTTATGGTGCAGAATTAATGAAAGAAAATAGCGTTTAAAATATTCACTTATAAGCACATTGAATAATGGGGCTATGGACATAGCCAACTGGTGGACTGCTTGCTTAACATGTTTGAGTATCTAGATGCCATTTCTAGTACCTTAAAGAATTAAAATAAACATACAAAAATGCACCATCCTGAAAAATATATGACTTTTTATATCAAGGAAATAAAGAAGTACTCTTCGTAATTATTTCAAACATAAGACAGCTGAATTTATGCAATATTGCATATGTCCTATATCTTAATTTTTTCAAAAACATACAAAATGATAGGTTTGCCAAAACTTCTTACCTTTTTGAAAAATATGTGTAAATTAATATAGTAAAATATATCAATGACTCTTAAAAATATGATATGAATATTTCTATTGATAATATTTAATAGGAATCTATAGAATTTTATTATCAACATAGATTTAATTAATTACCTAAGATCAATATTTCTGACTATCACATTTCAGTGGATATAGTGTTGTAAAATATTATATCTGACTTGACTCAATACAATCTTGCTAATATCAATTTAGGTAATCATTTGCCTCAAGATGGCAAAAATAAATATCTAATATGATCTAATTGTTCATACCATTATATGATTAAGTTTTAATTGTCCTGAACTATTATTAAAAGCAGTTTTCAATTTGAATGGCCAGGGCTTTATTTTTAGAACATTATCACTGCATTATTTCATCCTCATAACAAAATTAAAAATATAATACCTGAACCTGGGCATGATGGCTTACACCTTTAATAGCAGCAGACTCAAGCCTTTTATTCCAGGATTCAAGAGGCAGAGGTAGGAGTATTACCATGAGTTCGAGGCCACCGTGAGACTACATAGTGAATTCCAGGTCACCCTGAGCTAGAGCGAGACCTTACCTCAGAAAAACCAAAATACATACAGAAAGAGAGAGAGAGAGAGAGAGAGCGAGCCTGAAATAATTATGTGCAAATAAAATACTAATGGTCATAGTACATAAATGAAACATGATTATTAACAAAGTATGCAATAGACTTCTGTGTGAGGAAGAATGATATGGACTCACCCATCCTTACCATGCTTCTTCTTTACTAAGATGTATTGTATAGATAATATAAGGAACAAATGAATAGTGACTCTGAAATATGGTACAAGAAAGAAAGCAATATAGCTAGGAGATGGCAAGAATGGAGAAGTAGCATGTGAACAAGTTTTCTGTGTTATGTTGGTTGTAGGGATCTGGATGACCATGGAGATATTACTAAAGGTTTTTAATATGCTGAACAAGTACCATACAACTGAGCTACAAGCACAACCTGGCCCCTTCTAGACCTATGTTTACTGATCCCCACGCTAGCAGTTGATGACATTTGTAATAGTACTTCATGAGATCAATCTGGATCTACTGGACTGAGTCTCCCACTAATATCAAAGAGAACTGTTTTCCTTTCCACTCTCTTGAGAATAACTTTTCTACTGAGGTGCATGGCAAGGAGATAAACAAGTGGTTTTCATCAGGGTAAGTGACTAACTTTGGGAGCTTCTTTGTTCCCATATACCCAAACCTCTTCTTCACTAGCATGCTTATCACCAGCATAGACAGGAGACATTAATATAGGCAACCTATAATAGAGCTCACCCTCTAAATGACATCTGAGCCTTATCTGAGGTCACCACCTTCAACCCAGATATCCACAAGACAGCACAAAAACAGAACAGTCAAAATTTAATCAGCAAATGATAAGCCATATATCATTCACATACATTAATATTCCATAAAAGTAAAAGCAGGGAACACACATGTTTATTGGTAGAATATTTATAAAAACTCCAGGTTCTTCATCAGGTCCTTAGAGGGAATACCTGAATCAAAGGGCCCTGAAGAGGGTATGACGATGACTACCCTTAATCTTCTCCTGTTTTTCTCTCTCTCTTCTTTCTTTCTCTTTTATATTATCTATCTTTTTTTCCTTCTTTTCTCTTGGCTTTTATCTGTAACTCCCAGTACCAGGATGCAGTCAACATCCACAATGAGCTGTTCATCAGACCTACATGGTTTCCTAAAAGAAGACAGATTTCTGTCAGAGAACTTGATGAACCACCAAAGATTAATGGTAAGACCCTACTACCAAAGACACCATATGCTGTTGGTACAGAACATGGAGAGACCTGGCTGGAATCTGGAAGAGAGTCAGTCCCCAGTCAGTCAGCTTGTCTAGTGCCATAACATGTTACATGAGCAATGGGGAAAAATAACCAATATCTGTCCAAGCAGCTCATGGTCTAAGCTACTCAGCAGCAAACAATCTGAAATGATGCTCACACAAGTGCAATAGTGGCACACAGCCATGGTGGGTAACAAACTGCTCTTTAATTGGCTAACATATCTGCTCAGTGGAACAGAACCCATAGCTGGAACTGGGAAACAAGTCAGAACCATATCCAAAAATCACATCTGCTCTCCAATATCAAGCTCCCACCAGTCTTGGGCTACAAGAGGGCCTACGCCTACTATATTCCCTCTAAAATAATAATGGTTATCCCATTTTTCTGGTGCTGAGTTCACTCTCCATTGGAGAATCTGCTTCTCTTATTGGGGAAATGAGCAAGTGTGATGCTTTCTTGGTGAGCCTGGTACCAGCACAAGGATGAAGGAGATAGATACAGAGAACACTCAACTCCTACCAAATCAGATATCCCGAGACACAGATGTTCCCAAGACCTTATCACTGAAGTAGACCTAAAACGAACCCAACATAGCTCAGGGAAATTTGAGGAAGAGAAGGCAGAAAGATTGTTTAGAGCCACATGTTGGGACATTATGTGCAGAGACATTGCCTCTTCTCCCTAAGTGATGGCTACCCTCACAATACATCACTCACAATTCCCAAAGAAGTGGGTCCTTTTGGAGGGGGAAGGACAGGAAGGAGGCTAACGATATTACCAACATGACTTTACCCACTGTGTATGTGTATAATTAATAAAGAAAAAAATTCCAGGTTTTGATACTCAGACATGCAAAATGTTATGATATTAAATGAATGAATGAAGTATGTAAGTGTTCATAGGAGTTTTCTGTAGTATTTCTTATAAATCCTTTTGAGTATATGATTTTAATTAAGAACTATCTACAGCTTCATAAATACTATAGCTGTCAGGATGTTCTACAATGACGTATTGACTGCTCCTTAGTAATATCTAAAATCATGTATTTATCTCCTATATATAAATGCAATTGAGCAACTAAAATGAGTTACATTTAGATGAAATAAATCCAAAAGTATAATAAGAAGCAAGCTTAATGAATTGAAGAGAATTATTATATATTATACATAGCAATAGTAAGCAGTTCAGAATCTAGATCTGTACAGATGTCTGTTTACTATTTACTCAGCTTCTGCAATATTTACTATCTAGTTTAGTGTTATTTTTGAGAAGGAATATTTCTAAATAAAATAGACAATCTGGCTGGGGAGATGGCTCAGCAGTTAAAGGTGTTGTCTTGCAAAGCTTGTCAGGCAAGTTTCAACTCCCCAGCTACCTATGTAAAGGTGAATTAGCCTTTGCATGGGCAAGAAACTCTCCTGGGTACTTACACACACACACACATACACACACACACACACACACACACACACACGCACATGTATAAAATGTTTTTACACATAGCCTATCATGGGAACTCATAAGCACTAGAACAAATACACGCAGGACCTTAAAAAGTTTTCCCTATTTTAAACTTTTCCTTTTAAGAAATATGTTTCCTCTTTTAAATGCAAGTATATTTAAAGGGCAACAATACAATAAGAAAAAAAAAAACAAAAAACAGATCACCAGTCTTGGAAAATGAAGGAGACAGAATCATCATAATAACTTAATAAACAGAAGTAATACGCGTGACAAATGTATGTTTTATCTGCATGTTTGGAGAGGAAATGAGCTGACCCATCCCAGGTGGTTTAAGTAGGATACTGATAGAGGTCATCCAGTGAGAATTCTCACAATATGTCTGGGGGAGGTAATGGACATCAACATTACTATATGCCGGGAGAGAGGGAAATAAAAAGACACATGAGCATTTAAAGGAAAAATAATAAAATATTTTTAAATTGCTGTGGCTTATTCTTGAAACAAACTTAGAGGTGATACAAAACTTTCTGAATTCAGTCAATGCACCTTCTCCAGAGCATTCTTCAAGATTCATGATTTAAAATTGTGTAAATCTAATTATGTTGTTATTTCCCAAGCCAATATAAATCAAACAGACAATTTTAAACCTAAAATTGGTAATGAATATATAATTTCATGAGGATACTTTCTAATTTTAAAAAATGTTTATAAATTTAAATATGAGAATGCTGTTTGGTTGGTGGCAGGATCCATACTCACAGTAAACTTCTATAAGAAAGTGAAACAACACAGGTTTTCAGAGCAATACTTGGCAGCAGAAGTCTCATTTATTCCCCTTATAACCTACAAAGACAGCCACCAGTGCTGTTAACTGCCCTTGTGTCACCTTATATAATAGAAAGTTCATTGAACTGACTTTCTGAAACAAAGTTTTCTCTAGAAAAAAAAAAGCCACATTTATATCTTAACATAGAATTTTTTATCATATAAATGTTCTCTTTAATTTTTCCTACCGGCAGTTAGAACACAGATATGAGTATGTATACTTTGAGTATAAATTATATAAATACATATTTATATTAAATGAGTGTATTCATGAGTTCAGGTCAGGGTTTTGTTTTTCGATGAGCACTTCCACAACCCTCAAAATTATTACATGAGGGGATGAAGAGATAGGCAAATTAGGTCTTGCAAATGTGAGGACTTTACTTTATTCTCCAGAATCTCAGCCCTGCAGTTCTTAAGATGGGCAGATCCCTGTGCCTGCTTGGGCAGCCAATCTCACCTAGTTGGGGTGTTCTAGCCTGAGAGTTGCTATCAGAAACATGGTGGTTAGAATCTGGAGAACCATACCTGCAATACAAGTGCACACATGCACAACACACACACACACACACACACACACACACACACACACACCAGAAATTCAAGTAATGAATCAAGAGCTGTTAAGACTTGTTCCCAGAGTTGGCAAAATAGTACAGTTATAGAGCACTTCCACTGTCATAAATAAAGCAAGATTCAACTATATACACCAAGATCATAGATAGAGAAAGGGGAAAGAGAAAAAGATGGGGGGTCCATTTTTAATATAGGAATTCTGGTCCTCATAATTTTTAATTATAACAAAATTAGAGAGGTGATATAAGTAGGTTTAAGACTAACATACATATTCTGATAATGGCAAACAAAAAATTTCTATGCTTTTTGAAAAATCTATAAGAGCAAGAATTTATTCATATTTCATTCTTTATAATCTTGTCTCAAGAACAGTTGGAAATTGATGATGTATTTATCACCATTCAAGAATGACAGACTTATTTAACTTTTGAATAACATTGAAGACCATATTTGTCATATGATGATTCTTTCAAACTATTTTCATTTGGAAACAGATACTATATAGCCCAGAATATCATCTGATATATGTCTAAACAAATTCATAGGTTTTCATTGCTTAGAAAATGTAACCAGAAAAATTGTAAATATTCTTAAAATCTTACAGTTAATAATAAATAGTGAATAGAGAAAACATAAGGCACCATTGAAATCAAAAAGAATATTGTGTTTCTTGTCATTGCTTTATTTGTACCATGAAGGTATTATACTATGTTTTATACAGATGTTGATATCTTATGGAATATTAAACAAGCATATTAGTATATGGGAGGCTGGAGAGATGATGCAGCAATTAAGATGCCTGTCTGCGAAGCCTAAGGACACAGGTTTGATTCCCTAGTACCCATATAAGTCAGATGGACAAGGTGGCACATGCATCTAGAGTTCATTTCGAGTGGCTGGAGGCTCCAGCACACCCATTCTCTCCATCTGCTTCTTCCTCTCTCACTCTCTTCCAAATAAGTAAATAAATAAATATAAAATATAGTATATGTTTGTGGGATATTTTCCATAATTAGAATGGTTAGAATAGCAGGTACAAAAAAAGGAAAATCATCTATGAAAAAAATATGACACTAGGCTTGTTCCCCTCACAATAAGCCATCAGAATTGTTTGTGATCTATTCAATGTATCATATTACTTTAAAACTTTACTAAAAATAGCCATAATACACACTGATAAGATTTATAAATTGCACTCCTTTTGACTACACTAGCCAGATCCTTCAAGAAGATATATTAGGGACTGTGTGATCATTCAGATTTAGAGATGTGTGACAGCAAGCTACTGTTCTGCAGAGACATAGATAAATAAAGAATGAATAAATAATTGAAGAGATTTCAACAGCTGGGTGTCTGTAGCAATTGAAGTAAAGAAGTCTTACTGTGCAGCTTTGAAGAACTCAAACATCCTGCTCCTGTAAGCTGACAGGGTAATGGAGAGGACTGAATAACATAGCAGATATATAATCGTGAGTGCTTCTCTGTGACACATGATTCACTCAGCTGGAATTTATTATTTATATTATTTATGTGGATTATTGGTAAGTGCTTTCTGATTCTATTACCAACAATTTAGAAAAATTGAAGATCAGCCTAGAAGACAAATAACACTGTTGCACATATCATTTTTTAAAACTTTAACTATGACTGAATATTAAGCTTTCACACACTGAATCCTTCTGCGTTTTTTTCCCACAGAATAAAAAAAAATTAGAAGAATTTAAGTCATTAGTCTGTCAGTCAAATCACACTGTAATTCGTGCCCTGAAATAGGCTTAATCTGGTTGTTATTGAGGAAGAATGCTTATGGTTAATCATAGTCCATGACTTCAAATGTTCTCTTCTTCATCTCAAAATGTAATTCACATATTCCTTTCTCATACAAGTATAAAAGTCACTAGGATTTATCAAAATATGGTTACATTTTGATAAATTAGATTATTAAGTAAATGCTATTTATTACACATCTAATACTGAAAACAAACAGAACAATACTGAGACTTGGAATCCTGCTTACACTTGGCTGAATGAGAGAACTTGCAATTTTTATACCACATGAGGCCATTCCAAGAAAAATCAAAATTTGAAATTAAAAGTAGGAATTCAGGCTGGAGAGATTGTTTAGTGGTTAAGGCATTTGCTGCAAAGACAAAGGATCCCAGTTCAACTTTCGAGGACCTACATAAGCCAGATGCTCAAGGGGGTGCACGCATCTGGAGTTTGTTTGCAATGGCTAGAGACCCTGGAGTGCCCATACGCTATCTCTCTTTCTCTCTGCTTCTTTCTCTCAAATAAATAAATTAATTTAATTAAATTCAAAAAGTAGGAATTCCACAAAATGTATTTTGCTTTTGATGAGCCCTAAGAAGAGGCCTGAGGACTTTGGGCTGTGGAGATATATCAGCATTTTAGGCACTTGGCTGTAAGGCTTGTCATTTTAGTTTCAATTCCTCAGCACCCATGGAAATAAGACACAAAAATTGGTGCATGTGTCTATAGTTTCTTGGCATAGGCAAAGGACCCTGATACACACACACACACACACACACACACACACAACACACACACACACCATGCAAATAAATTGAAATATTAAAAAAATAAAAAGCAGGGCTGGGATTGTAGCTCAATTGATAGAGTGCTTCACTACCATGCAGGGAGGACTGGGTTATATTCCTAATACTGCATACAACCCAATGTGTTGATGCACTTTTATAACCTCAGAACTCCTGAATAGGATTAGAAGTTCAAATCATACTTGGCTACATAACAGGTATGAGTCCAACATGGATTACGTAAAATGCTATCTCAAAAATGAGGTAAATATAAACAGTGAATCAGGAATGTCTTTATGTATATGCATGGACACTAATTATATCTTAATACAATGATTCTGTAATGTATTCAGATATATTCATTGGGTGTATGTATTTGGGCATGCATAAATAAAGAGGAGAAAAAAAATAAAAAGGATAGGAGGGGCAAAAAAGAAAACAATGGGAAGCATCACTTTTTCCTAAAGTCAATATCACTTTAGAATCAATGAGCCCTCAAATTATTGAGTAATGTTTTATATTAAATCTTAAGAAGACAGAATATGAATGATTTATTAAAAATTTAAATATCTTAGACATTTTGACTTAGAAAAATTTATTAGGAGAAAACTAAATATAATTAAACTGTTAGTGGTATAATAGAGACAATGAACATGTGAATATTGCTATAAAACAATTTTACTTATTTTTGTGTACATAGAAATTTTTACATTAAAATGTTTGGGAAGACATTAAATAAAAAAAATGTATAGCTCAATGGGTTTTCATAAAGTCAAAATACTAATGAAGTCAGCTTCCAACACATGACAGGAAATATTGACATAATGAAAACTTCGCTTCTACAAATACCCTGAAACCATCTTCTTCCCTATCAACTTCCTGATGACATCAGTTTGCCCTATGTCTGGGGCCTAAATAAACAACAACATTTGACTGAGTCTTTGCATGTGGAGTCTATATTTTGCCTTTAGATTCATTCTAAAAGTTAAGCACTACAATTGTTTTTGTCTCTCCCAATGGACCCCATCTACTCTTTGAATTATTTATTTCAGTATTGCAAAATGAATCTTTAATTCATTTAGTGACTTTTGCTTTTAAGAAAGTTCTGTCAACTTTAAGGCTGTGAAAACTATGTTTTAGCAGAGCTGAACAGGTTAACCATTGCTGTGAAGATCTTCAGCAAATGTGTATTTATGTATTGTTGCCTCATATAGAAGGTTAAAGCAGAGTCATTTGACAAGCTTCATATATACAAGTGTTGGTCCTATGTCCATATTTCTCAGTCTTACTCACTGTAACCCAGGTTACATATCTATGATATCTCTGGAGTGTCTGTTTCATTGGGCTATTTATTTACTAGAAAATTTAAAACATCTCTAATGCTACCTGAATAATACAGTATCTAAATTACTTTACTGCAACTTTGTAAAAAAATTTTCATAACCCTTAGCTTACAATACTTGCTTGATTTCTAGATTGTCTTATTTTGACAATCCATATTGCATAGATACTTTACAAGTGTGTTTACTGATTTTTCTCCACACACACGTATATAAATGTATATATTATTATTATTATTATTGAAAGTCATATTTAGCCAAGCTGGTATTTGTTCTATCTATTTATGTATATTTAGCTCAACATTTTCAGAATTTTCTCTGTACATAAACAACTTTATAATACTGATCCAATTTTTCTTCCATTGCCATTTTGTTCTACTGAAAGTTGTAAGAAAATTGGTATTCCATTTAAATCATTTTAACCATGTCATGTCTTATAAATTATAGCTTCTACTTTCTGAATTGCCCTAGACTGTAATTATTCTGCCATATTTATTTCATTGTATTTTTTGTTTTATTTTATGTTATTGTGATAAGAACACTGAATGTGATATCTACTCTGTTAGCAATATTTTATGTGAAAATATAATATAATAAATATAATACCCCTGACTATATTTTGCAGACAATCTCTGATAGGACCACAGAGGACCTGCCCATACTGGAAGGAGATGAGGCCTTACACTGTGGATGTCACAAAACATCTGCACAGGGGACTGAGACATAGCTTCATCTTCAACAACTCCTGAGTGGGGTTTTGTTTGCTTATTTTTGTCATTAAAATTTTATGTTTATTATAAACTATGGGCTACAATCTAAACAAAGTATTTGTTCTTCTGTGGTCCTAAGAGAGTTAAACTTACAAGAGATCTACCATTGTGCTATCTCCACCTATAGCTCCATAATGTTTATCACTAAATTGAAATTAATTACAAATACCGCATACTCTTTTCTCTGTGTTTGGTAAGTATTACGTTTCCTGAGTACTACTTGGCATATTTATTTCATTAAGGACATTCTTGATATGTATATTTCAATTAATAAGAATGATTAGACATCAGTTGTTCCTTTTCATTAATTGAATATATATTTTGAAATTCTAATCTCAAGACTCATTGCATACATGAATCTTTAATTTAATCAGGTCTTATCTCATCATAAACAGTAGGCAATTGGCCTATATATTTAAAATAGAATAAGGAGAAAAAAATGAAACAAAAAAAATCATTCTTCAAAACTGAGGAAAAAAATAAAACAACAAAGTGTTTAAAAAAAAAAAACTTCTTTCAATTAAAAGCTAAAGTAATTTCTGGATTCTTTTTTTTTTTTTTTTTTTTTTTTTTTTTTTTTTTTTTTTTTTTGGTTTTTCGAGGTAGGGTCTCACTCTAGCCCAGGCTGACCTGGAATTCACTATGGAGTCTCAGGGTGGCCTCGAACTCACGGCAATCCTCCTACCTCTGCCTCCCGAGTGCTGGGATTAAAGGCGTGCGCCACCACGCCCGGCTTAATTTCTGGATTCTTAAATGTCCCACTCTAGCCTGACTATGTATTAGCTGCATGAAAAAAAAGTAATAACGATCATACTATGAGTAAATATTAAGCAATTATGATTTAAGAGTTTATTTTTAAGACCAGGCTTATGTGACCTAAACTGACCTCAAACTTACAATGTAGTAAAGAAATGTCTGATTCAGATTATTGTACCTCCACTTCTCAAGTATAAAGAGTTTATGAGTACACAATGCCATCAGAGCAGAAATTATTCTTTAAGAACTTCAACAGAGGGCTGGAGAGATGCCTTAGCAATTAAGGCACTTGCCTGCAAAGCCAAAGGTCCTTGGGTTCAATTCCCCAGGACCATGTAAGCCAGATACATAAAGTGCCACATGTGTCTGGAGTTTGCAACAGCTGGAGGCCTTGGCATGCCCATTCTCTCTCTCTCTCTCTCTCTCTCTCTCTCTCTCTCTCTCCTTCTTTCTCTCTCAAATAAATAATGTTTTTAATTCAACAGAAATTATTTTGGAGGTGGTTAAAATAACTATTTTATTAACATATTTAAATTAAAGTTTAAATATATATCTGCTATATATACTTTCAAATACTTTGAAAGCTATATTCTGAGTTTTACAAATTTTACTATCATGTTAAAATTATTATGTCAGTTATATTTTAAACAATATTTTAAATTTATTAACTATGACATTCCATCAGTATAAAAAGAAGTAATTTGAAAAACAGAAATTTAGGACATACTGGATATTGCTTGTAGTTTAGAAGTTTTCACAAATGTCAACATTTTTGAAATCTTTCCTTCCATTCTTGAAGCACATAGACTACCTGAAGATAGATTTCCGTGGTAAGAGTTTACATAGTATTATATTGTTTATACAATTTTTTTCTAACTGGAATTAACTTTATCCTTTCCATAGAATTTCTTAATAGTAATAAGAACACAAACACAGTTCATACAAGCACACACACACACACACACACACACACACACACACATACACACACATATAATTGAAAGGTTATTTTCTGTGGTGGTAGAATCTATCTAAAATATAAAGATATTGAATATTAAAATTCTGCTATAATGAAAATAACAAAAGACTAGTCATTCCTTTTTCTCTCTGTGTGTGTGTGAGTATGTGTGTGTTGGCCTTTCTGTCTCTTCCTACCTTTCTCTCCCTGTTTGCCCCTATGTTTCTCTATTATCCTCATCTTGTCTTTAATCTGTGCTAGAGATTAAACTCAGAATTTATTACATTGAGGCAATTTTTTAAACAAAACTATTAATTTGTCTTTTCTTGAATAGCAAATCTGCGATTTAAAGACATTGTAAATTACAATTGTACAACATGCACTTTGATATTTTAAAGTCCTCATCAATTTAGGATTCATGACTAGTGCTGCAATTATTACCATGAAAGAGAATCAAATACTTGTTTTATTGATATTTGGGCAGAGAGAGAGAGAAATAAAATATTTTTATTTAATTTCATTCAGTTTTTAAAAGATGAGAGCAATACTTTTGATTATTTAAATTGTATTTCTGAGATACAAGGCACAAAATATGTTTTCTATCTGTAGTAAATTTATTTCACAATAATCTTCATTGTAATATAATTCTGTATGGCAAGATATAGTCAGCTGAAACATTCTACATAGGGGTATACTGAACTAGGCATGGGGACATGCAAATACAGTCCCAGTAGCTCAAGAAACTAGGCAAGTGTATCCTACAGACTGGGAGTTCAATAAAGTCTGGCCAGGGACTTCCGGCCAAGATGGTGACGGCCTAGCTGCGTTGCAAATCCCGGGGAAAGAAAGGCAAGATATTAAGGGTATATAGTGGCTTTTAGGGGAGAGAACTCTGGGAGGGCACAGAGGCGGGGGAACAGGGAATCGCAGATCTCCTCGTGGGCGGGTAGCCCACCGCTCACCCCAAATAACCCCTGCCCCTGCTGCTGCGCCGGCAGCCTCTGCTGCGCGGGGCGCCGAGCCAATTGTTCCCTGCGCGCGGAAGCTTAGACTGCTCCGCACACTCTCCCACTCGCCCACTTACTGAGTGTGCCCAGTCCCACAGCAGGTGCCACACAAGCTCAGACTGTGTCTCTTGCTTGCAGCAGCTCAGGTGCCACCCCCTACCTGTCTACCACGCCAGCTGTCCGCCATTGTCCTGTGGCAGGGGAGCGCAGACTGCTTCCAGTTCCGAGCGTTCCCAGCCAGAGTTTGGGCGGCTTTAGTGCTTGGTGCCTCAGTGCCACTTCAAGCTCAAATGCAGGCAGCTTTGGCACATTACCGCTTGAGAACTCAGGCAACTTTGGCGCCCCTGCCAGGCAGTGGATAGGCAGCTTTGGCAAGTGAGATTGTTCCCTCCGTGCGGAAGCTTAGACTGCTCCACACTATTGTCCACTCACCCACTTACTGAGTGTGCCCAGTCCCACAGCAGGTGCCACGCAAGCTCAGACTGTGTCTCTTGCTTGCGCCAGCCTCAGGTGCCATCCCCTACCTGTCTGCCGCGCGGCCGTCCAGAATTGTCCTGTGGCGGGGGAGTGCAGACTGCTTCCGGTTCACAGCGTTCCCACCAGAGTTTAGGGCTGCTTCAGTGCTTGGTGCCTCAGTGCCACTTCTAGCTCGAACGCAGGCAGCTTTGGCACATTACCACTTGAGAACTCAGGCAACTTTGGCGCCAATGCCAGGCAGTAAATAGGCAGCTTTGGCAAGTGACAGCCAAAGCCCAGGCTTCTTGGAAACTCCCCCAGGCTGCATAAGATTCCCATTGTTCTTGAGCACAGGCTGATACGCCCACCTATCTGCCCATACACTGTCATGGGCAGAACACAGCGCAAAAGAAATAACATGAAAAATCAAATGCAAGAAAATCCAGATAGATCACCCAGTCCCACAAAGAATTAATCTAACCAAAACATAGAAGACCCAATAGGACCAGAAAACCAAATTGAAGCTATGAGCAATGCAACCCGGACCAACCTACTGGTAGAGCATGCAGGAAATCAACAAAGGGCTGACAATCGTGTGAATGCTGCCATCACAAAACTAGAAGTAATAGATAAGAAATTGGAAGGATTAGATAAGCATTTGGAAGGATTTCAAAGACAGTTAAGAGATTTGAGGGAGAGTGAAGAAAAAGAAGACCTTAAAAATCAGCTAGCCATACTAAGTGAGGACATAAAGAAATGCAAGGATGAACTCCAAGAATCATCAAGAAAATCAGAAAATGATGTGAAAAGGGAGCTTGACAAAGGGATGGAAATTATACATATAAAAGTAGTAGAAAATTCAAACGTAATTGAACAAGTCCAAAATTCGCTAGAAGCTCTCAAGAATAGAGTCAGCCAAGTGGAGGATAGAAACTATGATCTGGAAGACAAGATGGAAGAAACAGTTAGAGAGTTCAAAAATTTCAGTAAGTTCAAAAGCTCCTGTGAACAGAACATGAGGGAATTGTGGGATACACTTAAACGTCCCAATATCAGGATCATTGGAATACCAGAAGGAGAAGAATTTCAGACCACAGGCATGGAGAACTTACTTAACAAAATAATTGAAGAAAACTTCCCCAGTCTCTTAAAAGAAAGGTCCATCAAGATACAAGAAGCCAATAGAACTCCAAACAGACTGGACCAAAGGAGAAACTCTCCAAGACATATTATCATTAAGATTCTAAACATTGACACCAAAGAGAAAATCCTAAAAGCAGCTAGGGAAAAACAGCACACCACCTTCAAAGGTAACCCCATCAGAATTACTTCAGACTTCTCAATGGAAACCCTGAAAGCTAGAAGGGCATGGAATGAAACACTGCAAAGTCTAAGAACCTGTGGATTCCAACCCAAACTACTCTACCCAGCAAAAGTATCCCTCATAATAGATGGTGAAAGAAAAACATTCCTCGACAAAACTCAGCTTTACAATTATATGAACACAAAACCAAACCTACAGAGAGTATTTCAGGAAATTCTCCGCAGAGAAGAAAAAAACAATCAAACACAATTGCCTACAAGAAGCAGATCACGACAACCAAACTCAGAGTAGGCACAAAAAATTCAATGTCCATGAAAACACCAACCAACAATTACCATCACAATATGGCAGGGATCAAATCAAATCTCACAGTCATTACCCTAAATAATAATGGCCTTAATTCACCCATCAAGAGACATAAGCTAACAGGATGGATAAAAAAATTAGACCCCTCAATCTGTTGCCTTCAAGAAACCCACCTCACCATTAAAGACAGACATCTCCTCAGGGTGAAAGGGTGGAAAACAGTATTCCAAGCAAATGGGAATAAGAAACAAGCAGGTGTAGCTATATTAATATCGGATAAGATAGACTTCAAACCAAAAATAATCAAAAAAGACAAAGAAGGCCACTTCCTACTTATCAAGAGAACGATCCATCAAGAGGATATTACAATCATAAATCTGTATGCACCAAACACAGGGGCACCACAGTTCATAAAACAAAACCTACTTGATAATAAATCAGAATTAACCACAAACACCATCATAACTGGGGACTTCAATACACCATTATCAGTAATAGACAGATCATCCAAACAGAAACTCAATAGGGAAGTAAGAGAGCTCAACAAAACCATAGATCACTTAGACCTAACGGACATCTACAGAAGCTTCCATCCCAAATCCACAGATTACACATTCTTTTAGCAGCCCATGGAACATTCTCTAAAATAGACCATATACTGGTTCACAAAGACTGCCTCCACATATTTAGGAAGATTGACATAATTCCCTGCATGATATCAGATCACAATGCTATATTGCTAGAAATCAACAACAAAAGACCCACCAAGAATCCCAACGGCACCTGGAAACTGCACAGCACACTTTTAAACAATAAATGGATAGTGTATGAAATAAAAAATGAAATTGCAAAATTTCTGGAATTGAACAACAATGAGAACACATCATATCAAAACTTATGGGACACAATGAAGGTGGTCCTCAGGGGAAAATTCATAACACTCAATGCCTTCGTAAAAAAGACAGAAAGGTCCCAAATCCATGACCTAACCATCCACCAGAAGGCACTGGAAAAACAAGAAAAATCCAACCCAAAGAGCTCCAGAAGGAAAGACATAATTAAAATCAGAGCAGAAATCAATGAACTGGAAATGAAGGAAACAATGAAGATAATTGACAAAACAAAGAGCTGGTTCTTTGAAAAAATAAACAAGATTGACAAATGCCTGGCTAATCTGATCAAGCAAAAAAAGGTGAAGCTTCAAATTAACAAAATTCAAAATGAAAAAGGAGAGATCACAACAGACATAAGTGAAATTGGGAGAATCATCAGGACTTATTTCAAAAACCACTGCTCCACAAAACTGGATAATGTGGAGGAGATGGATAAATTTTTGGATGCATACCATCCACCAAAGCTAAACATAGAGCAGATTAATCATCTCAATCAACCCATCACACTCATGGAGATTGAAAAATAAAAAACCTCCCCAAAAAGAAGAGTCCAGGACCAGATGGCTTCTCAGCTGAATTCTATCAAACCTTCATAGAAGAACTCAAACCAATCTTCCTCAAACTGTGCCACACAATTTGGGAACAGGGAAAGCTACCCAACTCCTTTTATGAAGCTAGCATCACCCTAATTCCAAAACCAGGCAGAGATGCCACAAGAAAAGAAAACTACCAACCTATTTCCCTGATGAACTTAGATGCAAATATCCTAAACAAAATCCTTGCAAACCGAATCCAACAACACATCAAAAGCATTATCCACCTTGACCAAGTGGGATTCATCCCAGGAACACAGGGGTGGTTCAACATACGGAAATCTGTCAATGTAATACACCACATAAACAAGGTTAAACATAAAAACCACATGATCAT
Source organism: Dipus sagitta (assembly GCA_036346955.1). Lineage (NCBI taxonomy): Eukaryota > Metazoa > Chordata > Mammalia > Rodentia > Dipodidae > Dipus > Dipus sagitta. The sequence goes on along the minus strand of CM070783.1, from coordinate 76,402,943 downwards.
TTAGATGGATGCAGAAAAGGCCTTTGACAATATTCAACGTCACTTCATGTTCAAAACATTGGAGAGAATTGGCATGGTTGGTTCATATCTTAACCTAATAAAGGAAATATATGAAGCTCCAAAGGCCCAAATAATACTTAATGGAGAGAGACTGGAGGAATTCCCATTAAGATCAGAACAAGACAGGGTTGTCCACTCTCACCTCTGCTCTTCAATATAGTACTGGAAGTCCTAGCTCAAGCAATAAGCAGGAGAAGGAAATAAAAGGGATACAATTTGGAAAGGAAGAAGTTAAGTTAGCTTTATTCACTGATGACATGATTATATATGTAAGAGACCCGAGAGACTATATCCCAAAAGTCCTGAAGGTGATTAACTCCTATAGCAAAGTAGCAGGATACAAAATCAATGCACATAAATCAGTAGCCTTCCTTTATGCAAAGGACAAAGATAGAGAAAAAGAAATAAGGGACATAGTCCCATTTTCAATTGCAACAAAAAAAATTAAATACCTTGGAATAACGTTAACCAAGGAATTGAAAGATCTATACGATGAAAACATAAAAACACTCAAAAAAGATATTGAGGCGGACTTGACAAAATGGAAAGACCTCACATGGTCCTGTATAGGCAGAATTAATATTATGAAGATTACAATCCTACCAAAGGCAATTTACAGATTTAATGCAATTCCAATTAAAATCCCTACCTTGTTCTTCACAGAGATAGAAAAAATGATCTCAAATTTCATATGGAAAGGCAGAAGGCCTTGCATTTCCAAACATATCCTCAGCAAAAGAAATACCTCTGGAGGCATCACCATATCTGATCTAAAGCTATATTACAAAGCCATAGTAATAAAAACAGCATGGTACTGGCATAAAAACAGGAGTATAGATCAATGAAATAGACTTGATGACCCGGACTTTGGGTCAAGCAACTATAGCTACTTGATATTTGATAAAAGCCCAAACAATATAGGCTAGAAAAAAGACAGCATCTTCAACAAATGGTGCTGGACAAACTGGATAACCATGTGCAGGAAACTGAAACTTGACCCACACATTTCACCATGCACTACAGTCAAGTACAAATGGATCAAAGATTTCAATATAAGACCAGAAACTCGAATACTACTGGAAGAAAATTTAGGAAGTACTTTCCATGATATAGGAATGGAAAAATACTTCCTGAACAAAACCGCAGTAGCTCATGAACTTAAACCGTCACTCAACCAATGAGATCACATGAAGCTGAAGAGTTTCTTTACAGACAAGCATACAATAAGCAAAGCCAATAGATTACCCACAGAATGGCAGAAAATATTTGCGGGTTATCCAACTGATAGAGGCCTAATCTCTAGAATCTACAAAGAACTCAAAAATCTAAACAGAAGAAGTCAAACATCCCACTCACAAAATGGGGCAAGGAGCTGAACAGGCAGTTCACAGAGGAAGAAATAGAAATGGCAAACATACACTTAAGAAAATGTTCATCATCCCTTATCATAATAGAAATGCAAATAAAAACAACTATGAAATTCCACCTTACCCCAGTAAGGATAGCAAACATCAAAAAATCAAATATAAATAAATGCTGGTGAGGATGTGGAGAAGTAGGAACACTCATCCACTGTTGGTGGGAATGTAGGATGGTACAACCACTTTGGAATGCAATATGGAGACTTCTGAAAAAGCTGAGTATAGAGATACCAACAGACCCAGTTATTCCCTTACTGGGCATCTACCCTAAAACTTTCAAACCACAGACTAAAGTGATTTGCTCAACCATGTATATAGCGGCTCAATTTGTAATAGCGAAGAGCTGGAATCAACCCAGATGTCCATCACTAGAAGAATGGATAACTAAGATGTGGTATATCTACACAATGGAATTCTATACAGTAGTAAGAAAAAATGACACAATGAAATTTGAGGAAAAATGGTTGAACCTGGAACAGATCATTCTCAGTGAACTTACCCAATCACAGAAAAAAAATCACCACATAGTCTGTCAGAGTACTTGATGACCCACCAAAGGCTAGTGGTAAGACCCTACTGCTGAAGATACCTTATGTGATTGACATGCAAATTAGAATGGCATGGCTGGAAGTTGGAAGAGAGTCAGTCCCCAGACAGTCAGCATGTCTAGTGCCAGAAGGTGCTACATGGGCGACTGGGGGAAATTGACCAATATCTGTCGAAGCAACGCATGGTCTAACCTACTTAGCAGCAAACAACTTATTGAGATGACCACACAAGTGCAGTGGTGGCACACAGCCATGGTGGGGAACCAACTACTCTCAATTTGGCTAACTGATCTCCTCAGTGGTATGGGACCCATAGCTGGAGCTGGGAAACAAGTCAGAACCAGATCCAAATGTGAACCCACTCTCCAATATCAAGCTACCATCAATTGTGGGCTACAAGATGGCCTACACCTATTAAATTCTGTATTAAAAAAAAAGTAAGGGGTATCTCATTTGTCCTGGTGCTAACTTACTCTCCATTGTAGAATCTGCTTCTCTTTCAGATAGATGTAGATCCTAAGGAGAGTGCCACCCCATCATACTTCAAAAGGGCCCTGGCTGAAACTAAGAGAATTTTGAGAAACAAGCAAGGGGGCTGTTTTCCTGATGAACCGGATACCAACACAAGGGGGAAAGAGATCAGCACAGAGAAAAATCAACTCCTACCAAATCAGAGAGCCAGAGCCTCAGAGGCTCCCAACACCTCATCACTGAAGCAGACCAAAAATGAACCCAACATGGCTCAGGGAAATTTTGCGGAAGAGGGGGCGGAAAGAATGTCAGAGTCACATGTTGGGTCATGATATGCAGAGACATTTAGCTTACCCATAACTGTGGGCTAACTCCACAATGCATGACCTGTATACCTCAACAAGGAGGGGCCAAGGGGAGGGGGTAGGTCACGGATGAGCCTAATAATGGTACCAAAGTGACTGTATTTGTTGAATACAGAACTGACTAATAAAGAAAATAAAATAATAATAATAATAAAAAAAATAAAGTCTGGCCAATACAGCTACTTCCCATATCAAAATAAAAAATAAAAGCAAGGAAAATGAGCCGATTGCTATTAGCAAATGTCAATGGATATATAAGTAAACTCTAAAAAGCTAGTCTGTTTTACTTATTTTTGTCCTTGTATGCTACATTTCTCTAATATGTTTATTACAAACATAATTTTGAATTATATTCAAAATATCAATTATGATTTATTCATAGGCATATAGAAACCTCATAAATTTCTTAGGAATATATATAAATATATTTTATAAAACTAAAAAAAATATATATATATACATATATATATATATATATATATGTATATATATATATTTTTTTTTTAATTTTTTAGAGATGTCAGGAATGGCATATCTGAAATTTGAACAGCAAAGATTCAATTATCTCAAAAATGTTCCCAAAACTGTTTAAATACTGACTCTCTTATAACATTTTAATTATGAAACACTGAAATCAAAGAAACTTTAGAGAAATTTAATAAATTTACATGATGCAATATCAGTGTATGAAATTAGTTGTATTTCAATATGCCGATAGTAATTTTGAAATAGAAAAAATCATGTGAATATTATTTGTAATAACTTGTTGAAAAAAAGCTTAGGAGTAAATATATTGAGGATGTGAATTTAGTGAGGAAGGGAAGATATGTATAAACAGAAATATAAGATATTGATAAAATAAACTGTGGTCTCAATTAAATGGAAGCATATCTGTGTCCATGGATTACAATAATTGACAGTAATTGTTGCAATTTAATAATGCCTATATCAGTTACTTTCTCATTGCTGGGACAACAGAGTCCACTACACGTAGCCTGGTGAAAAAAAAAGAGGGTATTACAGTTCCAGAAGGTTGAGTCCATCATGGCAGAGAAAGCATGGCAGGGACAGGAAGTGATGCACATCATGGAATCAGCAGGAAGGAAGAGAGGAATGAGTGGATGACGTTATTGAGCACAATTTCTCCATTTCATTCTATCTTAGACCCCAGCCTGTGGAATGATGCCTCATTTAATCTAATCCAGAAAATCCTTCACAGACATTTCCAGAGACTTATTTTCATAATGATTCTAAATCCTGTCAAATTAACAACTAGTAATTAATCATCACATTACCCAAAGTAATATGAGGGTTAGTACAGTCTCTACATAAGTTCCAATAGCATTTTCCACTAAAATAGCAAAAACAAATCACAAATACATATGGAACCACTCAGAATTATAAACAAAAATCTTAGGAAAAGTAAAAGAAATCAAAAGCATTGATGTTCCTTACTTCCAACTATATTACAAAACTACAGTATCCAAAGCAATATGGTTTTGGCATTAAAAAGTACATATAGACAAGAAGTGAAAGTGCTTAAAGTGCTCCATTTGCCAGAGTTTTTTACAGTAACAGAATCAGTAAAATTATATATATATGATATTATATATATAATAATAATATTAATTTTATATATATATATATATATATATATATATATATGTATATATATATATGTATATAATTAAGGTAGTTTATAGCATACAGGGTGGGCAGTCAACAGTACCTATTTGCTCTGTAGTCACTGTCTGCTCAGTACATGAGGCTATATGCCTCTGAGGCCCCAATCTAGCACTGAAGACCTAGAGGATTTCACGATAGTTCTTGGTCTTCAGCCCACTTTGGAAGGCTTATGATGCTTGGTCCCAATGTCCACAAAGATTAAGAGCAAACAAGGTTGATGTTTACATCAGCAAGAAGCACCAGTATCCAGGAAAGAGACACTGAGCTTTCCTGCAGGGTCATTATATGTAACCAATCTGCACAAGTGGCAGGTACCATATTTGATTCCTAATCTGACCTAGTTGAGAATAGAATTTAATAGCCAGAAGAGCCCAATACTAAGCTTCTGCTATTATGGGAAACTATCTTGACACAGAATGACAATAATTAGAGTAAAAAAATATTTGAATATAAGCTTAAAGAAGTAGTTTAAAGGGTGAAAGATTGGGAAAATGGGAAAATATTGGTCAGAATATAATTGATAAAAGTAAGAGAGCCCAGCATGTGTTTACTCAAAGAAACAGTTCAGTTCAAGCTCAGAGAATCAAGTAGTGGTTGGTTACCAGGGACTGAATAGATGTTACATGTAGAATTGCTATTCAGAAAGTGAAATTTAAGTTGTAGATGAATGATGGTTACTGCCGAACTGTGAAAGCATGAATCTGTAATTAACAATACAATCATTGTAAAATTGCACCTTTAAATATATTACAGGGTGAGTCTCAAGGTATGTAATCTTAATATAATATTGAAAAACAGCACAGAATAAAAGAAAATAATTTTATAGGTGAATTTTTATAGAATGTGATCATTGTAGGAATGTCATAAATTCATATATGTATATATACATATATATAATAAATGTTATTTTTGTATAACTCTTATATTCCTGTAAACTTTAATATAAAACATCATAAATCAAAACCTTGTAAGCACTACCCAGCAATATATTCTCTGTCCAATAGTGTGATACTAAGCTTCCAGATTACTATTTTCATAGATTTTTGGTGTCATTGTTTGAATATCTTAATTAGAAAAAAAAATCCTTGATTATACTGAGTAATACTTATAATCTGCTGAGTCTCATGATATGCAGATTGCAAGAAACAGTACGATTTCTTATCTTAGAGTTCTGGATGTTTCCATTGGAATATACCATGATATATCCTGTACTTCTCTATCCTTCAAAGACATTCTGATGTATGTATGCATGTTTGCATGCATGCATGTATGTATTATTTGTTTATTTTCTTGGTTTCATTTTAGTTGGTTATTTTCCTGGAATTCTTTTCAAGAAAAAAATTTAAACTGCATGCATTTATTATTTGTCCCATCTGCATACATACAGGCATATACATGTTCACACACATATACCCCCACACATATATCTCACACACATGCACAACATGCACCATACACCCTTATACCACACACATGCATGAACACACGCACAAATAGTGTGGGCATCGTGTTTGTTTGTGGGTTGTTTATTAAAGCCAGTGTGATATGAGAACCATGTATTTTAAGTTAATTTGAGCAAAGTAACTTTGAGAATATTTGTAGATTCTCCACTTTCCAAAATACCTTCATAAGTCATGATCATTGGGTAGCATTCCTATACACCCTATACTCTGTAAACTATAATCTGATCTTTTACCATGACCTCCAGAACAGAACATTTTTCTGAGGATCTCTTCTCCCTTATGCATTTTCTCAGCTTCCTTTTTGTTTACTTACCATATTGCTTGCTGTGCACAGGATGCTTGTGTGTCAAGGTCTGAAAAAGGAGCTGATGAATTATAATGGCTTTGCTCTCAGTGGGACTCTACCATAAGATTAATAAACTCAGAAAAATAAACTCTCAAGCACTGAGTATTTGTGGACTTCTCAATGTGATTACTGAAACCATGATGAAATTCCTTAGAACTGCAAACATGTTGTGTATTACTTAAAAATTAATATAGATCATTTTGCCAAGAAGTTTCAAATTTCTATCCTCATAAAACATACTGTATTGTCTCACAGCAATGATCATGATGCAACATATTAATAAATGCTCCACAATTTTCATTTCATATGAAATCAAAGTGGTATTATCCTGGAAATATTCAAGGAGTGCTTAGTCCTGTCTCATTTACATGTATTCCTCCTTTCTATTTTGATAATTTTTCACCTGTTATTCATTACCACTCATACAGTTGATTGGCTATAATGAACATGCTGAGCTCTGCTGAACTGAAATAGCATTACTCTGGATATTCTCTTTGGAAAATAACAAAAAAAAAGTGTCAGGTAAACATACAGAATGAATGGAAGACTACAAAAATATGGATTAAAACAGGTCAGTTGGAGAGAAGAAAATGAAAAATTATGAAAAACTATCAAAGGTAGTGATTGCATAAAAATAGGATGTTAAGAGATTCTATTAACCAATTGTCCATTTTTTCAGGATTTCTTAATGAGTTCTGCTCTCAAAACACATTCTAAGAAGCTGCAAAATCAAAGTATCTTCAATGGAATGATGGAATGCACCTTCACTGAAGGGAAGCAACTTGACACACTTCTTTCAGGAAGGTTGAATTCTATAATACGGATATCATGACATTAGCCAAAGGTATTCACAAACTGATGTGATTTAAGACAGATATATACCAAAAGCAAGGTACCCTTAGGAATTCGAATATAGAATAATAATGGCCTAAATTATTCAAAGTATAAGACCTGCTTTATTTCAGCCAAGCAATTATAATTTCTATCTTGTAAAAATGTTTTAATAAGTATAGCCAGGTTATGTCCTTGACAATTATTACATGTCATCTATAATAGGCAACAGTTTATCATCTATCTGTCTGCCTATCATCTATCACCTACTATCTATATAATTTATTTAACTATACACATCAGTTTACCTGTCTGTCATCTAATTTTTCACCTATTCATAATCTATATTACAAATATCAAAGCTGTTGTCATCACAAGTAAAGAAAAATAATCTAGATCGATGACAGTATAAATTCTCTTGTTCAAAAAATCTGATCAATTTTAACTTGTTTTAAATAAAGTTAATGAAAAATGAACACTATTTAAATGGTCAGAAATATAGATCAAGGTACAAGATACAAATATGTGATAAAATAATAAAAATAAGTTGTATACTAGTTATCTAATTTCTTTTTGAAACATTGGGGGAATTTTGTTTTATTTATTTTGCATATCCATGTACTTATTTATTCTTTTATTTTCAAGAGAGGACTTTACTATACTATGTACACCTAAAAGAACAAGTATGAAAATCTTTCTACCTCAGCCAAGCCCCCAAGATTATTTTAAAAGGTCTACAAAGTCCTAAAGAATCTGGCATAGAAGATTTTGTAAAGACAACTACTTTCATTTAATTCATGCTTTCAAAATCCTTTGCTATATACTATGTAGCCCAGGCTGGCCTTGAACTCCTGATTCCCCTGTCTCCACCACTTTAGCAATTTCCTACTCCTCCTGTGATGTGTCATCACAACCAGCTTCCATATACTATAATGCAAACTACTTATATACTATTTTTCTAAGAATATTGGTATGATTTAAAAGAGCATGCTTTTCAAAGAATACATAGTTCATGTGATTTAAATAATGATTATTATTGCTTTATTCTTTCTTCATCAATTTCAATTATAATTGCCATTAGATTTTCTTGAACATAGTAATGGTTTAAAGCCAGCAAAGGCATCTCATTTGTAAAAGTATAATAAATAATAAGTTAATTTTTCATATCATTTCTTTTTATCTAACTTATATATTTAACTTAATAATTTCCAAGTGTGTAAATACTGCATTTGGGTCACTAATCCCTCCAGTTACTATCCTTTTCTCCCTCTCACTGAATCACTTGTTCTTTGTGATTATTTTTCCTTCTACTTAAATGTCCTATGCTGTTATTTTTGTCCCTTCATCCACATGTCAAAATGCTGTTGGACCCAATATTATGCAGGTCTGGTGCAGGAGGTGAAAGCTGCTGAGTGGTCATGACTCCATTGGCCACTGATTTTCCAGAAGATAGTAGTCCAAAGCACTCTTCACTAGTCTCTGGCTCCTGATTCTTTCAGCTTCCTCTTCAGTGTTCACTGAGCCTTGACAGGTAGAGATGTGTCATTCAGTGCTGAGCACACAATAGCCACTTAGTCTTGGGACTGTAACTACTTTTGAGTCACCCCAGTAGTTACTGCCATCTTTTAAAGAAGTTTCTCTCTCAAACATGAGAATAAACATAAATATTTTGAAGTCAATACACATATCCATTTAACCAAATAAAAGTAGTAGCTTCCCCACAAAAGCCTATGTAGAGTCCCAGTCATAGATTTTTAACTAGGTTTTCAATACCTGGCATGAATTCTCTCCCACTTGAGAGGGCCTCAGATCCAAACAAAAATCAGTTAGTTATCACCAAAACAACTGCTAGATATGAGCACTGATGATGTTTCTCCTGCAGGACCCTGTGTAGAACTTTCTAGCACTATGAGAGCTAATAACATCCAGCTGATTTGATCTTAATTTCTCAGTGTATTACAACTGAACCATGTAGTATCTTCAACAAAAGGTACTTACCATCTAGTTCTGGTGGACAACCGAAGAGCGATGGTAATGGCCTGCATTGGTTTGGAAACCTCAGATGCCTCCTGAGCAAAACCTTCCTAGGATGTTTCCCACCCCTCTGGTATTTTCTTCTCAAAATTTATGGCATTGCCTAGCCAGCCAGGATCTCTCTGCCCACACTCTTCCTCTCTTCTTTTTGTCTTTTTTAAAATTCACTATCAGAAAAGTAAGTTTTCCTATGGTGTCTTGCTAAGAACTTCAAGCTTGGTTAACACTCTCCCTATTCTCCTCTGTCCACCTCCACTGTCCACATTTAAATTTTCCACCCACATTATTCCAGTAGTTTACTTACATATCTACTATTCCCTTCTATTAACTATACCTCCCTTACCCAACTCATGGTTATTTCTGGCTTTATGGCCTCCCATGACTCTTACTTCAACTTATATACCAATCTAAAAATTTAAAGTTAGAGTCTGCATGTGGTAGAGAATATGCATTTGGTTTTCCAAGCCTATGTTATCTCAGTATAATATTTTCTAAGTCCCTTAATTTTCCAACAAGCTTTGTCATTTGGTTTATCTTACATCTGAATGGTATTCCACTGTGCATATGGGCTGTCTTCATTGTCTGTTCATCAGTTGTGGGAATTTGGGTTGATTCAATTTCGTGTCTATTGTGAACAGAGAAGCAATAAACATGGATGCTATGTATCTCCATATAAAGTGTAAAGTCAGCAGGTATACACCACAAAGTGATACATGGTAGATATACATTTTAACTTTTAGAGAAGCTCCCACACTGGTTTCATAATGTTGGTACTAGTTTCCATTTCCAACAGTGACTTGAGGTCCCTCTCACTCCACTCTTATGGATCCTTCTGTTATTTATTTATTTATTTATTTATTTATTTATTTATTTAAGATAGAGACAGAGAGAAATGGGCAGACACACGGAGAGAAATAGGCAGAGAGATAAAGAAAGCATTTGCAAGGGCCTCTTGCTACTGCAAATGAGCTCTAGACACATGTACCACTGTATGCATCTGGCTTTTTGTGGGTACTACGAAATTATACTGAGGCTGCCAGGCTTTGTAAGTAAGTGCCTTTTTAACTATTGAAACATTTCTACAGACCAATTCAGTGTTTCTTTTTAAGTTCTTTATGTATTATAAATACTAATTGTCAGATATATAGCTAGACGGTTGTGTCTGCTGGCTGACAATTATTGCAGCTAGGATTCAACCTTTCAATAGAGAATAAAAAAGGAGATTCTATCCTCTTGCAGATTACCTTTCAAATCAGTGACTGTTAAGTCAGTAAGGAATATTCTTGGGAATCCATAAAAACACATCTTTGTCTCTGATAGGGACAGAGCAGAGCAGGGATTTTAGTCCTACACCTTGTTTGTTTTTAGTAAAATATCTTGAAAAGGGAGGAGTTGGCTGGATCACTTGATACATGATTTTTTTTTTCTTTTTCAGATTTTTTTTTCTTTATTAGTCAGTTCTGTATTCAGCAAATACAGTCAGTTTGGTACCATTATTAGGCTCATCCGTGACCTACCCCCTCCCCTTGGCCCCTCCTTGTTGAGGTATACAGGTCATGCATTGTGGAGTTAGCCCACAGTTATAGGTAAGCTAAATGTCTCTGCATATCATGACCCAACATGTGACTCTGACATTCTTTCCGCCCCCTCTTCCGCAAAATTTCCCTGAGCCATGTTGGGTTCATTTTTTCCCCAACACCTCATCACTGATACATGATTTTTATAGGCAGAAGTTTTAAGGTTTTTTAAATATTTATTTATTTATTTATTTATTTATTTATTTATTTATTTATTTATGTGTGAGAGAGAAAAGAATGGTTGTGCCAGAGCCTCAAGCCTCTTCAAACAAACTCCATATTCTTGCACTCCCCTATGTACCTGGCTTATGTGGGCACTAGGTAATTGAACCTGGATCCTTAGGCTTCACAGGTAGGCACTTTAACTGCTCAGCCACTTCTCCAGCCCCCAGGGCAAGTATTTTAAATGAGGATTAACTCAATGGTCAAGTCCATGGGCTGTTAGAAACAGTGCTAGAATTTAATAAGGTTATCTTAGAAAAAAGATTTGACTCCAGTTGTTGTAATTCCTGAAGTTCTCAAACTAAAGCAGAGTTGAATAATCCAATGACAGTTAATCAGAAGTGCTCCAATGTAGACCCTTGCTACTACTTAGAAAATGATGGAGAAAAAGCAATGCAAACAACTTAATGAGAAATGGACTCTTCAGCAAAAAGCAATTATTACAAACAAATGTGAGTACTGACATAAAGACAACAGATAAGAATATAACACTTAAATTAGAATATCAATAATTTGCTTCAGTAAAGGTTATTGAAATTATTTATAAATTCAATAAAATTTCTTCTTGGTTAATAGTATAGATTTTGAATAGGAGGAAACACACATTAAGTAGCATTTTTTGGGGGGGTTTGTTTTGTTTTGTTTGTTTCAAGGTAGAGTCTCACTGACTAGCCCAGGCTAACCTGTAATCCACTATGTACTCTCAGGGTGGCCTTGAACTCATGGCAATTCTGCTACCTCTGTCTCCTGATTGTTGGGATTAAAGGCGTATGCCACAATGACCAGCTAAAGTTCAATTTTCCATGTAACATGTGCCACTTTTATTTATTTATTTTTTTATCACTTTAAAGCACTATTATTTCCATATTGGGAAATGTACAGTGGATGCTACTTTTAAGTGATATAAGCTTTATTTTATTTTATTTCAGTTAGCTTGCTCTACCTATTCTCTGGTCACTCCCCACCCCTTGTAGTACTGGGATCATCAGTGTACATGGGTATGCCTTGATGTTTATGTATTTGTTAGGGAATGAGCTCAGGTACTTGCACAGGCTATATCAGGCCCCCATGTTTGTGCAGAAATCTTTATGAAGTACTGTGCCGTCACTGCAGAAATCACTTTATTTTTGAGATAAGGCAAATTTTAAATAAGCAAGATAATCTCATAAAATTAATTTAAAGCCAAGCATGGTGGTTCATACCTTTAATCCCAGCACTGGGGAGGCAGAGGTATGAAGGTCACTGTGAGTTTAGGCCACTCTGAGACTACATAGTGAATTCCAGGTCAACCTGGGCTAGAGTAAGACCCTACCTTGAAAAACCAAAGCCAATAACAAAAGCAAAAATACACGCAAAAAAGAAAATTAATTTAAAATTTTTATCTTAAAAACAAATGTCTCATTATTTATTTGTAAATAATAAATAAATAAATGCACATATATAGATATATATGTATATACATACATACATACATACATACATACATAAATTTAAATCTTTCATCATTTACAACTAAAATGATAGCAACAATTTGTGGAACAAGATTTTCTTTTCACATTTACTGAATATGACATAACTACAAATTATTATGAAATGAGAGAATCGGATTTACATTGTGGCTACATACGTCCTCAAGATGTGATGTAGGAAAAGGTGATAAAGTTTGAAGCACTCTGAGCCACAGATCAGCAGATCCTTTCAAGGTGAGAAAAGCTCGGTCAAGGGAACACATAGCAGTTTGAGAAGCACATTGCTAGCTATTCAGGGGCATCTCATTTGTTCAGTAACATAAGCATTGAGATATGTTTATGTTACTCTTCTGGACAATTTTGTAAAGTCCATTTTATCATACTGCAGAACACCTGGTTTTTTGTGTTTTTAAATATTTTCCATTTACCCCTCTAAGGGAATCTGGGAAGACACAACCATAAGTTAATAGCCTGGATGTAGTGAACTTCATAGTCTGACACAATGCTGTTGGAACCCCATTTTGTCACTGTATTTCACTTTAATATTTCTAAAATACTGCTTCCTATTACTCTTCTGTTTTCTTTCTGCAGCTGCATAGCCAGGTGCAGGTTCAAAGCAGTTTAAGGGGTGAAAGTGAGTTTATCATGCAAATAATAGGATCATTTATCTCACCAGAGCACTATAATTGACCTGATTGATCATAATTTTAAAATTCCCTCTGAATTCACTGAGTAAATGCACAGCAAAGGTTACTTTGTTGCCATAGCAGGTCCTAAGAGTAGTCAGTATTAAAATGAAATATGCACTACTTTCCTAACCAAACAAACTGAAGTTTCCGTTCTGTAAGTACAACTTTATCTTTTCTTGGATGAGAAATTCCATAGCATGCTGTTCTCTCCACACATTTCCTATGGTATTTACCAGTTTCATATATAGCAAAATAAATTATCCTGACATGTTGTCACCCCAAAGATAGTTTAAATAAAATTAGGATTGCTCCTTTTAATTCAAATTTTTCCTTCCTTCCTTCCTCCCTTCCTTCCTTCCTTTTTAATTTTTTTCTCATGAGTCAGGTACACCAAAACCCAACAGCATGATACCAATGTAGTGCTCAAATACACATTGTGTTCACTAATATATATATGTATATGTATATATATATATATATATATATATATATATATATATATATATATTTCTATTTCTTCCTGAAAGCTTATGTACACCTACAAAAGATTAGGTTTAACGCTTTGTGCCTAGTTGTTTTTTCTACCTAAGTAAATAAATGTATCAGAAAACAACTTTATAGCTATATCCTTTAACAAAAAGCAGACACTAAACAGAATTTTATTAGAAACAGGTTTCTTATTCCCACCAAATAAAAGGGAAAGTCATTTTGTGGAACAGATGAAGAGTGGGAAGAAGAGGAGGTCTCAGGAGTTAAGGGAAGTTTCCTTGAGAGCCTGCAATCTTGCTCTGTTCCAGGGCTACAATCCAGGTAATTCTTGGCAGTGGTTTTGCTTCCCATCCTTGCCTTGAGAATATAGTGGTTAAAGTGAAGGTTTGGATTATAACAATTAAGTCAAACACACTAGAGCAGAAGAGGGCATCCAGCTGGGCAGAGATAACAAAGCTGACCAAAGAAGAGAAAGGACACAACTCTGGGAAAAACAAGACAGCTAGTCTTGGCAGGACTCCATGAAGCCTCCCCCTTCTCCATTGCTTTTCACTCTTGATTATTTTCTGTTTCTCTTTGACAAAGCTTGAAGGTATGTGGTGAAAGTCCCTGTCCTAGTCTCTGAGATGAAGAATAACATGTCTAGTCCCTTGATTGGAAAGGAGACACTTGCACATCTCAAGGCAATTGATAATGTCACAGTCCAGTCCTTTTTTAATATATATTTTATTTTTATTATTTGATATGGACATATTTTGTATCACATATTAGTACCATCCTTTCCCTCCTCCCTGCCCCTTTTCTGAAGAGGCTTTCTTCATTGGGGATGCAGGTCAACCCCATGGGTATTGTGGGTCATGCAATATGGGGCAGCAGTCAGTTATGGGGAAGAGGGAATGTCTCTGCACAGAATGTCTGAACCTGTGGCTCTAATAGTCTTTCTACTCCCTCTCCCGCAAGATTCCCTGAGCCATGCTGGGAACATTTTAATTCTACTTCAGTGATGGGCACTTAGGAGCCTCTGGGTCTCTGGTTTGGTAGGGGTTGAGTGACATCAGTGTCTATCTCCATCACTCTTGTGCTGATATCAGATTCACTAAGAAAGCTGCACTCTTGCTCATTTCCCCAATTCCTCTGTGGTTTCAGCTGGGGCTGAGGTGGAGTGTGCTGGGTCATTTATCTCTTCAAGTCCAGTTCCCATCTGAAAAAGAGGAGCAGATTCTCCAACAGAAAGTGAAGTCAGCGCCAGTTGAATGGGATAACCATCATTAATTTAGAATTATAAGGGTTTAAACACTTCTTTAATCTAAGGTTATTGGAAGCTTGACAACAGAAAGCAGAATCATTATCTGGATATGATTCTGACTTGTTTCCCAGTGCCAAATATGGTTTCCTTAACACTGACCAGATCTGTTAGCCAATCCAAAAGCAGTTGGTTACCCACCATGGCTGTGTTCCACTATTGCACTTTTGTGAGTCTCACATCAGGTTGTTTGCTTCTGAGTTGCTTAGACTTTGAGTTGCTTGGGCAGATGTTGGCCACTTTCCCCTGGTAGCTCATGTAGTGCTTTCCACAGTCTAGTCCTTTTAAATCCCAACTTTTCTCCCTAACCAGAAAGCCTTACAAATCCTGGAGTGCAAGTGATCAAAGTCAACCTGTGAAGGCCCATAAACAGAGAGCATTGTTCCTTCATTGTTTCTTCCTTTGTTGTAACAAAACTTTAGCTGCCAACCCCTTTTCAGATCATTCATCACAAACAGGAGACAAAGAATGTACCATGGGGGGGGGGGGGGGAACAGTAGTCAGCTGGAGAGATGGAGAGATTCCCCAGTTCCTACATAAAGCCAAATGCACATGGCACATGAATCTGGAGTTCACTTGAAGTGACTGGAGGCCCTGGTATGCCCATTCTCTTCTCTCCCTTTGCCTTTCTTCTCTTTCTCTCTCTCTGTTTGCAAATAAGTAAAATATTTAAAAAAAGGAAAAGTAATAGTAACAATGCTTCATGTATTTTTTTGCACTGGTGGTAAACTAGTGTTGACTATCAAACAAATTAAATATCTGAGGATGGAATCATGGTAACATAAGGCTGAAACCATATAATTATGCAATCTGTATGAAAAGACAATGCTTTGAAAATATAATAATGCAGATTGAAAATTTGAGCTTTTGTAACCTATTTTATAAAAAAAAACTTAAAAATGATGCTTTATTACCTTTCAAAATTGAAACTACAATCACACTAAAGGCTTTCATTTGAAAGTAAATAAGACACAAAGATGCAGCTGTATTTGTGAGAAATCTGATTGATCCCAGAAGTTCTGGGAGCCTGGTTTATCAGATTCCTCACATTAGAAACACAGAGCTCTAGAACAAAACTTGAAATATTGAAACTGTTCATTTAGGCCATGACTCTTTAATAGAAGTGAACAATCTACAATGCTTTTAAAACCAGCCAGTCTTTCTTGTGAAACTCCTCTTGCCATGTTTAAATATGGGAATATGTATAGCATCTCTTGGTGGTAAAATCAAATTTATACCTGTTTATTGAGCAGCATTTGATGTGTGTAAAATTTCATAAGACTTCCTATGCCAAAACAAATAAAAGGGATAATAAACTGACCCAATGCATGAGCTTAGAAGTGACGTAATATTGTTATTTGTCCATTTGACATATTGCTTAAATAGCATCACAATCAACACAACAGTAAAGATAATCATCCCAACCCTAAAAATTAGGTGAGTTCCTAACATAAGATGCTCCTACCAAAGCATATACAACTTGGATTGCTACGAAACTTGGTTCTTGACAATACAGGTGTATTTTTCTCCTCCCCTCAATTTTTCACAATATATTTCATTAAAAAATTTTAATACCTGAGCTGGGCATGGTGGCACATGCCTTTAATCCCAGCACTCAGGAGGCAGAAGTAGGAGGATCACCATGAGTTCAAGGCCACCCTGAGACTACAGAGTGAATTCCAGGTCAGCCTGAGCTAAAGCAAAACCCTACCTCAAAAAAAAAAAAAAATTAATAAATACCTGACCATACTTAGTTTGATCATAATCTCATCTTATTGCCTTTTTTTTAATGTTTTTTTTTTCTTTATTAGTCAGTTCTGTATTCAGCAAATACAGTCAGTTTGGTACCATTATTAGGCTTATCCGTGACCTACCCCCTCCTCTTGGCCCCTCTTTGTTGAGGTATACGGGTCATGCATTGTGGAGTTAGTCCACAGTTATGGGTAAGCTAAATGTCTCTGCATATCATGACCCAACATGTGACTCTGACATTCTTTCCGACCCCTCTTCCACAAAATTTCCCTGAGCCATGTTGGGTTCATTTTTGGTCTGCTTCAGTGATGAGGTGTTGGGAGCCTCTGAGGCTCTGGCTCTCTGATTTGGTAGGAGTTTATTTTTCTCTGTGCTGATCTCCTTCCCCCTTGTGCTGGTATCCGGTTCATCAGGAAAACAGCCCCCTTGCTTGTTTCTCCAATTTTTCTTAGTTTCAGCCGGGGCCCTTTTGAGGTATGATGGGATGGCTCTCTCCTTAGGATCTACATCTGTCTGAAAAAGAGAAGCAGATTCTCCAACGGAGAGTAAGTTAGCACCAGGACAAATGAGATAACCCTTACTTTTTTTTTTTTTTAATAGAGAATTTAATACGTGTAGGCCCTCTTGTAGCCCACAATTAATGGTAGCTTGATATTGGAGAGTGGGTTTACGTTTGGATCTGGTTCTGACTTGTTTCTCAGCTCCAGCTACGGGTCCCATACCAGTGAGGGGATCAGTTAGCCAAACTGAGAGCAGTTGGTTCCCCAATGTATATGTATTTTTATTGACAACTTCTATACTGACAGACAACAAACCATGGCATTTACCTCCCCTCCCCCACTATCCCCTTCATAACTCTGCTCTCCACCATATCCCTTTCCTCTCTCCATTAGTCTCTGTTTTAATTCGATGTCATCATCTTTTTCTCCTATTATGAGGTTCTGATGTAGGTATTGATTGGCACTGTGAGGTCTTGGATGATGAGGCCAAATTCTGTCCAGATAGTTGTGTGTAAGGAGTGGTACCCTTCCTTTGGCACTTACGTTCTTTTCACCACTTTTTCCACAATGGACACTGATCCCTGGAGGTTGCAAGAGGTTTCAATGCTGGACACTCTTCTGTCGCTTCTCAGCACAATGTTGCCTTTTGAGTTATCCCACTAGTCATTGCCATCTGAAAAGAGAAGCTTCTTTAACCAGAAGTGAGAGTAGCATTAATATATGAGTATGAACATTAAGTATAGTACTTTCAGGGCAATTTAGTGAGAGTAATATATGAATTTATCCAGACAAGAGCAGGCTTTATAACCCTGAGGCTCATGACCTCCACTGCCATAGGCTTTTGATTAAGTTTTCAGTACCAGGCATGTATTTCCTCTCATAGAGTGGGCCTTCAGTCCAACCAGAGAGCAGTTGGTTTCCCTCAGAGGAGACATGTCACTATTAAACTCATTCAGTCATTTGTCCTATCTGGCCAGACTTGAGGTTCCCAGTGTACACTGTTTTAACAACTGATGACTTCTGTCTCCCATAAGGCTGCATACAGTGCAGCTTTTTCCAGCTTTAAGTTGGCTGGGATACTGGGCAGATGTTTCCTGCTCAACCCCAGCTTGATTTCTCAGTGACTCTGCCACTCAGACATGTGAAGTCTTCAGTAATAGGGTCTAACCATCTCTTTCCCATGGGAAACCAAGGGCCTTGGCAATAGTCTATAATGTTTTGGAGGCAACAAAGAATTCCCTGGCCAAAAACTTACTGGAAGGTATCCCATCCCTGGAACTGAATTTTTTCAGTAACAATCTATGGCTTTTGGATGTGCCATTATTTAAGAAAGTAGATTTTCATATGTCTTATTCAGAATATCTTGAATTTTAATAGACCCTCCCCCCCCTCATCTTTGTTTTATACAATCTCTTCCCCTGACCTGGCTTAGGCCTTTCCCCTCTCTGTAATCTGTTCTTCTACTTACATATATACAGTACCATCCTCTTAAGACCTTCCCTCTCCTCCCTAACTTATAGCCTCTTTCCAGCTTATGGGCTGCTGATTTTTGGTTCCATAACACATACAAGTCTATACATTTGTAGTTAGCATCCATATATGAGAGAAAACATGAAATATTTGGCTTTTTGGGCCTAGGTTACCTCACTTAATATAATCCTTTCCAGATCCATCCATTTTCCTGCAAATTTTATCATTTCATTTTTCTTTACCACTGAATAGAATTACATTGTGTAAATGTACCACATCTTTATTATCCATTCATCTGTGGATGGACATCTAGGCTGGTTCCACTTCCTAGCTACCGTGAATGGAGCAACAATAAATATGGTTGTGCAAGTATCTCTAAGGTAGTGAGAAGAGTCATTAGGATATATGCCTAGGAGTACTATAGCTGGATCATATGCCAAATCTATTTTTAGGTGTCTCAAGAACCTCCACACTGATTTCCACAATGGCTATTCCAAATTACATTCCCACCAACAAAGTAGAAGTGTTCCCCTTTTACCACATCCGCATCAACATTTACTGTGATTTGTTTTCTTGATGGTAGCCATTCTGACTGGAGAGAAATGGATTCTCAAGGTAGTTTTAATTCACATTTTACTGATGGCTAAGGGTGTAGAACACTTTTTTAGATGTTTATATGCCATCTGTATTTCTTCTGATGAGAATTCTCTAGTTTCAGAGCCCATTTTTTTTATTTTTTTTTTATTTCTTATTGTTCTGTTTTTTGAGTTCTTTGTATATTCTGGATATTAATCCTCTGTCAGATGTGTAGCTTGCAAAGATTTTTTTTTTCCATTCTGTAGGTTGTCTCTTTGTTCTATTCACAGTGTCCTTTGCTGTATAAGAGCTTTGTAATTTCATGAGATCCCAGTAGTTGATTAGTGGTTTAATTTTCTGAGCAATATTCATAAAGTCATTACCTATGCCAACACCTTGAATGGTTTCTTCTACCTTTTCCTGTAGAAGTTTAGGACTTTCAATGCTCAGATTCATGTCCCTGATCCACTTGGAATTGATTCTCATGCATGGAGAAAGACAAGGATCTATTTTCATCTTTCTGCATATAGATACTCAGTTTCCCAGCACCACATGTTGAAGAGGCTGTCTTTTCTCCAATGAATATTTTTGGCATTTTTGTCAAAAGTCAGATGGCTATAGCTGCCTGGATTAGCATCTGGGTATTCTATTCTGTTCAATTTATCTACATGTTTGTCTTTGTGGCAGTACTATGCTGTTTTTGTTACTATGGATTTGTAATATAGCTTAAAATTGGTGTGGTAGCTTGAATAGATGGCCCCCAATATATCAGTTATTTATTGTTTGTAGTTTGTATCTGCAGCCACCTGACTGGAGGCAGTGTCACTGGGTGGATCTTCAGGTGTGGTGGTGGGTTTCAGATTTCAATCTAAAGATATGCAAAGTGTGCCTAACTGGAGTTCCTGAAGTATGCTTTGCTGTGTGGCTTTTGACTTTTGGCTTGTGCTTCTCTCTCTCTTCATCTGGTCCTGTGAAGGCAGGCCAGCTTCTTCTGCCACTTAGGGAAATTCCCCTGGATCTGTAGGCCTCAGTAAATATCCATTCCTCCATAACTGTGCCTGGTCTGGAAGTCCATCTCAGTGAACCTGAAGCTGTCTGCTACAATTGGGTAAGGTGATAACACCAGCCTTATTTTTGTTGCTCAAAATTGTTTTAGCTATTCAAAGTATTTTGTGTTTCCAAATGAATTTTAGGATTGTTTTTTTCTCTTCCTATGAAGAGTGCCATTGGAATTTTAAAGGGGATGGCATTAAATGTGTAGATTGCTTTTGGTAAGATTGACATTTTCACAATATTGATTCTCCCAATCCAAGATCATGGAATGTCTTCCCATTTCCTTCTGTCTTCTGCAATTTCTCACATGAGGTCTTTAAAAGTTCTCATTGTAGAGATCCTTCACTTCCTTGGATTAGTTTATTCCAAGGAAGTACTATATATATATATATATGTATGTGTGTGTGTGTGTGTGTGTGTGTATAATTTTATTTATTTTGAGGCAATTGTAAATGGGAGTGCTTCCCTGATTTCCTCCTCTACATGTTTCATGTTTGTTGTTAGTATATAGGAAAGCTACTGATTTCTGTGTATTTATTCTGTATACTGGTACATTGCTAAAAGTGTTTATCAGCTCTAACAGTTTGCTGGTAGAGTTGATAGGGTATTTTATGTATAGAATCATATTGTCTGCTAATAGTGATAATTTGATTTCTTCCTTTCAAATTTTTATCCCTTTTATGAGTGTCTCTTGCATTATTGCTATAGCTAAGACTTCCAGTCCTATATTAAATAAGAATGGGGACAGCAGACACCCTTGTTTTGTTTCTCAATTTAGTGGAAAAGCTTCAAGTTTTTCAACATTTAGTATCATGTTGGCTGTAGGTGTGTCATAAATAGCTTTTATTATGTTGAGATATTCTCCTTCTATTCCCAGTTTTTGTAATAATTTTACTATGAAAGGATGCTGCAATTTGTCAAATGCCTTTTCTGCATCTATTGAGATGATCATGGGATTTTTGTCCTTCAGACCATTTATATGATGTATTACATTTATTGATTTAAGGGAGATTGTTCTGTGTGGTGGTTTGAATAGATGGCCCCCAATATATATTCAGTTTTTTATTTGTTTGTAATTTGCATCTGCAGCCACCTGGCTGGAGGCAATGTCACTGGGTGGATCTTAAGGTTTGATGGTGGGCTTCAGATTTCAATCTAAAGATATGCAAAGTGTGCCTAGCAGGAGTTCCTGAAGTGTGCTGTGTGGCTTTTGGCTTTTGGCATGTGCTTCTCTCTCTCTGCTTGGTCCTGTGAAGGCAGGCCAGCTTCTTCTGCCATTATGGAACTTCCCCTGGATCTGTAAGCTTCAATAAACATCCCTTCCTCCATAACTGTGTCTGGTCTGAAAGTTCATCTCAGCAAACCTGAAGCTGTCTGCTACAGAAGTTGGTACTGAGGAGTGGGCTGAGATGTACCTGACAATGTTCATGTTGGTCCTTTGGAAGTGTTTTGTTGGAGAAATGGGCATGGACTTGGCGCTTGCAAGTGAAGATGCCTTCTGCAGTGGTAAGCCAAGTTTTATGGTCTATTATGATGAGAGTTTGAGAATTCTAAGTGTAGACAATATTGAATTTCGAGGCTTGGCTTATGAGCTTTCTAA
The DNA here is from genome assembly GCA_036346955.1 of Dipus sagitta. Lineage (NCBI taxonomy): Eukaryota > Metazoa > Chordata > Mammalia > Rodentia > Dipodidae > Dipus > Dipus sagitta. Next base: position 76,381,018 of record CM070783.1, on the reverse strand, counting down.
GAGGAAAGAAAGACTACAGAGGACTTTGTTGGAACTGGGCTACTGGCATAAGGGCTGGCTGCATCCTGTTGCCCAGGCCCAGAGAGTTTGATCAAGGTTAAATTTGTAATGGACTGATGTGCTTGGCTAGAGATTTTGAACTGAGAGATATAAAATTTTTGAGCTTGAAAACTTTAAGCAAGTTAAATTTACTGGCACAGAAACTGGCTTTAGATTACTAACCCTGCTATTGTCAACACATTAGCAATTTTAAGGAAGATGATCAATTGCTTTACATTAAAACAATGAAAACTATGCCTGAGGAAAGACTACCATAGAATTCCAAACACTTTTGGAAGGAGTTGACTGGAGAAGAAACTTACTTTTCAAGGTTATGATTATTTCTTCCCTGAACTAAGAACATAGCTGTGTCCTGCACACCTTGTATTGGTTTCAGAAGCAGGAAAAATGTGTGGAATGGTCGTGAATTGCACACAGTTCCAGGAGCACTGCTGAGGTGCAGTATGAGGCAGGGCCTGATGCCCTGGTAGGCTGAAAGATCCTTCAGAAGATGGACTGTGGTTTGCATGAGGACCCGAAAATGTTTTGGATATACCAAGGCTATGCAAGGGCTACCATAGATCACACTACTGGCCTGGGATGGAAGTGTTCCCTTGCTACTCTGCCTAGATGGAGGGGCAGAATTGGAAAGTCTGGAGACTGTGAGTCTCTGGTTATATTGAACTTGAACTGCAGAAGTCTGATGTTTGTTTGATTGTGGTTGAGTTTGCATTGTTTTAGTCTCTCCTTGCTATGCATTATACCAGTTGAAAATGTTTACTCTGGGCTGGAGAGATGGCTTAGTGGTTAAGCGCTTGCCTGTGAAGCCTAAGGACCCCAGTTCGAGGCTCGATTCTCCAGGACCCACGTTAGCCAGATGCACAAGGGGGCACATGCGTCTGGAGTTCGTTTGCAGAGGCTGGAAGCCCTGGCGCACCCATTCTCTCTCTCTGTCTCTCTCTCTATTGCTTCTTCCTCTCTCTGTCACTCTCAATAAATTAAAATAAATAAATAAAAATTAAAAAAAAGAAAATGTTTACTCTGTGCCTTTATTTGTTTAACTTGTTTGGTTTTACAGCTCTTAATATCTTAAATTGGTCAAGACTGTGGGGACCTTTGAAATTGAACTGTGTACAATATACAATGTGTGATAGTTATAAATCTATTGGGGGCCATGGTGGAATGTGGTGGTTTAAATAGATGGCCCCCAATATATTCAGTTTTTTATTTGTTTGTAGTTTGCATCTGCAGCCACCTGGCTGGAGGCAGTGTCACTGGGTGGATCTTAAGGTTTGGTGGTGGGTTTCAGATTTCATTCTAAAGATATGCAAAGTGTGCCTAGCAGGAGTTCCTGAATTGTTCTGTGAGGCTTTTGGCATGTGCTTCTCTCTCTCTCTGCTTGGTCCTGTGAAGGCAGGCCAGTTTCTTCTGCCATTATGGAACTTCCCCTGGATCTGTAAGCTTCAATAAATATCCCTTCCTCCATAACTGTGTCTGGTCTGAAAGTTCATCTCAGCGAACTTGAAGCTGTCTGCTACAGCTTGATGGAGTGGTACCAAGGAGTGGGGTTGCTGCTAGACACCTGACTGTGTGGCTTTGGCCTTTTGGAGCTGATTTTCAAGAGGAATGTGGGAGGATTTGAAACCTTGGACAAAGAGATGCCTTGCAGTGCTGAAAGTACAGCTTGATGGACTATTCTGGTCTGAGCTGCAAGACTTGACTGCAGAAAGACCTATGGACTGTAAGGTTTGGCTTATGAGGGTGAGAAAGAGTTTTTCTTGGACTGTGCTAGCAGTTTCTCTGAGAAGCTTGCTTTCATGCCCATGTCCTGAGAAGTTGTGCAGGCTTGTTTTGCGTGGAAATGAACTGTTGTGAGCAAAGGGATATGGCACAGAAAGAAAAATCTTTGGGTGAACTGTTGCCCGTTCAGCTTCAACCGAAAGATTACAACCTCTGAGTCTGGGCTAGCTGACCTGCACTGGGGCAACAGGGAGAATGTCAATTCTTTTGAAGGGGCCTGAGTGCTCAAAGAGTGTCCTGTTTTTCAAAGTCTGCTTTATTCCCCCCTGGATTAAAACATTGGCACCCTACCTGGTATTGTGGAGTATAAGAAATGCAGGAGAGGGTCACTGAGTTTGCAACATGGTCTTTTATTTTGGAAATGGCCATGGGCAGTGTGAAGCAGGTTTGCTGGTTGCCTGAATGGAGACCCCATGAGGCCATGAGGATGAACTGAGGCTTACAGTGGAGACCCAGTGGAGATGCCAGGACCACGAGATGGCTGCCAAGGAGAGATGCTGCCCCCATGAAGTTTTCTAGGACTGTGAGTAGCCTAGCTGGAGGTGTGGAATTGGAATGCCAGAGACTTGTTGCTGGTTAGAAATATCGGACTTAGATTTGTCACTGGCTAGAGTTGTTGGACTTGAAGCTACAGTGTTTGATGTTTGCCCTGGTTGTTTTAAATCTTGTATTGGTTGAATGTTTCTTTGCTATACCCAATGCCATCTTTTGCAGTGTGAATATCTATTCTGTGTCATTGTGTGTTTTTTGAGATTATTTTTTGGTATTATGTCTCAGTTAAAAGATCTTGGACTATGGGGATGTATGAACACCATGGAATTGATTTAAAAAAAAAGAAAAAAAAACCTATGGGACTTTAAAAGTTAGATGAATGCATTGCATTTTACACCATGTATGGTTAACAGTTTATGGGGACCAGGGTGGAATGTGGTGGTTTGATTCAGGTGTCCCCCATAAACTTATGTGTTCAGAATGCTAGGTTCCCAGCTGATGCAGATTTGGGAATTAATGCATCCTGGAGGGAGTGTATTGTTGGGGGTGGGCTTATGGGTATTATAGCCAGTTTCCCCATGCCAGTGTTTGCCACACTCTCCTGTTGCTACTGTCTACCTTATGTTGGACATGGGGAGATGTCCACCCTCTGCTCATGCCATCATGGAGCTTCCCCTCGAGCCTGTAAGCCAAAGTAAATCTCTTTTTCCCAGAATCTGCTCTTGGTTGGGCGATTTCTACCAGCAATGTTAATCAGACTGCAACAGTTTGTAATTTTCTTTTTTTGTTCTATTTGTCTGGTTTTGGTATGAGGATAATGCTAACATCATTGAAGGAGTTCGGTAGAGTTCCTTCCTTTTCTATTTTATGGAAAACTTTGAGAAACAGTGGAGTTAGTTCTTCCATAAAGGTCTGGTAAATATCACCAGTGAATCCATGTGGGCCTGGGCTCTTTTCAGTTGGGAGAGTTTTTATAATTTCTTGGATCTCTGTCTTTGTTATAGGTCCATTTAAATGGTTTATCTAAACTTGATTTAATTTCGGTAGGTCATACAAATCAAGGAAATCATCCATTTCTTTCAGATTTTCAAACTTAGAGGCATATATATTCTTAAAGTATGTCCTATAATTGTCTGAATTTCTTTGGTATCTGTTGTAATGGTGCCTTTTTCATCTCTATTTTTGTTTTAAATTTTTGTCTCTTCTCTCTTTCTTCTGGTCAAATTTGTTAAGGGTTTATCAATCTTGTTTTTCCTTTAAAAGAATGAACTCTTTGTTTCATTGATTCTTTGGATTTTTTTTTTTTTTTTGGTTTCTATTTCATTAATTTCTTTCCTAATCTTTATTTCTTCTCCTCTACTGATTTTTGCTTTACCTTGTTCTTCTTTTTCCAAGGCCTTGAGGTGAAACATTAGATTGTTTATTTGTGAACTCTCTAATTTCTTATTATAGCAATTTATAGCTATAAATTTCCCTCTCAAGAGTGTTCCAAAGGTTTTGCTATGTGGTATTATCATTATCATTTGATTCTATGAATTTATTGATTTCCTCTTTGATTTCTTCAATGTCCCACAGATCCTTCAATAGTGTACTATTTAGTCTCCATGAATTTCTGTATACTCTGTAGCTTTTCTTGTTGATAATGTGCAGTTTAATCCCATTGTTGTCAGACAGAGTACAAGGGATTATTTAAATTTCCCTGTATTTGTGGAGATTTGCTTTGTGTCCTAATATGTGGTCTATTTTAGAGAGTGTTCCATGTGCTGCTGATAAAAATGTATATTCTGCAGCATTTGGATGGAATTTTCTGTAGATGTCTGTTAGGTCCATTTGTTCCATGACATCATTTAAACCAGATGTCTTTCTGTTTATTTTTTGCTGAAATGACCTGTTAAGTGATGAGAATGGGGTGCTGAAGTCTCCCCCTACAATTGTGTTTGATGTTACCTGTTACCTTAAGTCTAACAGTGTTTGTTTGATGATAGTGGGAGCCCCCATATTAGGTGCATATAGGTTTAGTATTGTAATGTTCTCCTGCTGGAGTGTTCCTTTAATCAGTATAAAATGACCTTCTTTATCTTTCCTCACTAATGTTGGTTTGAAGTCTATCCTGTTAGGTATTAGGACAGCAACCCCTGCTTGTTTCCTAGGCCCATGTGCTTAAAATACCATTTTCCATCCTTTCATCCTAAGGTGGTGTCTATCTTTTATTGAGAGATCGGTTTCCTGGAGGCATCAAATGGCAGTATCCTGCCTTTTAATCCAGTCTGTAAGCCTTTGTCTTTTGGTCAGTGCATTGAGGCTATTGATATTGAGTTATTATTGAAAGTTATGCAAATGTCTTCTTATTTTGTAGTGTTCCTTGTTTTCCCTTTACTCATTTGTTTTAACTGTTATTTGAGTATGGTTTATTGTTACCTATTTACTCCTGTGTTTGTTTTGATTTCTCTTCACCATGAATAATTCCTTCAAGTATTTTCTGTAGAGCTGGTTTAGTTGTCATAAATTCATTTAGCCATTTTTTTTTTTTTTTTTTTTTGTGGAATGTCCTTATTTCTTCATCAATTTGGATAGCTACCTTTGCAGGATAAAGCAGTCTTTGTTGACAGTTGTTATCTTTCAGAACTTGGAATACATCATTCCAAGCCCTTCTAGCTTTTAAAGTTTGTATTGAGTAATCTACAGTTACTCTGATGGGCTTGCCTTTGTAGCTGATTTGCTTTTTCTCTCTAACTGTTTTCAATATAGTTTCTTTGGTTTGCATATTTAGTAGTTTAATTATAGCATGGCAAAGAGAGGTCCTTTCCAGGTTTTGTCTGTTTGGTGTTCTAAAAGCTTCTTGTATCTGCATTGGCATTTCTTTCCCAATTTGGGGAAACTTTTTTTTCTATGATTTTGTTGAAAACACCTACTAAGCCTCTGGATTGAAATTCTTCTCCTTCTCTTATACCCTGAATTCTTCTTATGTTTGAACTTTTCACAGTGTCACTGGTATCTTGAAATTCCCATTCATACCTTGCTATTAGCCTGTCTTTCATTTTGTTAGACTGTATTAGGTCTGTCACCTGATCTTCTAGTTTAGATACTCTGTTGTCTCCTTCATCCATTCTACTGGTGAGGCTTCCCACAGAGTTTTTTTTTTGTTTGTTTGTTTTTGTTTTTTCTGACTGTATTCTTCAGAGCTAGGACTTCAGCCTGATTTTTCTTAAGTATTTCTATTTCCTTACTCATGCCTTGTAATGACCTTTTTATCTCATTAAACTGCTTTCCCGTGTTCTCTATCAGAATTTTGTTTTCTTCTTTAATTACTGTTTTCTTCTTTGATTCTCTTTATTTCTTCTCTGATTTCTTTGAGCATACATACCATCATTTTCTTGAAGTCTTTGTCAGGTATTTTACCTAAAACAATCTCAATGCAGATAATTTCTGATAGATTTATAGTTTTTGGTGAGACTTTAATGTTTTGATTCTTTGAGTTTCTTGTATTATATTGGTGCAACTTTTGCATCCTGAACTGAATTGATGCTTGGGTTTCCTACTTACCTGAAGTGTTTCCAGATGTGGCAATACTCCCCTATATACCCTCAGGATATGAGTTCAAGGTGCCAGGTGTAGCTCTTGTCCCCCAATCAAGCCACAGAAGTAATCCTTGGTGTTGAGTTTGCTTGCTAAGCAAGTATTCTAGTGGACTGGGTGGAATAATTTACTGCCAAATTCTAAACTTCAACTGAGTAACATACACAATCAATAAAAACCAGCACAAATATGCAATTGTGGGGATTAAAACAAACAGATAGTCATATAAAGCCAAAATCCCTAAGGGTGTATGTTGGTCTGCACCCTTAATCTTGTCAGCTAGAAGGTAGGGATTTCTGTTCTGTATTGGGTTCCAAGTCAACCTGGATCTGGGTCAGACCCTGCCCCCAATAATGACAGAAGCAAAAGATAAAGGCCCTATAAATATGAAAGCATCAAAGGCCACAATATCTAACCCCCAAATACATGTTATTTGAAAATGGTAAAGCCAACCAAGAATATGTAACCCATAACCTGCTCTGACAAGGAAAGTGTGATCAGCTCTGCTGGTTCTGCTGGCTGCCTGAATGCCAGAAGTTTGTGGTTCTGATGGTAGGGGATGGGACAGTTCAGCCTTCTGGAGTTTCTCAGACTTTCAGTAGCTCTTTACTTGATTTCAGATGTCTTTCCTTTAGATTTCTTAACTTTGCAGGAAGGCTGATGAAGTTGAAAAATCTGTTGTTTGGTCTCTGCTGCTGCCGCATGCCTGTTGGAGTGGTGCCAGGAGGGTGCGTGGAGTACAAGTTTATTATTATCATGATTAACAGCATATTTCATACGGATGCATCATGTGTTGGTACCCTCTTTTCCTTTGTCCCTGCCCCCATCCCACTGGGGATGCACCTCAGTGGGGTTGCAGGTATTCCCCATGGGGTTGTGGTCTATGCATTGTGTGAACAGCAATCAGTTATTTTTTAGTGGAAGGAATGCCTCTGGGCATGATGTGTCATCCTGTAGCTCTTACAATCTTCCCACTCCCTCTTCAGCAAAATTCCTTGAGACATGATAGGTGAGTTTTAAGTCTACTTCAGTGATGAGCTCTTAAGAACCTCTGGATCTCTGCTTTGTTGGTCTTTAGCATCCTCAGGGTCTGTCCCCTAGACGCTGGTTCTGATTATCAGGAAAAGCATGGAAGCAGCACTCTTGCTCATCTCTCCAATCCCTCCATGGTTTCAGCTGTGACTTGGCTGAAGTGCATGGGATAGTTTATCTACTCCAGTCTTGCTACCTTCAGCTAATGAACAGATTCTTCAATGGAGAGTGAATACAAGCATAGTTTAAATGGGATAAGCATTATTAATTTAGGTAGAATATGATGTATTTAACCTCTCTTTTAGCCAAAGACTGGTGAGAACTTGACATTGGAGAGCATACTCCATAGGATTCTGACCTGGTTCCCAATTACAGATGTGAGTTTCTTTACACTGAGTGGATGTCTCAGGCAAGCAGAAAGCTATTGGTTACCCATCAAGGCTGTGGGCCACTATTGTTCTGGCATGTATATCCTGTCAGGGTGTCTGCTTCTGAGTAGCTTAGACCTCTAGTTGCTCAGACTGTTGTTGGCCACTTTCCCCCAGTAGCTCATGAAGTGCTTTATAGCATTAAATAGGCTAACTTTCTAGGGACTGGATTTCTTCTGAATTCCAGTTAGGTCTCTCCATGCTCTGTGTCAAAAACATATGGTGTCTTCAACAAGAGGTCTTACATTTTGCCTCAGGTGGGTAATAAAATGTTTTGATGGAAAGCTGTCTTGACTTGAGGATCTCATAGGTGTCTCCAATCAATAGCTCTCTCCAATCAATAGGTCCAAGTCTTCAATTCTGTTCCCTTTGTTTCTTATGCCAGTACCATGCTGTCTTTGTTACTATGGCTTTGTAATGTAGGTTTAGATTGGGTATGTTGATACTTCCAGAGATTCTCTCCCCCCCCCCCACAAGGATATGTTTGGATATCGAGGACTTCTGCCATTCCATATGGATTTTGACATCATTTTTCTAATCTCTGTGAAGAATGATGCTGGTATTTTTATTGGTATTGCATGAAATCTGTATATTGCTTATGGTAGAATTCCCATTTTCACAGTAGTAATTCTCCCTATCCAGGAGCAAGGGACATCTTTCCACCTTCTCCAGTCCTCCTCAATTTCTTTCTTGAATTTTTTTTTTTTTTATGTTTTCATTATATAGGTCTTTCATCTATTTGGTTAGTGATATTCAAAGGGTATTTAATTATTTTGTTGTTTTTGCTATTGGAAATGGGGCAGCCTTGCTGATTTCATTCTCTGTATATTTGTACTTTGCATACAGAAAGGCTACTAAGTTTTGTGCATTGGTCTTGTATTCTGCCACTTTACTGAAGAAATTAATCACCTTTAAAAGTTTTGAGAGGGAGAATTTTAGGACAGCTATTTATAGGATGATGTCATTTGTCAATAAGGATAACTTGACTTCTTCCTTTCCAATTTGTATCCCTTTTATTCTTTTCTCCTATCTTATTTTTGGATCAGTTCTTCTAATATTATGTTTTTAGGAGAGGTTGTGAGAGTGTCTTATACCCTATCTTGTTCCCATGATCATCATGTGGTTCTTATGGTTAAGTTTATTTATGTGGTATATTATGCTGATTGATTTCCTTATGTTGAACCATCACTGCATCTGCAGGATGAAGCCTATTTGATCAAGGTGGATAATGTTTTTGAGGTGTTGATGAGTTTGGTTTTCCAGAATTTTGGTTAGAATCTTTGCATCTAAATTCATGAGGGTTATAAGACTATAGTTTTCTTTTCTTGTTGCATCTCTGTAGGCTTTTATTATGATGGTGATGGTAGCTTCATAAAAGGAGTTGGGGAAGAATCCTTGGTCTCTGATTATGTGAAACAATTTCAGAAAATATCCATTTCAATTCTTCAATGAATGTTTTATGGAATTCATTTGATAATCCAACAAGTCCTGGACTTTTCTTTTGGGGGATGTTTTTGATTACCTTTTCAATTTCAATGGATGTGATAGGTTTGTTTAGGAAATAAAATGCTCTGAGTTTAGTTTCCATAGGTTGTATGTGCCTATTAATTGATCCATTTCTTCCAGATTTTCTAATTTTGTGGAGTAGAGGTTTTGGAAGTATACCCTGAAGATTCTTCATTGATGTCTGTTGTGATCTCTCATTTTTCATTTCTGTTCGTTTCTGATTTTGTTAATTTGAGAGTTCTCTCTCTTGTTTTTTTTTTTTTTTGTTTGTTTGTTTGTTTGTTTTTTGTTTTGTTTTTCTTGACCAAATTGGCCAAGGATTTAAGAAACTTTGTCTGTTGTTATTGTTGTTTTCAAAAAACCAGCTCTTTGTTTCATCAAATTTTAATTATTTTCTTAGTTTCTAATTCATTAATTTCTGCTCTGATCTTGAATAGTTCTTTCTGTTTGGAGCTCTTAGGGTGAGATTTTTCTTGTTCTTCCAATGCCTTCACATGAAAACTTAGGTTATTAATTTAGGGTCTCTCTGTATTTGTTATGAAGGGATTTAGTGGTATGAATTTCCCCCTTCGGACTGCATTCAGTGTGTCTCATAAGTTTTGGCAAGTTGTGTTTTAATTGTCATTCAATTATAGGAATTTTACAATTTCTATTTTTAATTTCTTCCACAACCTATTCATTACTTAAAAGTGTATTATTTAGGCTCTAGGAGATCGTGCAGTTCTTGATATGTCTCTTATTAATTTGTTTTTTATTTCCTACTGAAATAGTTTCATTTTTGTTTTCTTTTGTGAATAATACATTACAAAAAGGTACGGTGTTTAATTGTAGACATGTATGGGCTTTGTCATGTCATATTTCTATGGATTTATTTTGTAATGTTTTTATTTATTTTAGAGAGAGAAAGAAATAGGCACAGAGAGAAAGAGAGAAAGAATGGGCATGCCAGGAACTTCAGCTGCTATAGACAAACTCCAGATGCATATGCCCACTTCTGCATATGTCTTACATGGGTCCTGGAGAATTGAACCTGGGTCCTTTAGCTTTGCAGGTAAGTGCCTTAACCACTAAGCCATCTCTCCAGCCATCTATGAATTTTTTTGTGGGGAAAAAAAAGGTTTATTTTGTCTTATAGATTCATGGGGAAGCTCCATGATGGCAAAGGAAAATGATGGCATGAGCAGAGGGTGGACATTACCTCCTGGCTAATACCAGGTGGACAACAGCAATAGGACAGTGTGCAAAACACTAACAAGGGGGAGTTGGCTATAACATCCATAAGCCTGCCCCCAACAATATACTGCCTCCAGGAGGTGTTAATTCTCAAATGACCATCAACTGGGAACCTAGAAATCAGAACACCTAAGTTTAGGGGTGACACTTGAATCAAACCACCACAGTGTTCAATAAATGTTCTTGAATGAATGAGTAAAACTAAGATGTTGCTATGTAGGTGCTGTAAAACTATCAGTGTTTCTCCCACCCTAGCTCTGAACCTAGTTCCTCTGTGGTTGTTCTCCATAACCACTAGGCAAAAGTGCTTCATGTACACTTGCTTTTCCATTGTTTATTTTAGAGAGAGAGAGAGAGAGAGAGAGAATAGGCACACCAGGGCCTCAGCCACTGATATCAAACTGCAGATGCTTGCACCACCTAGTGGGCATATTATGATATAATATGATGCAGATGCTATGATGAGAATTCTCTGAAGCATTCTCTTTAGGTTTGGCCTTGTTTTCATATAAACACAGAGTTCACTTTTTTCGTGGAAAGTTTCCCTTTCACCATCTATTATGAGAGATACTTTTTCTGGGTAGAGTTTCTTGGGTTGAAAGCCATAATTTTAGACTTTGAAATGTTCCATTCCTGCCCCTTCTGGCTTTCAGGTTCCTATAGAGGTAATTCTGATGGGTTTGCCTTTGTAATGTATTGAGTTGTTTCTCACTTGCTGCTTTTAACACTCTCTACTTTCATTGTTAAGACTTTTAACTATGATGAGCCTTGAAGAGTTTGTTCTTTGATACCACTTGTTTGGTGTTCTGTGGCCTTCTTGTAAATGGATAAACCTGTCTTTTGAGATACTGGGAAATTTTCCTTCAATAATTTTGTTGAATGTGTTCTCATCGGGCCTGGATATACTCTCCTTCTGGTATACACATGACCTGGATTTTGGGTTGTTTTAGGGTATTCCACAGTTCTCTCCTATTTTGTTCACTTGATTTTTGTACTTAGCAAAGTTTTTGGCCAATTTTAATCACTTCCATTGACAGGATTCTTGGGGATTTTTTAAAATATGTTTTATAATTTTTAATTTTTTAATTTACAACTTCCATGGCTATAAAAAATACCCCTTGGTAATACCCTCCCTCTACCCACTTACCCCTTTGAAACTCCACTCTCTATCATACACCCTCCCCATCTCAATCAGTCTCTCGTTTACTCTTGATGTCTTGATATTTTACTCCTCTTATGATGGTCTTATGCTGGTAGTGTCAGGCACTGTGAGGCCATGGATATCTAGACCATTTTGTGTCTGGAGGGAGCCCTGCCCTTCCTTTCGCTCTTACATTCTTTCCTCCACCTCTTCCACATTAGACCCTGAGCCTTGGAAGGTGTGATACAGATATCGCAGTACTGAGCACTGCGGTCATTTCTGTCCATCACAATGATACCTTCTGAGTAGTCCCAAGGTCACTGCCATCTGAAAAGAAAAGATTCTCTACCAAAAGTGAGAGTAGCATTAATATAAGGGTGTGAACATTAACAGAAGTGCTTACTGGACAGTTTGATGGGCATAGAATACACATTTGGCCAGACAACAGCAGACGTTACACCCCTAGGGCTCATGACTACCCCTGTTTTAAGTTTTCAGTATCAGGGATGTATTCCCTTCCATTGGAGCGGGCTTCCAGTCCAATTAGAGGGCAGTTGGTTTCCCCCATAACAGAGATGACACTATTTCACCTGTTGGCTCATGTGGACTGACTGGCCAATGATAACGCTTACAGTTATATCAGTGTCCACTAATGAGTATCTTCACTGGTGATTTCTCTTTCTCCCATTGAATTGCATGCAGAATGGCTTCTTTCAGCTTTCTGTCAGCTGGTCTACATGGAGGAGGTTATCAGCTCAGATCCAGCAAGATTTCTCAGTGGCCTTGTAGCCCAAATATGTGGAGTCTTCAGCAATAGGGTCTTACCGTCTATCTCTGGTGGGAAACTAAGGACCTCAGCAATGGCCTATAGTGTTTCAGGGGCATCAGGGATCTCCCTGGCCAACAACACACTGGAAAATAACCCATCCCTGGAACTGGAAAATTTCTAGCAGTAATCTATGGCTCCTGAGAGTTCCATTGTCCAAAAAGTAGGATTACATATGTTTTATTTATATCCTCTTAGATTTTGATTAGCTGTCCCTCCACCTTTCCTTTGCTCAATCTCTTCCCCAGACCTCATTTTGGGCCTTTTCACCCCCATTAATCTATTCTTCCACTTATATATATGCAATACCATCCTATTAAGTACACCCTCCCTTCCTTTCTCTTCCCTGTCTATCTCTTTTCTAGCTTACTGGCCTCTGCTACTGAGTTTTTTCCTTCTCACACAGAAGCCCAGTCATCTGTAGCTAGGATCCACATATGAGAGTGCTTGGCTTTCTGGGCCTGGGTTACCTTATTTAGTATAATCTTTCCAGATCCATCCATTTTTCTGCAAATTTCGTAACTTCATTTTTCTTTACCGCTGAGTAGAACTCAATTGTATAAATGTGCCATATCTTCATTATCCATTCATCACTTGAGGGACATCTAGGCAGGTTCCATTTCCCAGCTATTGTGAATTGAGCAGCAATAAACATGGTAGAGCATGTACTTCTAAGGAAATGAGATGAGTCCTTAGGATATATGCCTAGGAGTTCTATAGCTGGGTCATATGGTAGATCAATTTTTAGCTGTCTTAGGAATCTCCACACTGATTTCCACAATGGCTGGACCAGATTGCATTCCCACCAACAGTGTAGAAGGGTTCCTCTTTTTCCACATCCTCACCAGCATTTATGCTCATTTGTTTTCATGATGGTAGCCAATCTGATAGGAGTGAGATGGAATCTCAACGTAGTTTTAATCTGCATTTCCCTGATGGCTAGGGATGTACAACATTTTTTTAGATGCTTATAGACCATTCATATTTCTCCTTTTGAGAACTCTCTATTTAGTTCCATAGCCCATTTTTAATTGGCTTGTTTGATTTCTTATTATTTAATTTTTTGAGTTCTTTGTATATCCAAGATATTAATCCTCTATCAGATGTATAGCTGGCAAAGATTTTTTCCCATTCTGTAGGTTGCCTCTTTGCTTTATTCACAGTGTCCTCTGCAGTAAAAAATCTTTGTAATTTCATGAGGTCCCAGCAGACAATCTGTGACTTTATTGCCTGAGCAATTGAGGTTATATTCAGAAAGACTTTGCTAAGACCAATATGTTGAAGGGCTTCCCCTACTTTTTCCTCCAGCAGTTTCAGAGTTTCCGGTCTGATGTTAAGACCTTTAATCCATTTGGACTTAATTCTTGTGCATGGAGAGAGATAAGAATCTATTTTCATCTTTCTACAGATAAATATCCAGCTTTCCCAGCAGCATTTGCTGAAGAGGCTGTCTTTTCCCCAATGAATATTTTTGGCATTTTTATCAAATATCAGGTGGGTATACCTACCTGGACTTCCACCTGGGTCCTGTATTCTGTTCCATTGATCGACATGTTTGCTTTTGTGCCAGTGCCATGCTGTTTTTGCTACTATGGCTCTGTAATATAGGTTAAAATCAGGCATAGTGATACCACCAGCCTCATTTTTGCTGCTCAGTATTGTTTTATATATTCGAGTTTTTTTGTGATTCCAAATGAATTTTTGGATTGTTCCGTGAAGAATGCCATTGGAATTTTGATGGGGATAGCATTAAATGTGTAGATTGCTTTTGGTAAGGTTGTCATTTTCACAATATTAATTCTTCCTGTCCAGGAGCAAGGGATGTTTTTCCATTTCCTACTGTCCTTTGCAATTTCTTCGCTTGAGTGTTTTATAGTTTTCATTGTGGAGATCCTTTACTTCCTTGGTTAGGTTTAGTCCAAGGTACTTTATTTATTTATTTATTTATTTTGATGCAATTGTGAATGGGAATGATTCTCTGATTTCATTCTCTGTGTATTTGTTGTTAGCATATAGGAATGCTTCTGATTTCTGTGTAATTATTTTGTATCCTGCTACATGGCTGTAGCTGTTTATGAGCTCTAACAGTTTGCTGGTAGAGTCTTTAGGGTCCTTTATATATAGGATCATGTCATCTGCAAATAATGATAACTACATTTCTTCCTTTCCAATTATTACCCTTTGTATGTGCGTATCTTGCCTTATTGCTATGGCTAAGACATCCAGTACTGTATTAAATAAAAGTGGGGACAGTGGACACCATTGACTTGTTCCTGATTTTAGTGGAAAAGCTTCCAGTTTTTCCCCATTTAGTAATATGTTGGCTGTAGGCTTGTCATAAATAGCCTTTAGTATATTGAGATATGATCCTTCCATTCCTAGTCTCTGTAGGACTTTTATCATGAAGGGATGTTGGACTTTGTCAAATGCTTTTTGTGAGTCTAATGAGATGATCATATGATTTTTGTCCTTCAGTCCATTTATATAATATGTTAAATTTATTGATTTGCATATGTTGAACCATCCCTGCATCTCTGGGATAAAGCCTACTTGGTCAGGGTGAATGATCTTTCTGATATATTCTTGTATTCTGTTTGCCAATATTTTGTTGAGAATTTTTGCATCTATGTTCATGAGGGAGATTGGTCTGTAATTTAATTTTTTTGTTCTATCTTTGCCTGTTTTTGGTATCAGGGTGATGCTGCCTTCATAGAAGGAGTTTTGTAGGATTCCTTCTTTTTCTATTTTATAGAAAAGCTTAAAAGCAATGGTATTACTTCTTCCCTGAATGTCTGGTAAATTTCAGCAGTGAATCCATCTGGGCCTGGACTTATTTTAGTTGTGAGATTTTTGATAATTGCTTGGATCTCCATGATTGTTATAGGTCTATTTAAGTGATTAATCTCATCTTGATTTAATTTAGGTAGGTCATATAAATCAATAAAAACATCCATTTCTTTCACATTTACATACTTTGTGGAGTGTATGCTTTTATACTATGTCCCTATGATTTTCTGAATTTCTCTGGCATCTGTTGTGATGTTACCTTTTTCATCTCTAATTTTATTAATTTGTGTCTCTTCTATCTCTCTTTTGGTCTGATTTGCTAAGGGTTTATCAATCTTGTTTGTCCTTTCAAAGAACCAACTCTTTGTTTCATTGATTCATTGGATTGTTTTTGTTGTTGTTGTTGTTGTTACTATTTCATTAATTTCTGCCCTAATGTTTATTATTTCTTCCCATCTACTGACTTTTGGTTTGCCTTGTTCTTCTTTTTCCAAAGCTTTAAGGTGAAGAATTAGGTCATTTACTTGCAACATTTCTAATTTCTTAATATAGGCACTTAATTGTATAAATTTACCTCTTAGGACTGCCTTCATTGTGGCCCAGAGATTTTGGTATATTATGTCCTCATTATTGTTTGACGCTATAAATATTTTGATTTCCTTCTTGATTTCTTCATTGACCCCTTCATCACTGAGTAGTGTATTGTTTAGTTTCTATGATTTTGTGTATGATCTATAGCTCTTCTTGCTATTGATTTGTAGTTTGATTACATTGTGGTCAGACAGAAATCAAGGAATTATTTCATTTTTCCTGTATTTATTAAGATTTGCTTTGTGTCCTAATATATGGTCTATTTTAGAGAATGTTGCATGTGCTGCTGAAAAGAATGTATATTCTGCAGCATTTGGATGAAATGTCCTGTAGATATGTTAGGTCCATTGCTTCTATGACCTCACTTAGTCCAGATGCCTCTCTGTTTTATTTTATTTCCCCTCTGGATGACCTGTCAATTGATGAGAGTGGGGTGTTAATGTCCCCTACTACCACTGTGTTTGGTGTAATCTGTGACCTTAGTTCTAATAGCATTTGTTTGATGAATTTGGGAGCCCTCATGTTAGGTGTATATATGATTAGGATTATAATTTCCTCCTGTTGGAGTATGCCCTCAATCAATATAAAGTGACCTTCCTTATCTTTCTTGACTAATGTTGGACTGAAGTCTAACTTGTAAGATATTGGGATAGCAACCCCTGTTTGCTTTCTAGGCCCATTTGCTTGAAACACCGTTTTCCAACCTTTCATCCTAAGATAATGTCCATCCTTTGTAGAAAGGTGAGTTTCTTGGAGACAACAAATTATAGGATCCTGCTCTGTAACCCAGTCTGCAAACCTATGTCTTTTGGTTGGGGCATTGATACTAAGAGATATTATGGAAAGGTATGTATTTATGTTCACCATTTTTTTTTTTTTTTTTGTAGTTCCAGTTCTATCCTTGCTCTCTTGTGTTAACTAGTATTTGAGTATTGTTTGTTTTTTCCAGGTTCCTTATATCTGTGCTTTCCTTCTCTTCGGCATGGAGGATTCTTTCAAGTATTTTCTGTAGAACTGGTTTTGTCTTCAAATACTCCTTTAGACTGCTTTTCTCATGGAATGTCCTTATTTCTCCATCTATTTGAATGGATAGCTTTGCAGGATAAAGTAACTTTGGTTGACAGTTGTTTTCTTTCAGAACTTGGAATACATCACTCCAAGCCCTTCTGGCTTTTGAAGTTTGTGTTGAGCAATCTGCTATAATCCTGATGTCTTTGCCTTTGTAGGTAACTTGATTTTTCCCTCTAACTGCTTTCAATATTTTTTCTTTGGATTGTGTTTTTGGTAGTTTGATTATAATAATGTGAGGAGAGTTTCTTTCAAGGTTTTGTCTGGCTGGGGTTCTAAAGGCTTCCTGTATCTGCATTGGCACCTCTTTCCCAGTTTGGGGGAAGTTTTCTTCTATGATTTTGTTGAAGATGCCTACTATGCCTTTGGAGTGAAATTCTTCTCCTTCTACT